>JAVSCE010007928.1:0-31495 GCA_032199065.1 Smutsia gigantea | reverse complement strand
GGGAGGAGGAGGATCTTGTGATGGAAGGTGGGGGTGGGGAAAGGAAGAGGGGGAGGAGCAAAATGTCCCAGGTGCCAGGTTTGGTCATGAGCTAGGAGATTCCGGCTTGGGGGAGAGTCTTATATAGGGGGGCTCAGAAAGCAGCTTTGTGATTGGTCCCGCTCAGGGTAGTAAAGAGGGGCCCACTCTTGGAGCATGCATTTTGGATGACTGGTCTTCTGTTCTAGTCGGGGGACTAGAACTGGCTTTTATTTGGGAGAGGGGTGGCTAGGGAGGTTCTGTCTGATCTATGTTGGGGAGTCTGGAGCTAGATTTGCGGGTAGGCTCATTTGGAGGAGCCAGAGGCGGCCCTTCTGTTGGCATTTAGGAAGTTGGTTTTAGTTGGGGGCTGGAACTAGTCATAGTTTTGGGGAACTGTGGTCTTGGAGTCCCAGGGCTGGATTTGGGGGGTCCTGTAGGCTCATTAGGGAGGTTGGATCTGGGTTGTGGGGCTGGGTCTACCTAGATTGGAGGGCTGGTTTGGAGGGAAGTAGATTCAGCACTACTTGGGGGGGGTCATTTCGGGGCTTATCTGGCCATATGCGGGGACTAAACCTAGATATGGAAGCTTCATTTGATGACTTTGGGAGTGGGTTGGGGTACTGGAGGTGGCTAAGTCTAATTAAATCAACGGGTCTAAGTGTTGCTGTTGGGAAGAGAGGCAGCTTGGGGCTGAATTGGAATTCAGCTAAATTAGGTTGAAGAATTGGAGGGTTGATTTGGCTTAGGACGGAAAGAGGCTGGCTGGCCCTGAAGCTCTGCCTTGGGGGCTTATGGGGAGTTGAGAAGGGCCGCCCTGAGGATAGGGGGGCTAAGAGGTTGGGCATTCTGTGGATGCCCATCCAGCCTCTGCACTCTAGGAAAGAGCTTGAGCTGTCCCCACCACAAAGTCCTCACTTGAAAAGGTTTTTCCATCCCCTCTCCACAACCTAGCAGCCTAAACCCTAAACCTGGGACCTGCTGGAGGGGATGGGGGTACAGTGCCACATTGGGGGAACTGGCTGAGCTCCTGCCCCCTCCTGAACAGCTTGATGGCTGGATCCATGAGAAGATGCTGATGGCGCGGGATGGCACACGGGAAGACAGCCACAAGCTGCATAAGAGATGGCTCCGGCACCAGGCATTCATGGCTGAGCTGGCTCAGAATAAGGAGTGGCTGGAGAAGATTGAGAGGGTGAGAAGGCCCCTCTGACTATGCTAGGTGTTGGAGGTTTCCAGGAGCCCACATCTCACCTCCTACACCTTCCACTGCCATCCTGATGTTCTCACAACTCTGACCTGGTCCAGATCATTTCCATGTCTACTCCTAGCTATGTAACCTCTTTGAGCCTCAGTTTTCCCCTTTGTAAAATGGACAGCATCTCTTCTGAATGGTGCTCATAGCCTCCAGGTTGTTAAATATTTCACCCCTTCTTATGGCCTCCCCTGCTAGATTTCCTTCTACTCTCTTTGGAGCATCTAAGATGAAAGGTCAGATGGACAGCCTGGAGCAGCTCTGGGAAGCCCAGGGTTAATGTGATCTTTGGATTCCTACAACCTGGGTTTTAATTGTGTCTAATGTCTCTTACCAACTGGGTGGCTTTGGGAATTTGCCAGCCTCTCTGGGCCAGGCATCTAGGAGCTGTAATTGCTATGGAATTATTATTATTTTAAATATGTAAAATAATATGTATTATTTTAATAAGGCCACATATGTGGCCTTAGACCACCAGGGAGCTTGATTTCAGTCTTGAAGGGACCTAGGCAGATTTTTGCTCTAAGCCTCAGTCCCCAAACTGATCCCTTTCTGGCTGAACCCTTAGACCTGGACAGCTCCACTCTTCTGATTCAAATGGAGAAACGCAGGTCAACTTTAAACCCTTAAATAGCCAGTTGTGCCTTATAAATAGTGGCCCATGGCAAAGCTACTCTTCTTGACTTGGAGTTTAATGGAAGTCTATTCTCTCTGCCTCTCTCTCTCTCTCTGTTTCTTTCGTCTGTCTCTGTCTCTCTCCCGTGTCTTTCTTGTGGCCCTCTCCCCATTTGCTGACTTGATGTGCACATCTCTGTCTCCATCACTCTATGACTGTCTCTCCCTGTCTTCTGCCCATTCTCTCCTGGTATCTCTCTGTCTCCCTTCCCATACTTCTGTCTGTTTCCTCATCTCTCTTCCCATACCTTGGATCCTTCCATCTCTTGGCCTGTCTCTGGACCCACCCCTCATGTCTCTGTATCTCTCTGTATCTCCAATTTCTTGCTTCTGTCTCTCTCTCCACATCTTCCCCTGTGTGCTGTTACCCCCTTACTTCTCTGTCCCTTTTCACTATCTGCCCCTCCCCCTGACTTCCTGTCTCCCACCTGGCTGGGGCAGGAGGGCCAGCAACTGATGCAAGAGAAGCCAGAGCTGGCGGCCTCAGTGCGGAAGAAGTTGGGTGAGATCCGGCAGTGCTGGGCAGAGCTGGAAAGCACCACCCAGGCCAAGGCACGGCAGCTCTTTGAGGCCAGCAAGGCCGACCAACTTGTGCAGAGCTTCGCAGAACTGGACAAGAAGCTCCTTCACATGGAAAGCCAGCTGCAAGATGTGGACCCTGGTGGGGACTTGGCCACTGTCAACAGCCAGCTCAAGAAGCTGCAGGTATGGGCTGGCTTACCCAGATGGGGGCTCCCTACTCCACAGTGGGTCCTGAGTCAAAGTCAGTCCCCACTCAAGGTATTTTACATGGAGGCCATTAACACAGGGATTTATTTCAAATGTGTTGAAGGGTTGGAAGAGCAAAATGGGAACACTGAGGCAGTTCAGTTAGTAGGAACTGTCGGAAGCAACCACCACTCCTCAGCCTGGGGTACAAAGGGGAGAGGAAGGATTTATAGCCAAGAAGCAGTAGGTACACTACTGAGGGTTTCACAGGACCCTGACATCTGTTTCCTGGAGAGAGAAACCAAGGCCCAGAGGTAGGGGAATGGCTTTGCAAAGAATAATAATGACATCCATGAAGTGCATCCTCTACAAGTCTCCGTGCCAAATGCTCACTGACTCCTCCCAGCAAACCTAAAAGATGGGTACGATTACTATCCCCCGGTTTTACCAATGGGGAAACTGAGGCACAGAAGGTGAAGTGCCTGGTCCAAAGACACACAGCTAGCCAGTGCCTCCCTTATGACATAGGGGCCACTTAGAGAACAGACAGCTTCTGCTTTATCTCGGCTTCTAGCTTGCAGCTGGTTATGCTCAGTATCTGACCATTTGACATGAATGCCTGGAGGTATGAATGTAGGCATGATGGCGCCTGCCTTTATGTGCCAGGAACAATGCCTGACCATGGCTGATGGAAAACTGAGGCTCCAGGAGGTGAACTTAGTGGCCTATGGTAGCAAGTGTAGAGACTGGATTCAAATTCAGATGCCTCAGTTCTTCATTGCTTTTGAAGCACAACCCTTGCACAGCTGCCTTTAAAGTACTTGGCATAGGGTCTGGCCAAAAAAAAAGTGACTAATAGTAAAAGCATAATGACACTAATTAGTATCTATTCATTTATCCACGCAGCATGTCTTTATTGAGTGCCTGCTGTATGCCAGGTGCTTTTCTAGATGCTGGAACACAGCAGTGGGCAAAACTGAGTGAAAAGCAAGGCCCTCGTGGGGGAGAAGGGCAAAGCAGAGAGACAAACAGGTCTAAACACGATGCCGGTGATGGCACTGCTTTATGTACACTAGTGGGTCTCAAACGCTGGGGTCTCTAGGACCCCTTTACACTCTTAAAAATCATTGAGATACCCCGAGAGCTTTTGTTTGGATGGAGAACACCTATTGACAGTCGCTATATTAAAATTTTAAACTGGGAAATATTTAAGATACTGATTCATTTAAAAACAATAATAAATTGACCCCAAAGCGTGCTCTTACAAAGAATAACTGTTTTCCAAAGCAAAAAAAAATTAATCAGGAGATTGGCACTGTTTTCAGTGTTACAACCCTCTTAACGTGTCTGGGTTCTCGCCTCTGCTGCTGCATTCGGTCTCTCGTGGTACCACTGGTCATAGGGAAGCTGTAAACCCCCCTGGACACTTGGGAGAGAATAAGAGTGATAAAAGCAAGTAACACCTTAGTATTTTTATAAGAATAGTTGTAATCTTGCAGACCTCTGAAAAGACCTCAGGGATCCCCCTGTGTCACTGGAACACGAGCACCACTGATACACTGTATGCCCAGCACTGGTGACCCCAGCAGCCCTGCGGAGGAGGTGCTGTGTTTATCCCCACTGTGTGTGGGAGGAAACCACAGCACAGATAGGGTCCAAGATCACAGCCACCAAGAGGCCACTGAGGACCATGTTTAGTTCCTGTCCACCCTCCTCCCTTGATGCACCCCAGGCCACAGTGGGGAAGGTGATCCTGTCCCTGGCATTTGGAAAATCAGTTACTGCCTGAGGCCCAGACCCCACTGGCTGGGCAGGCAGTGGACCATGGGGATGACTTAGCCCCAAGTCGGCTCTCTGGGATTGCCCAGCGCCTCAGCAGAGACAAGTGGTGTGGCCTAGGTGGTCAGACAGAAGAGGGAACAAGCAGTGAAAGCAGCCAGGGGCTTAGTGACAAAAGCTTGGGCAGTGGAGACAGACGGATTTGCGTTCAAATCCTAGTTAGTCCCTCTTTGAGCCTCTGTCATCCCATCTTAAGTAGGATGACATCAGGGTAGGCCTCCCAGGGCCGGGTGTGTTTGTGCACTGAAAGGACCCACTTAGTGTGACTCCTGAAATCACACTTTTCCCAAGAAATGGGACCTGTGACTGTCAGGGTCCCAACTGGCAACAGAAGGCATGCCGTACTGAGGAAAACTTGAGGAGGACTTCAGAGTCTTGACAAAGCTGTGGGCAGGCGACAGGGAAGCTACAGGGGAGTGTTTGGGGCAGGAGAGGAAGGAGAGAGTTGCCAGGCAGGAGCTGGGACCCTTAGTTAAGAATAGCAGCCAGCCCGTGGCACAACCGCGGCAGGGGAGCCGAGAAGTGATACTCCAGCCTTACTCTCGCCTCTCTGTCCCGTCTCTCGCTGCCTCCCCTCGGTCCAACTAGGGCTGGCTTCCTGGGTGTATAACCCGGGCGGCCCCACAGGGCCCCATGCTTGGTTTCATGCTCTGCTGTCACTGTCTTGAATTCACATATTAGTTCTAGTAGTTTTGGAGTGGATTCTTTAGGGTTTTTTATGTACAATATGTCATCTGCAAACAGGGATAGTTTGACTTCTTCCTTGCCAATCTGGATGCCTTTTATTTCTTTGTGTTGTCTGATTGCCGTGGCTAGGACCTCCAGTACTATGTTAAAAAAAAATGGGGAGAGTGGGCATCCTTGTCTTGTTCCCGATCTTAGAGGAAAAGCTTTCAGCTTCTCACTGTTAAGTATGATGTTCGCTGTGGGTTTGTCAAATATGGCCTTTATGATGTTAAGGTACTTGCCCTCTACACCCATTTTGTTGAGAGTTTTTATCATGAATGGATGTTGCTGTCGCAGTCTTGAAATTCTTACTAATATTTGAACAAGGAGCCCTACATTATCATTTTGCACTGGGCCCTGCAAATTGCATCACCAGTCCCAAGGCCAGCGCACACGGAAGCCTGCAGGCAGGGTCCAAACAGGTCAACCATGCTGAGCACAGAGCAAGGGGGAGAAGCCAGCCTGTGGGTTGGGAGGGGCCAGCAAGGACAGCCAGCAGAGCAGCAGCTCCTACTGTGGGTTCCTGGTGGCCTTACCACCATCACTCAGTCTTCCCCGGCAGAATTTTGCTGTGGATAAGGCACAGACTTGGGACTCAGGCAGGTCCGGGTTTGAATCACAGCTCTCCCTCTTGCACGCTGTGTGATGTTGGCCAAGCGGCCTGGCCTGGGACGCCTCCTCTGTGCAGTGGGAAGGACCCTAGTGCTAAGTCCCTCGCTGAACAGCAGGACCGTGCAAGGCTGTACAGCATCAGATGCTGGAGCCAGGTGCCCGGCTCTCTGACTTATCAACTGGGTGACCTGGAAATTACTTTTCTCTGTGCCTCCATTTTTTCTTCAGTAAAATGGGCACAATAAGAGTCCCGACCTCTTGTGGGCATCACGAGGATTAAAAGACACAATGCATGAAGTGGTTTCAGAATCGCTGATCCAACGAATATAAGATTCAGTATTTGTTCATAGGTTTTTTTTTTGGATATCATTAATATACAGTTACATGAGCAACATTGTGGTTACTAGATTCCCCCCATTATCAAGTCCCCATCACATACCCCATTACAGTCACTATCCATCAGTATAGTAAGATGCTATAGAATCACTACTTGTCTTCTCTGTATTGTACAGCCCTCCCTGTGCCCCGCACACACATTATCTGTGCTAATCATAATGCCCCCTTTTCCCCCTTATCCCTCCATTCTCACCCCTCTTCCCCAGGCCCTTTCCCTTTGGTAACTATTAGTCCATTCTCGGGTTCTGTGAGTCTGCTGCTGTTTTGTTCCTTCCATTTTTGCTTTATTCTTATGATCCACAGATGAGTGAAATCATTTGGTACTTGTCTTTCTCTGCCTGGCTTATTTCACTGAGCATAATACCCTCTAGCTCCATCCATGTTGCAAACGGTAGGATTTGTTTTCTTCTTATGGCTGAATAATATTCTATTGTGTATATGTACCACATCTTCTTTATCCATTCATCTACTGATGGACACTTTAGTTGTTTCCATTTCTTGGGTATTGTAAATAGTGCTGTGATAAACATAGGGGTGCATATGTCTTTTTCAGACTGGGCTCCTGCATTCTTAGGGTAAATTCCTAGGAGTGGAATTCCTGGGTCAAATGGTATTTCTATTTTGAGTTTCATGAGGAACCTCCATACTGCTTTTCACAATGGTTGAACTAATTTGCATTCCCATCAGCAGTGTAGGAGGGTTCCCCTTTCTCCACATCCTCGCCAACATTTGTTGTTGTCTTTTGGATGGTGGCCATCCTAACTGGTGTGAGGTGATATCTCATTGTGGTTTTAATTTCCATTTCTCTGATGATTAGCGATGTGGAGCATCTTTTCACGTGCCTGTTGGCCATCTGAATTTCTTCTTTGGAGAAGTGTCTGTTCAGCTTCTCTGCCCATTTTTTAATTGGATTATTTGCTTTTTGTTTGTTGAGGTGCGTGAGCTCTTTATATATTTTGGATGTCAACCCCTTATCGGATATGTCATTTATGAATATATTCTCCCATACTGTAGGATGTCTTTTTGTTCTACTGATGGTATCCTTTGCTGTACAGAAGCTTTTCAGCTTGATATAGTCCACTTGTTCATTTTTGCTTTTGTTTCCCTTGCCCGGGGAGATATGTTCATGAAGAAGCTGTTCATGTTTATATTCAAGAGAGTTTTGTTGTTCATAGGTTTTTAAAAACGTTCATTGTCTTCAACCGGAGGGTGTATCATCACTACTCTGTGTTCTAAAGAAACTTGGTAGTTATTTTCCCACCTTCAATGTAGTTATTTATGTAAAACAGTTGTTTCATTTGCTTCTGTTTGTATCCATTTGGGATATTTCTCCCATTCATACAGATTTTTAAAAATGTGTTTTGAGGGATGCCAATGAGACATGAATATAGTTCCAGCAGTTAGAACTACCTTCAGTTCACTTGATCTTGACAGATCGCTTGCCCTAGTCCAGCTGCAAATTGATGCTCTCCCCAGCAGCGAATGAGAGGCCCTGTTTCTGCCCATAATGACCAACACCTGGTATTATCAGGCTTTTTAGATTTTTCCTGGTCCGATTGACGACTGTTTGTATTTGCATTTTTTTTTTTCAGATAACTTGTGAGCTCAAACGTCTTTGTCTCTTTTTGGCCATTTGGGCTTCAGAGGGAGGAAGCTCTAGCCAGAGTACAGAATTGGCTCTTCCCTCCCCATGGAGGGAAGCCTCGTTCAGGGGAGAGGCTGAGGCCCAGAAGAGGTGAGGGACTGGCTCAGGGTCATACAGGGATGGGCGTCAGCGGCAGGCTCCAGTACAGGCCTCCTGGGTCCTTTCCCCAGCAGAGGGAGCCCGAGGTGGGAGTGACTCAGTGGGCCACAGTCCCCAGATGGAGCCCAGCTGGGCCTCAGGAGCTGCAGCTGAGGAGGGGAGGGGCCTTCCGAGGCCCCACTGTCTTCTGGGGCCTGCCTGAGAGCCCAGACACTGGGCATATGCAGGAGGGAGGGACGGCTGCCATCCAGCCGGGCACATTTCCTGGTTGCCCCACCCTTCAGGCCATGGGGGCCAGGCTGGGCTGCCGAAAGTGCTGGCTGGGTCTTTGGGGCGTTGATATGTGAATGGCGTATCTCCCGCTGCCCATCTCTGGGCCGGTCTTTCAGTCCAGCTCCCAGTTCCTCTGCATCTCTTAGTTTCCGTTAGTTTGTCTCTCCCATTTCTGACTCTCTTTGTCCTTCTGTCTCCATCTCTGTGTCTCTTTCTCCTTATTTCTGTCTTACCCTCTCCCTCTCTTATCCCTGTCTTTTTTTATTTCACTTCTCCATCTCAACCTCCATCCCTCTATCTCTCTGTGTCCCTGTGTCCCCCTGAAGCCCTCCCTCTTGGCCACACCCCAGCCACTGCCGCAGGCTTCCTGGGACACCCCTGCCAGGTCTGAACCATGGGACCCAGAGTCCTCTCTCAAGGCCTGCTGCCCAAATGTCCTTCCTGACTGAGAGGCCAGATGGTGGAGCCCCATGCCCTTGCTTTCCCAGTCCTCAGGCGTCTGACCAGCTGGTCGGGCTCAGCCCCCAGCTCCTGCTTGGGGAGGGCGGTACTGGCCTCCCGCCATCTGAGGGGGACCAGCCAGGGGGAAAATGCACTGGCCGCTTTGCCGCTGCTGGGCTGGGTCCCTGGGGACTCTTTACAACCCCCCCCCACACACACACACAACCTTAAGGCTCTTTCTCTGGCCAAGGAAACATCCTCCTCTTTTCAATCTCTGCCCAGCTTCATCTAGCTCAGCATGGTCTACGAGAAGAGTCCAGATTCAGGAGCTACACAGTCCAGGGCTGGAATCCCTGTTCCACTGCTAGGCGACCCAGGGCAAGTGACCCCACCTGTATGCGCCTCAGGTGTCGAGAAGCCGAGTGGCTGAGACCCTCGAGGCTTTTGTGGTCACCTGGGCTTTGGTTCTTATTCTGGCTCTGGCAGTTTTTATTCTGGACCAGAGAGAGACTGCTCCTCTCTGAGGCTCAGTTTGCCCAACCAGAAAATGGGAAGGCAGCAAGGTGGACTGGAGGATGAATTGGGCTGGTCTGGGGGTCAGGGCCTGCTGTGTGACTGCCTACCACGTGGCCAGCACCCGAGGGTTTTGGGGAAGTAGGCTCCTCTGGTTGGGTTTTTTGTTTTTTGTTTTTTACCTTTAATATCTTTTTTAAATTGAGATTTAATTCCATACCATAAAATGCACACTTCGGAAGTACACAACTCAGTGGGTTTCCATGCATTTGCAAAATCGAGCAACTCTCACTACTATCTAGTTCCAGAATATTTCATTTCCCCCCAGAAGAAGCCCTGTACCCATTAGCTCTTTCCACCAACTTACTCACTGTACTACTCTACCTTCTGTCTCTAGATTTGCTGATTTTTGACATTTCCTGTCAGTGGAATCATACAATATATGGTCCTTTGTGTCTGGCTTTGACTTAACAGTCTTTGCAAGAATCAGCTATGTGATGGGATGGGGCAGCACTTGAGAGGCTCCTCTGGCTGGGATGCGTAAAGTTAGTTTCAATTTTACATTTTTAATCTTTAATACTGCCCAGCTGAGAGAAGCAGAGTGGCGTGCTGTTTAGTCCAACCGAGTCACAGCACATGTACAGAGACCTATGTGGTGCCAGACACAGTGCCAGGCCCGGGGATCCAACTGTGCATGAAACAAACATCCTGTCTTTTTTGCCCTCATATGCTATTGTGAGGATTAAATGAGTCCATCCTTGTCAAGTGCTCAGACCACTGCCCAGACATCAGGATATGTTTCCTATTGTTGCTGTTATTGTAAGAAGTTCAAACAGAAGGATATAATGTAAAAAGTCTTCCCCTCCACACACAGGCCCATCTCCAGGGGCGTACCTTCTCTCAAGTCTCCTTTCCATCCTTCTAGAAGTGTTTTGTGCACACACACACATACACATAACATACAGACCATACTGAAGCTAACTTTTTTCACTTGGCAAAATACCCTGGGTGGCCTTCCCTGTTGCAAGAGTATGTGGGCAGACCCTGTCCTTTTAAACTTTTGCTTTTAACCAGCCGCCTGGTGGGAGGCCTTTGGGCTGTTTCCAGTCTATGCTAATAGAAATATCACTGCACCAGATAATCCCTGTCCATATGTATTTGAGCTCATGTGCGTGTTTCTGCAGAAAATAGTCCTCGAAGTAAAATTTCTGGGCCAAAAGGTGTGAACATCCATGTCCCCCACAGTCACTATCATTAGGTATTATGGAACTTTTCAATCTCTGCTAATCTGGGAAGTGAAAAATATTATCTTGTAGTTCTTTTAATTTGCATTTCCTTCCCTTAACATTGTAGGAGGGAGAATGTCCTTACAGGTGTTTAAGGACCATTGAACTGCTGCATCCTTTGCCCATGTTTGCAGAAAAGGCTACACATCAAATGGGTGTTCAAAATACATGGTATTCTTGTAGAAGTAGAGAAGTGTCAGTCCCTGCAACTATTCCATCTCAGGCCATACGGCCACTTACCTGAGAGGCTGTGGAGTGGTGGTCATCTAATGGGGAAACTGGGATTAATAAGCTTAACATTTCAGACTATATCTTAGAGTTTCCAGAATTCTAGTGCATTTTGATTTTCTACACATCACTGCAATGATTTTCTTAGCAAAGTTTTTTTTGAGGGGTGACTACTTTATTTTTCTTTGATTCTTGCAGCTTGTAATCATGCCTTTTAAACATTTCCTCTTATATAGTTTTGACTTGTTAATAAGGTTTGATTTTTACCCATTTTTATAACTCCCACAGATTGTGAACTGTATTGCTGGGCCTCTGGGCTGCATCCCAAAGACCCAACTTGACTTAGGCTAAAAGGGAATGTCATTGGCTCACATAGCTGAAAAATCCAGGGAGTATATAGAGCTGGGGGCATGGTTGGATCAGTTACTCAAATTATGTGTTCAGGAATCTGCCTCTGTTTCTGGGCCCTGTTTTCCTTTGAGTTGAGCTCATTGTCAGGGAACTTCCTCCTGGTGGCAGTCTGGCCCCCAAAACCCCAGACCTATGTTCTTCCAGTTTAGGAACCCCAGGGGAAAGAGAGCACCTTTCCTAAGCTCACACACATTTCCAGCTAAAGTGAGAGGAATTTTCATTGGCCAGTCTTAGGTCACATGCCATCTCTTACACAATCCCTGTAGCCAGAGTGATTTAAGTGTTCTGATTGACTAGGATTGGGTCATGTGGCCACCCCTGGCCCTCTAGGTTTTATTAGTCCCCTCAGGAGGCTCAGGACCTGAGAGTGGAATTTGAGGAGCCTGGAATTAAGGGATGTGTGTCTGGCCAGCAAAATCAACAGTTCTGTATTACAGTGCCTTGGAACAGAAGTCTTCAGTTGGTTCTTGAGTTTTGAGTTTGGGGTTACAGTCCTTTGCTGTAATGTTACCACTTAATTTCATTATTGTTATTTTGTTTTCAGCTTTCCCCCATCTGTTTAGAATCACACAAGGAATACATACTATATTCTTTTGGTAAAAGATCTTACTGACTTTGAAGTCTTACTCAGTAAAACATAAAGTCTCCCTTCAAAGCACTTCCCAAATCCCACATCCCAATGGGAACCTCCGTTATTATTTGGTGTGCGTCCTTCTAGACCTCTTTCTGTGCATTTACTAATCTACCTATATGAATTTTTAATGTTTTTATTTTATTTGTCTTTCACGTTTAATTTAAAATGTTTAAAAAGTACATTTTATGGTTCAGACATCCAAAACTATATAAAAAATCCTATGTGGAAAATCTTTCCTTCATCCCTGTGCCCATTCACTGAGTTCTCATCCTTCCAGTAGGAACCATCTGTTATTAATTTCTTGTTTATTCCAGGGAATTTTTATGCATGTAACTCATGACAAATATCTATTCATATGTATGCTCTAAATTGCTTTTTCCTCTTAACAGTAAGCCTTGGCTATTATTTTCCATACTGAGGTGGATTTATTTAGTCATTTTGTTCTTGATGGACACCAAGGTTGTTTCCATTTTTTTTCCACTATAAACTTCGCTACAATGTGATTTTTAGATAAGCATCTCTGCTACTATAAACATCCTTGGACAAACATCCTTATGCATATGTACTAGTATTTCTTAAGATGTATTCCTAGAAATGGAGTATAAGTGCTGGGTCAAAGCATATGCATATTTTTGCATTTTGGCAGGGCCTGCCAAATTGCCTTCCAAAAAGGCTCTACTAATTTACACCCCCACTGACAGTGGGTGAGTGTGCCCATCTCCCTGCATCTTTGCCAATACTAGATATCACCCATCTTTTACATTTATGTCAATCTGATGAATAGGAAGATAAACCTTGCTTTAATTTGTATTTACCTACTGCATAGTGGGCCTGCACATCATCTTCTTTGTGTTGCCTGTTCGCATCAGATGCCCATTTCTCTTCAGGGCAGTCTTTTTCTTTGCTGATGTCATTCATTTGTGCATTGAACAAATGACAGTTGAAGACTTGTTACACTCTAGACACTGTTCTAGGCACTCAGGAATACAGAGGTGAATTGACACAGCCCCTGCCTCATGAAGCTCACATTCTAGAAGCAGGAGACCAATTGAAAAAGAAAAAAACATAACTAAAGACAGTTATCTGATGATGGTAAGTGCCAAGGAGGCAAAGGAAACTGGACAAAAGGGAATTTTTTGATTGTTAAGGAAACTAATTCCTTGCTTTCATATGTATTAAATATTTTCCAGTTTGTCATTTGCCTTCTAACTCTGTCTAGAAATTCTGGTGGATGCTGAAGCATTTTATGTGGCCAAATTTATAAATCTTTCCCTTTATAGTTTTTATGCTTGGAAAGATTTTCTCCACCCCAAGATTATAAAAGCATTTGCCCAGGTTTTCTTCTCGTGCCTTATGGACTTATTCCATTTAAGTCTTCAATCCATCTGGAATTGTTTTTAGCATAAAATTGAGAAAGGGATCCAGCTAAATTGGTTAGCCAGTTGGCCCATGACCATTCATTGAATAACCCATCTTTTCTTTGGAAATTGAAAATGGCATCTGTAAAATATATGAATTCTCCTGGGTATGTGGGTCGGCTTTTGCACTTTCTGTCTATCCTTATGACACACCAACATTAAAATCACTATAGCTTTGTCTTCATGGCATTTGAAAAAGTTGGCTCTTTGGACAAATTCCCTCATTTCCCCGGGCCTCAGTTTCCACCTCTGTTAAACAGGGATACCACCGAATTTGCTGGGTTGTTCTGAGAGTTAATGAATCAATGGACAGCTTTAGTTCATTAGGGGACTCAGGTAAGCCTCTTTGAGAATATAATCTTTGAGCTGAAATCTGACTGACAACGGAAGAGCATGTCTGGCAGAGCAAACAGCAAAGGCAAGGATTCTGAGACAGGAATTAGCTTAGCGTGTTGCAGGGCCAGTGAGGAGCGCAGAGCTTCTGGAGGGGACTGAGCAAGGAGAGAGGAGTGGTGGGCCAAGGCGAAGGCTTTGGCTGTCACCATGGAGGTACTGGAGAGCCACAGCAGGATGGGAGGCGGCGGGGGCCGCTGACCCTGCGCCTGTCCCCACAGTCGATGGAGTCGCAGGTGGAGGAGTGGTACCGCGAGGTGGGAGAGTTGCAGGCACAGACGGCGGCGCTGCCGCTGGAGCCCGCGAGCAAGGAGCTGGTGGGCGAGCGGCAAAGCGCGGTGGGCGAGCGACTGGTGCGCCTGCTCGAGCCGTTGCAGGAGCGCCGTCGCCTGCTCCTCGCCTCTAAGGAGCTGCACCAGGTGGCACACGACCTCGACGACGAGCTGGTGAGGAGCGCGCGGGGATGCGGGCGGTAGCAGGATAACTACAAGGGGAGAGGGCGGGGCGTGGGGTCGGAGGGAGGTGAGGGGGCGGAGACTGGGAGCGGGGCGGGGCTGTGGGGTGTTGGAAGGTCCAAGGGTGCAGCTGGTTGAGAGACCAGCCAGGATCATTCAATCCTTCGCTCACTCGTTAACTCATTCACTTACAAATTCATTCATTCATTCATTCTTTAACATTCATTTACTCACTTTCAATTACCCATTGATGTATTCATGAGGAAAAATGTATTCATTGACTCAACCTTTATTCCTTTCTTCACTCAAAAAAGGGAACTTTTTGGCCCTTATGATTGAAAAGACTGTGGACAGCAAGTACAGATGGATCCAGGTGCTTCCATGTGTCATGAATCTCTCAGCTCTGGCGGGATGTGTGTGTATGTGTTAGCTTTGTTCTCAGGGCAACTCTCCTCTCTGGCTGGCAAAAGACTTCCAACAGATTCAAGTTTACATCCCACCAGTAAAACTTTTAAAGAGATTTTCTCAGTCCACTCACTCGTCGCTCATGCATTCATTTCCTCCTTCAGTCACACACTTCCTGATTTGCTCATTCTTTCATTCACTCATGATTTTGCTCATTCACTTGACACTCTAGCCCAACCCTGTGTTTGGGTGATGCTGGGGTCACAGGGCTGACCAAGGCCAACCCCGTTTCTGCCCAAAGAGGGCTCAAGCGTCCAAAGGGACCAATAGACTTGTCTCCAGGCAGGAACAGCAAGGGTGGTTAGGGTGCTTAGCGGGTGGTGAGGGCAGGGGATTCAGGAGTCTGTGTGAGCCCTGAGGAGGCAACTGGCCGAGGAGCAAAGTCATGGAGGACTTCCTGGAGGAGGGTCTGTCTGAACTGAGGCATGAAGGAAGAGTACAAGTGAGCCAGCTGAGGGAGTGGGAAGGGAATTCCAGGAAGCAAGACCTGCCTGTGCAAAGGCCAGAGGTAAGCAGGAGCCTGGCTAGAGTTTAGAGAAAAAGACAGAGCACATCAAGAGAGGAGGCCAAAGGTGTGACCCAGCTCTTAGGCAATGAAGGGCCTTGGAAGCTGGGCAGGTGACTTACAGTATAGCTGGGAGGCAGGGTTCTTAGATGCATGTTCCACTTGACCTGCTGCCTGTATCCTCCCCAGGCGTGGGTCCAGGAGCGACTGCCACTGGCCATGCTGACGGAGCGAGGCAGTGGTTTGCAGGCTGTCCAGCAGTACATCAAAAAGAACCAGGTGAGCAGAGCCAGGGTAGGGGTGTGGGTTAGGACACATTTGGGCACAAGTGATAGAAACAGCTCAGAGTGATTAAAGCCAAAAAAAAGGGAATTTCTCGACTCTTACGACTGAAAAGACTATAGACAGCAGGTACAGAGCATCCAGGTTCTTCCATGATTCCTGAACCTCAGCTCTGTGTGTGTGTGTGTGTGTGTGTGTGTGTGTGTGCTTCTATGTGTTTTGTTCTCATGCCAGCTCTCCTCTCTTGGTGGTAAAAGACTTCCAAAAGATTCAAGTTTACATTCCACCGGAATTTTTCTCTCTCAGTGATTTCAGCAATAGTCCCAGGAATAATTCTTACTGGCTCACCTTGAGTCACATGCCCATCCCTGACTGAATCATGGTGGCCAGGGATTTAGGCTGCTCTGACAGGCCTGTACCAGGCTAAGGGCCCACCCTTTGAACCTGCAGGTAGAGTTAACCTTAACTTTACCTGGACTGAGATGGAAGCAAGGGGATTCCCCAGGGGAAAATCAGGGTCTTGCAGCAAGTGAAATGGCTATTGGTCAAGGAAGGAGAAATACAATAACAAACAAACAAAAAAAACAAACCTATAGGGAGAAATAACAGAGATGATCAATGACAGAGTATTGACTTCTAAGCTGATCATGGGGGGGGTTGCTTTTGAGCCGCTAAAATCTACAGATCCCTGTTAACCTCTCTGTGTCTCAGTTTCCACACCTGTAGAGGTGGGCTAGAGTAGTGGTTCTCAAATGGCTTAGCAGAGGAATCCTTTGGTCAAAGCATCTCTGTTCACCAAAGCCCGAAGAGATATAGAAGACGAATAATAATATCAACAAGAATAACGATAAATATTATTTATGACAGTTAAATAGTAACAACAGTAGCGCATTGATTAAAGCCCTCCAAATAACCCTATGAGGTAGATATTGTCATTCCCCTCTTTTACCGAGAAATATAAGTTGGGAGAATAGTCACAGAAGCATGGTGGCGTGGTGGGTACACAAACTGTTCTGAAAGGTTTGTGACCACGCTGCACTAGATGGAGTTCTTTAAGCGGCTGGGGTTTTTCTTAGAGTTTGTTTTTCAATCTTGATGAAAGTACTCTCGGCTGTCCTCACTGCTGGCGCATCACGTTCACGGCTGAAGAACGTAATCAAGTGTGTTCCAGGCTTAAAAGGGGAGCTCAGCTGTGCTGAACACATACAAGGTGCCAAACACGCAAGCCTGATAAGCGAATAATAGCAGATAATATTGTCTGAGCGCCGACTGCATGGCACACAACCCCGCCAGGGAGTTGCCACCTCAGCCATGTGACTTGGGCAAGTTCCTCAGCCCCTCTGTGCCTGTTCCCGCTTCTGTAACGTGAGCATGATGTCTGACTCCTGCGTGGGGGTTGGAGTGAGGTCTAGATGAGTGTTACCTCATGCAAAACCCTTATTTAGCCATTTGCCTGGCAGCAGGCACTCTGTTATTAGTATCTCCATTTACCAGCTGAGGAAACTAAGGCACAGGAGGGGTTAAAGAAGGTACTCAAGTACAGAGCTGGGTGAGGGGACCTTCTGGGGTAACAAGTGTGCCATATACTGATCTGGGTACCCTGGCATGCACATGGGTAACTGTCCAGCTGTACCCCTAAGACCTGTGTGCTTTCCTGTATATACATTATACCCTAAAGGATCCTAAGCAGTGGTTTCTCAGGCCCCAGGAGAAACCGAGATTACAGCTATTAGGAGGCGTCTTATACCACCAGGCCTCTGGGTTAAGAGCACAGTGTCTGGGGCCAGCCTCCAGCGTTCAAATTCTGTCACTCCCTTACTAGCTGCTTGTTCTGAGACTTCGCCTCTCCGTGTGTTTTCCCGCCTGCCACGTGGGGGTCTGAGTGAGCGAGTGACAGCCAAGCGCGGGACCTGGCACGTGGCGGACGAGGTGCGGGTGTTCGCTGTTCCCGGGGTGGGCCGGACCTCTGCACACGCCTCTCCCCTCTGTCCGGCCCCCAGGGACTGCGGCGGGAGATCCAGGCGCACGGGCCGCGCCTGGAGGAGGTGCTGGAGCGCGCGGGCGCGCTGGCGTTGCTGCGCAGCCCAGAGGCGGAGGCGGTGCGCCACGGCCAGGAGCAGCTGCAGAACGCCTGGGCCGGACTGCGGGAGGCGGCCGAGCGGCGGCAGCAGGTGCTAGACGCCGCCTTCCAGGTGGAGCAGTACTACTTCGACGTGGCCGAGGTGGAGGCGTGGCTCGGCGAGCAGGAGCTGCTCATGATGAGTGAGGACAAGGGCAAGGTGCGCCCGGGCTGGGGGACGGGGGGCCTGGGGGTGCTGGCGCCGGGGCGGGCCGCTGCCACCTCATCGCGGGCGCCGTGTGCCCCCAGGACGAACAGAGCACTCTGCAGCTGCTCAAGAAGCACCTGCAGCTGGAGCAGGGAGTGGAGAACTACGAGGAAAGCATCGCGCAGCTGTCGCGCCAGTGCCGGGCGCTGCTGGAGATGGGGCACCCAGACAGGTGGGCGGGCGGCGGGACTGGGGCCAGGCGCGGACAGGGCCAGATCTTAGGGAATGGTCACGCAGGATCTGAAGCTTCGCTGTTGGATATTGGGACAGGGCCAGAATAGGACCTCAGGTGGGAGGGGCCCTCATTCCCACGGTCCGCAGCCCTAGGAGTTTGGCCAGGAGTTGGGGGCAGAGTGGAGGGGCACGGCTCAGGGTTGGCTGAGAGGGTGGGGCCAGAAGTACTGGGATTCCAGCGTTGGGATGGTGGGGGGCGATGTCTGGGATTGCCGAGAGTCGAGAGATGTAAGAGCTCAGGACAGGGAAGGGTCCTCTTCCTACCCAGGGTCTGGACAGTGTCTGAGACAGCAAAGCCTGGGTTGGGAGTGGCCTGAGACTCCTGAATGGCTGGGCCTATGGCCTTCCTGGGGTCAGGAGGAGGGGCTGCATCTGGGAGGCCTGGACCAGGGGTGAGGTCTGAGAGGGGTCATAGGGCCAGACCTCTGTCCTCCTGAGCCTGGAAACAGACTGGAGGTGAGGCAGGTTGGCTGGGACCCATGTAGAGAGTCCCAAGTCCCACTAAAATTACTGGAGAGGCCTGGCATCCAGCTGCAGGTAGAAAGGCTGTGGGAAGAGGGGCTGAGGAGCTTATCGGGCTTAGGAAAGCAGTTTTCCCTGAGTGCAGAGATCCAAGTACTGGTTTGCCTGAATCCAAGAATTGCAGAAAACAGAGTCCTACATGAGGGAGTCCAAGGGGACACTACCCTACCTGAGCATTCAGAGGAAACACAGGCCTGGCTTGAGAGGGGGGCTTCAGGGGATCACAGCTCTGTCCTGGAGGTCCCAGGAGGCTCCACCCCTGCCCCCCCTGTCCCCCATCAGCGAGCAGATCAGCCGGCGGCAGTCTCAGGTGGACCGCCTTTACGTGGCACTCAAGGAGCTGGGCGAGGAGCGCAGGGTGGGCCTGGAGCAACAGTACTGGCTGTACCAGCTCAGCCGCCAGGTGGATGAGCTCGAGCACTGGATTGCGGAGAAGGAGGTGGTGGCTGGCTCACCTGAGCTTGGCCAGGACTTTGAGCACGTCACGGTGAGCACCGTCAGTAATATCGATAACCCCAGTGGCCACTGTGTGTGCTACTAAGGTTCTCCAGGCCTCAGTTTCTCTATCTGTAACATGAGGATAATAATCACACCCTCCTCATGGCTCTGTTGTGAGCCAAATGAATTAACATAATGTAAGGCACTTAGGACAGTACTTGGCACGCACAGTGCCTAACAGTGTTAATGGCTATTATTATTTTATTTATTATTGTTAATATTGCTGTAGAGTAAATGCTCAATAAGTGTTAGATTTTTTTAATTATGATTGTCATTATTGTTATTATTATGCCATTACTCTTACCTGCCTCAAGATGGTGGGCTGGAGGGGGCTTGTATATACAGCACCTTTCCCCATGCTTGCTGCCCCCACTTTCTGGTGGCAGGTGCTGCAGGAGAAATTCTCCGAGTTCGCCAGCGAGACCGGCACAGCAGGGCGGGAGCGGCTGGCGGCTGTGAACCAGATGGTGGATGAGCTGATTGAGTGCGGCCATACCGCGGCGGCCACGATGGCGGAGTGGAAGGATGGGCTGAATGAGGCCTGGGCCGAGCTGCTGGAGCTTATGGGCACGCGGGCCCAGCTGCTGGCTGCCTCTCGGGAGCTGCATAAGTTCTTCAGCGATGCCCGAGAGCTTCAGGGACAGATTGAGGAGAAGCGCAGGCGCCTACCCCGCCTGACTGCCCCGCCGGAGCCGAGACCCAGTGCCAGCTCCATGCAACGGACACTGCGTGCCTTTGAGCATGACCTACAGCTGCTTGTGTCCCAGGTGGGGCTGCGGGCAGAAGGGGAGATGAGAGGGAGGGTCTGGCCTAGGGATGCTGTGCAGCAGAGCAGGCAAAAACCAGGCCGGAGAGCAGTTTGAAATTAGACAGTGGAACAGATAGCAAACTGGAACAAGGAGAAATGAGATAATGGGGCAGGTAGAAAATGACTGATTGCATGGTGCACAGAAATCAGGCAGTGGCTGGGAAAAGTGGTACAGTATGTCTGATAGAAATTAGACAATATTTCCAATGGAGTTTGGGCAAGACTCTCCCGGAAAGTGTGAAGGGAATCTTACCCAAATCCAGATGTAGAGTCTAAAGGAAATTGCAAGAATGTTAAGAGAAATTTGGCTGTGGGGCAGATAGAAATTAGACAGCAGGTCTCTGATAGAAATCATACAAATTTCCTGAAAAAAATTTGAAGGGGGTGGATTTAATGAAAATGGCAATAAAAATCAGGCCATGGGTCTGCTAGAAGTTGGGAAATAGATCTGAGAAATCAGATGGAAATGAACTGTGGGCCTAATAGAAAAACAGCAGAACTGAAGGGGATTGGGCTACAGGTCTAATGAAATTAGAAATTGGATAATTATATTTATCTAAGTCACTGATGACTGTTAGAAATCAAGCAGAGAGATTGATAGTGATTTAGTGGCAGATAGAAATATGGTAGTCATTCCAAAGGAAATCAGGTGTTTGAGCCAGTAGAGAGGTGGGTCTAATAGAACTCAGCAGAACCAGTAGAAATTGGGCAGTACGTAGTAGATCTGAAAAATAATTGAGTGGAAAAAAGTGGACAGCATGTCCAGTAAACATCAGGGTAGAAAGATGTTTCCTGAAAGAAATCATACCCATCTGAAACAAGATAGACATGGGCTTGAAAATATGAGGTGACAGACCCAGTTGAAATAGAGCTCTCAGACCAACCAGGCAGTGGACTGAAAGGAACCTGGTAGAAGGTCCAAAAGAAGTCAGAACACAGGTAAGTCAAAAAGAAATCAGGCAGCAGTAAGAGGGACAGCCCCGTGTGGGATCACAAGGGTGCAGGCCTCTTACTTGGCCAGGACTTCAGGCATCGCACCCAGCCAGCAGTTCGGGGAAAGAGAGGGCAGAGCCTGGCCTGCATGAAGGGCTGGTGCCCGACCTGGCATGCCCCTCAGGTCCGGCAGCTGCAGGAAGGGGCAGCCCAGCTCCGCACGGTGTATGCGGGTGAGCACGCAGAAGCCATCGCCAGCCGGGAGCAGGAGGTGCTGCAGGGCTGGAAAGAGCTACTGGCCGCCTGCGAGGATGCCCGTCTGCATGTCAGCTCCACAGCCGATGCCCTGCGCTTCCACAGCCAGGCCCGTGACCTGCTCTCCTGGATGGATGGCATCGCCAGCCAGATTGGGGCAGCTGACAAGCCCAGGTGCCCCTCACCTCACCTTGGGCTTCCCTCCCTGCCTCTGGGCAGCCACCCCAGCCCTCATCAGTCCTCTTCCCATAAGAAATCACAATAGCCAATACCTGCATGGCACCTCTGTTCATTTGTATTAAGACTCCTTGTCAGGAGTGGCATGGGGTGGGGAATCAGAGCCCAGAGCACCCTCCCGCCTTCTGTCTTTCCCAGTTACCTCTACTTCCTACCTGTGGGAGTGTCACAGCCTGGATAGGCTGCAACCAGGGTAGGGACAGGGCCGTGTGGGACTGTATTTGTGATTTAACTCAGTAGGCATTGATTTATTGCTCACATAAGGGTTCGATGTGAGTGTCCAGCAGAAGCCTGTCTCATGGTGACTGGGAACCAAGGTCCTGGGAGTCGTTTGCTGGACCCTCTACATCCAGCTGCAGATGAGAAAAGGAGAGCGGGAGGGTCCTATGGGAGGTACTAGAAACTAAACCTACACTAATGTTCTGTTAGCCTGTGGCCCCAACCTGGCTGCCAGGGAGGCTAAGAGATGTAGTCCAGTAGTCAGTCCAGTGTTTTATCCAGGAAGACAAGGACTTGGAGAGTGGTGGACACATAGCATTGTTTCTGTGACTATGGGGGCTTGGGCCTACATTTATTTACTCAGCAAATATTTATTGAATGCCTGCTGTGTACCAGATGGTGAGCAAAGCCAACCTCCTGCCCTGATGTGGCTTACATTCTGAGGGGAGAGAGAGACAACAGACACCTAATATTACTTCAGATAGTAGTAAGTGCTCTGAAGAAAAATAAAGCAAGGTGAGGGGAGAAGGTGCTAGCTGGCAAGTCCCTTCTGAGGGTGTGACAATTGAGTGGAGATCTGAATGAAGTGATGGTGAGTTGGATAAAGTTTTGGGGAAAGAGGTTTCCAGGCAGAGGGATCAGCAAGTGCAAAGGCCCTGAGGTAGGCTGTAGTTAGGGATGGTTGAGGAAGAGCTAGAGATGGAGTGGATGGAGTGGGTGAGGGGGAGAGTAGATACTGGCAGGCAATGAGGTTTGAGGGGCAGTAGGGCAGGGTGGGGAGTTTGTCTTTTCTACAAGTGAGATGGGAGCTGTGGGGGAGTTTAGAGCAGGGGAGTGATGCAATGTGATATATATTTGAGAAAGATTGCTTCAGGTGCCCCATGGGAAATAGAGTGTGGAGAATAAGGGGAGAAGCAGGTAGATCAGTCAGTTGGCTGCAGCAATAACCCAGATGACAGGTGATGCTGGCTCAGCCCAGTGTGGCCCAGTGTGGAGATGGGGAGAAGTGAGTGGTTTTAGGGAGTTAAAAGATCTTTTTATTATGAATAATTTCAAATAGACACAGATGTAGCACAAACAGTGTAGTGAACCCACATGTGTATAGTGAACACCTGGCTGGATTAACTATCAACATTTGGCCAACCTGGTTTCATTTATACACTCTCCCCACTCTTTGCCGAATTATTTTAAAACAGATCTCAGGTTTCATATCATTTCACAGGTAGTGTTTTAAAGTTATAAATGTCTAGTCTTGACTGATGGAGTAGATTCAGGGGCTGATGGAAAAAGAGGAGTCACAGATGAATGATGGGTGAATCAACTGAGATGGAGGATTTCAGAGGAGGGCATTTTTGGGAGATAGGGGAAAATCAGAGCATTCTAAACACACTAAGTCTTAAGTAGGAATCATTATAATGTGGGACCTTCAGAAATAAGTTTGGCTATATTAAGTTTTATAAAGCTACACTTGCTGATTGTGGAACCTTCAGAAATTTGGACTTTGCTGTGGGCATATTACAGCGGAGAACTGTGCTATCCCATAGTTACATAATGGGAACCACAAATGTGAGGCACAGATATGATTAAGGTTTTCTTGTACCCACATCAAAAAAGTAAAAGAAGGAAGTGAAAGTTAATTTTAGAAATTCATTTTGTTGAACCCCATATACCCAAGATATTCGCACTTCAACATGTAGTCATTATTAAAGTCACTGAGATATTTTACAGACTTCAAAATATGGTGTATACTTTTCACTTCAACACATCTCCATTCAGACTAGCCATATTTCAAGGGCTCAGTTGCCACCATGTCTACTGGCTACCATGTGGGACAGCACAGCCTTAGAAGGTTATTATCATTGGCTAGTGGAAGCTTCAGAAGCATAGTTTTAGAAAATTAGAAAAATTGGATCTCGAAATCCTAGGTGAGAATCACAAATGCGTGACATTTTAACATCTTTTGAAAGTTGGAGTCATTGGATCAGTGAAGAACCTTGGACCCTCAGAACTTAGTCACAGGAAGTGGGTGTCCTGTGGTAGTGTAGAACCGCAGCCTCAGGGATTGGGGCTCACCAGGGGCTGCATATATGGGGTGGGCGGAGGGAGGCTGCCTGTGGCTCAGATCCCTGCCCGCTACCCACTGTAGGGACGTGTCGTCAGTGGAGGTGCTCATGAACTACCATCAGGGCCTGAAGACCGAGCTGGAGGCACGAGTGCCGGAGCTGACAGCCTGCCAGGAACTGGGGCGCTCTCTGCTGCTCAGCAAGAATGCCATGACTGATGAGGTGGGGAGGAGGGTAGAAGGGTGTTCCCCTCTGCCATCTGTGCCCATTGGGGTGGGAGCCACCCTTGATGCCTCTCTCATCCACCCACCACTCCCAGATCCAGGCACAGCTGGACAAACTGGGAACCAGGAAGGAGGAGGTGTCGGACAAGTGGGACCGCCATTGGGAATGGCTGCAGCAGAGTGAGTGGGGACCCAGATACACCCCTAGAATGGCCCAGAGAGGGTGACAGAGGCCTCTGTCGTACACCATTCTCGGGTTCCCACCAGCAAACATGAAGGCCTGGGAGGGTGGACAAGGGGGCTGCCTTGCCATTGGATCCCTGGTAGCAGATAACTATGGGGGAAGCTAGTGCCCTCAGAAATACCCCCCACCTCTTTCCTTCCTGCAGGGCCCAAAGCTGGGAGAGAGGAAACCAGGGGTGTATGGAAGGCCAGAGAATATAGCCGCTGCCCCATGAAGGGCCCACTCATGGCCCCAGCTCCCTTATCCCATGTGTGTCCCCTCAGTGCTGGAAGTGCACCAGTTTGCCCAGGAGGCGGTGGTGGCTGATGCCTGGCTAACAGCCCAAGAGCCGCTCCTGCAGAGCCGGGAGCTGGGCAGCAGCGTGGATGAGGTGGAGCAGCTTATCCGGCGACATGAGGCCTTCCGCAAAGCAGCTGCTGCCTGGGAAGAAAGGTTCAGCTCTCTGCGGCGCCTGACCACGGTCAGCACCCCTGATCCTGCGTCCGCCCCCATCTCTATATGTGAGACAGACAGACGGGGACCTGGTGCCTGGTGCTCAGCTCTGTGCTGGGTGAGGGCTGAGACTGACCCTCAGTGGGCTCCCTGCCCGGGTCGGGGGCTGAGGGGAAGAGTGGGCAGACTTGTCACCAGACCAGGACAGCCCAGGGCAGAGAAGGGAAGCACAAGGGGCTGTGTGGGAAGCACTTGGCTTTGGGGAAGTCTGATCTGAGACTTGAAGAATGAGGAGACGCCACAATTGTAATCAGAAGTCTTAAGGTCCTGGTGGGGGTACTTAAGGAAGGAGGCAGTGGGGGTCAGAATGACACCTAAGAAAGTGATGATTTAGCCAGTTCTTAAAAGAACACTAGGTGTTTGCCAGAGAAAATAGGAATTAAGTTCCGGACAGAGAGCAAAATCTTGCTTTTTCACTAATAAAAACGAGTAAACTGGGTGGTCAGGCAGACAATCCAGAGCCGTCATCCCAGATCCCC
The DNA here is from genome assembly GCA_032199065.1 of Smutsia gigantea. Classification (NCBI taxonomy): domain Eukaryota; kingdom Metazoa; phylum Chordata; class Mammalia; order Pholidota; family Manidae; genus Smutsia; species Smutsia gigantea. Next base: position 6,683 of record JAVSCE010007928.1, on the reverse strand, counting down.
ACCACCACGCCCCTCTACCTGCCCCCGCCTGCCCTTCTGTCCCCAGATCGAGAAACTCAAGGCGGAACAGAGCAAGCAGCCGCCTACCCCGCTACTAGGACGCAAGTTCTTTGGGGACCCCGCGGAACTGGCGGCCAAAGCGGCGCCCCTGCTGCGGCCAGGGGGCTATGAGAGGGGCGTGGAGCCGCTGGCCCGCCGGGCCTCGGACACGCTGTCGGCCGAGGTGCGGACCCGGGTGGGATACGTGCGCCAGGAGCTCAAGCCCGAGCGCCTCCAGCCGCGCACCGACCGGCTGCCGGAGGTGTCTGTAAGAGTGGAGCCCACGGCCCTGCCGGCCTCACCGGAGGACGCGGCGGAGACCCCGAGGGCTCCCGCGGCGGCAGAGCAGGTCCGGCCGCGGCCGGAGCTCCAGGAGTCAGCTGATCGTGTGGAGGAGCTGCCGAGGAGACGGCGGACCGAGCGGCAGGAATCAGCTGATCAATCCGAAGAGGCTGCGCGGAGGCGGCGGCCAGAGCGGCAGGAGTCAGCGGAGCACGAGGCAGCACACAGCCTTACCCTGGGCCGCTACGAGCAGATGGAGCGGCGGCGCGAGCGGCGCGAACGGCGTTTGGAGCGGCAGGAGTCCAGCGAACAAGAGATGCCCACCAGAGGAGACCTAGCCAAGGGGTGAGACCCATGTGCCCAGGGAGTGAGGGAAAGGGGACAAGGAGATCTCCTGGCGCTGCGCAGGCCCAGGGAAGAGGGCTTCCGGGCTCAGAACTGCCTAAGGAAGGAGATACTGTCCTGATACCCATTTTGCAGAGGTGAAAACAGGCTGAAAGAGGGTAGGAGGCCATTATCCCACAGCAAGAGTTCTGTTGACGGAAGACAAGAGTGCCTTCCTCTAGGTGCAGCTTCTCAGCTGCTGAGTTCTGACCCCAGCATCCAATCCCCTGAATAGCGCTGGGCAGGGATTTTGTCCTCAGTGTCTCCACTAGGCTAATGGTGGAGCTACCACCTCCCTGACTGCAGATAAGACCCTTTATCACAGTCTCTCTCAGTCTTACAAACTGGGGGCTGGTTGTCATCTCCATGTTATGGATGGGGCAACTGAGGCAAGTCACACAGCCTGGATGGATGAGCAGAACTGGAACAAAGGCCTCTCCAGCGTTAACCAGAGTGCTTTGTGTAGATGTCTCCAATCAGCTGCATCCCAGAAAAATACCCTGGTTAAATACCTTTGGTCAAATACCTTTCTGAGAAAATGATTTTTTGACTGCTTTTTAATTTTGTATTTCATGAACATTTGCTGAGTGCCCAATCTGTGTGTGGTATGTGCTGGGGATAGCAGTGACAGAACCAGCCCAGCCGGGCTTTTCATGGGGCTCACAGTCCAGTAAGGGAAACAGACTTGGTCACTGGACAGTGTTGACCCAGAATGGTTAGGGCTGGGATGGGGGAAGTCCAGGGGGCTTGGGAACTCAGTAGGTGAGTGGCCCAGTAAGTCCAAACAACAGTGTGTTCAAAGGCTTGAAGGCACCAGTTAGCATTTTTCTCTTTGTGCTGCTTAAAACTCAAAGGGGAGGGAGGGAGGTTCTGTCCTGCATTGAGCAGACAAGTCCTGAGCAGCTGTGGTGTGTAACGCAAACATCTGAGAGAGGCACCTGCGGAAGTGGACAGAGGCCTGGCATCTCAGGCCAGAGGTGGAGCAGCCAGCCAGGCTGGTCCCTGGGAGGGGGCACCCCAGTTCCATTGGGTCTTTCTGCCTCCCCCACCCCCAGGAAGGCCACCCTGGCTGACATTGTGGAGCAGCTGCAGGAGAAAGAGGCAGGCCCAGGGCTCCCTGTTGGGGTAAGTTGAGCCTCAGGATGGGTGGGGGTATGGGGACCCTTCTCTTCAGAATAGGAGTCAGGATTCCAGAAAGTCTATTACCTAGCCCTGCCCCCACCCCCACCTGAACCCTGCAGAGACTCTCAGGGGTTGGGGAGAGCCCCCAGATGCCTCCCACAATTTGAAATTTTCTCCCTTACAAAGATGAGTTCAGGTACCTAGGAGTCTCCTAAAACACACACACACGGACTCCAGACTCCTTGCACATCTGTCCTGGACAGTCTTTCTCTAGCCCAGTGGGGGTTTCAGATTTCCTCCTCATATACAGCCAGCCACACACACACAGAAGGAATCCCCAGATTCCTCCTACAGACAGCTGGGATACCACCTGCCCAAGATCAAGGGGGATTCCAAAACAAGGAGGCTTGACAGACTCACTTCCCAGACCGATGGGGTTCCTAAAAGTTGGGTCTCCAGCCCTGAGATTCCAAGACAGATGGCCCTGCAGACAGATGGGACCCCCAGACCCATGAGTTCCCGCAGACAGATGGCCTCTACACCCCCCTATGGACAGCACCCCTCTCCCCCCTCCCTTCACACAGCCGTCGCTGCCTCAGCCTCGCGAGCTTCCCCCCGGCCGCCTGCCCAACGGGCTTGAGCCGCCGGAGCGGACACCTCGGCCGGACCGGCCGCGGGCGCGCGACCGGCCCAAGCCGCGACGGCGGCCGCGGCCGCGAGAGGGTGGTGAGGGCGGGGGAAGCCGGCGCTCGCGCTCCGCCCCGGCCCAGGGCGGCTCCGCCCCCGCGCCTCCGCCACCGCCCACTCACACAGTGCAACACGAGGGCTTCCTGCTGCGCAAGCGTGAGCTCGACGCTAACCGCAAGTCGTCCAACCGGTGAGCGTGTGGGTAGGGCTTTGGAAGGCGGGGCCCAAGCTCAGAATGTCCAATGAGTGAATAGGTGGAGCTGATGAGGGGTGGGAACTAAACTTCAGGGCGTCCAACCGGTGTCGGGGGTGTGCGGGGCCTGACTGGCGAGGCACAACCTCTAGAAATGAACTGGAGGAGCGGGGCCTGAAATTAGTGTGTTCATTGGGTGAGGGGGTGGAGCTTAGATGGGGCGGAACCTGAAGAGTAATGAAAGTAGCTGAAACGCGCGGCCCAGTTGCGTAGCAACTAATTCAAGAGCTTCCTAGAGTTAATAGCAAACTGGATGTGGGGTCTAGTCTAGAGGGTTCCAAAGGCTTGTGAGGTGGAGACTGGAGAGGTCATCCTTGTGTGATGGGTCAAACCTCGAAATTTCAAGTCGGGGGAGGGTCTGAAAAGGGGCGGAGCCCGAACAGTGAGGGCTGGTCGTGAGCGCCGCAAATAGGCTGCCAAATAGGGACCTAACGGTGATGTGTTCCCTCTTGGACTCTAGCTCCTGGCAGTCCAATACTTTTTGTCCAACTAGGAGGCTGAATCTGGGGAGAGGTGGAGCCAAAAAGGGAATCTCTGGTCCAAGAGCTCAGTGAGGCCTAGATCCAAGATGTAAAATGGGCGGGACAAGTTGCGGTTTTACTTGTAAGATCTGGAGGTAGTCTTTCTTCCTTGTGCCAAGGCCAAAGTGGGGATAAACAGGGGCACTGCGGTGTACTTTGCTTTTGGGAAGACTTCCTTCTCTGTTGGGGCTTTGGCTGAAAGGGGAGACAGTAATTCCTCATTCCTGACAGTAAAACAATAGATCTCCCTTCAGGGGGATTCTGTGGGGATGGAGGAGTGGCAAGAAACACGCCCAGGCAAAAATTCTTGCCTTTAGGTAATTCACTGTGGGTGGGGATAAGGAAGGGCAACCCCAGTAAGGGGCTCGCCTAGACAAGGCTTGGTACTGAGAGACTCAGACCCTCCACTCAGCTGAAGAATGGCAATAAGGAAGAGCACCCCAGGCAGATGGTCCAACTAGGGCAAAGGCCCAGAGGGAGGAAGGCTCAGGCATGTTCAGCTCATGAAGGGTATTAATGAAGGGTACCCAGGCAGAATGCTGTAACTCTGCCTTGAGCCCTGTCTCGTCACCCCAGGTCGTGGGTGAGCCTGTACTGTGTGCTCAACAAGGGGGAGCTAGGCTTCTACAAGGACGCCAAGGGCCCGTCATCTGGGGGCACACACAGTGGGGAGCCGCTGCTCAGCCTGCACAAAGCCACCAGCGAGGTGGCTAGTGACTACAAGAAAAAGAAGCATGTCTTCAAACTCCAGTGAGCCCCCCCAGTGGGCAAGAGGGAGGGATCCAAAGCCTAGCTTTCCCCTCCCAGCAATACCCTGCTCTCCTGGAGGACAGTTGGTGAATGGGTGGGCCAGGCCTCTGCTCCAGATCTTCCAAGTACTGTGTCCCCTCCTACAGGACCCAGGATGGCAGCGAGTTTTTGCTCCAGGCTAAAGATGAGGTGAGATCTGGTCCTTTCTTTCTTTATTTGGACCTCAGGAACCACCTGGCTGGCTGGGTTGTGGCTCAGAGTGATGGGGCTATAGCGGAAAGTACAAGCCAGCAATACCGGGGCTGTACCCGGAAAGCCAATGGACAGTGAGAGCCCAGAGGAAGTTCCTAACCTAGCCTAGGGGCTGGAAGGATCTGGAGGGCCACTTGCCATGTCCTCCGAGGTGAGGCCGTAAAGATAAGAGGAGTTAGCTAACAAAGAAGGATGATCCAGGTAGAAAAAACAGCAAGCACAAAGATCCAGAGGTGCAGAATTGCATTAACTGTGTTGGGGAATGTTCAAGGAGGAAAGTTCCCAGAAAGGTTCCCAGAGACTGGATCTCAAAGGGCATTATGGCCATTTGGAGGAGGTTGGAGTTCATCCTAAGGGCCCTCAAGAGCCTTGGCCAGAGTTTTGAGCAGGTGAGGCTTACAGTGATGCATAAGAAAGATGCAGGGCCTGACACGCCTCCCGCCTTTACCTCACTTCCAATGCTGCAGAGTAGATTGGAGAGGGCAAGAGTGGAGGTGTGGAGCCCAGCAGGCAGCCAGGGCAGGGACCCAAGCCAGAGGGCACAAGCCTGGACCAGGGCAGGCCTGTGGGGAGGGAAGGAGAAGGTAGGTGAGAGAGAAAGGAATGTGAGTGGGCGTGGGCCTTGGGTCTGGGCCTTAAGAGGAGAGGTCAGGGGAGGAGCAGGCGTGGAGGTGGTTTGAAGAGATGTTGAAAATAGCATTTGTTATTCATCCTAATGAGACTGTGAAATGGCCTTTATTCTCTCCATGCCTCCTCTATTAATCTTTAAAATGGACATAATAATAGTTTTCATCATAGGTTTATAGTGAGAATTAAATAAGTTGATACATATAGAGTACTTACAGGGCCTGGTAAATGTCAGTGTTCTTTACCTGTCTGCTGATACTGGCTTTTATCTCTACTGTGAGAATTATATCATCCTATTGCATAGGATTAAGTGAATAATCTGGGATAGTGCGTAGGACGGAGTCTGACTGGCACATACTAAGTGCCATGTACTTTGCATTATTGTTATAACCCCATTTAATAGATAAGGAAACTGAAGTTCAGAGAGGACAGTCTGATTCCAGACTCATCTATTTCTTAGTCTCCTCTCTTCAAAATACGGACTCAGTGCCGTTTCCCTCTCCAGGAGGAGATGAATGGCTGGCTGGAGGCTGTGGCCGCCTCAGTCGGGGAACACGCTGAGATCGCCCGCTGGGGCCAGACTCTGCCCACCACCTCGTCCACTGACGAGGGCAACCCCAAGCGGGAGGCTGGGGAGCGCAGGGCCAGCGGGCGCCGGAAGTGACTTCCCGCAGGGCCTGACGCACCTCTCCCCCCTTCCTCTTTGCACTGTGGGCACAAAGACACTTTCTTTTGCGCAGGGGCTGGAGCCCCTAGTTCCACCAACACTGCGGATGCGTCATGACGGGCACTGGAAAGGAGGGGACTTCTCCTGCACCCCAAGAAGTGGTGGGGGGATTGCTGCCCCTATAGCCATATCTCGGCCCCTTCCTGCTCGCCACCCCTACCCCAGGTGCTGGGGCCCCATTATTTTTATGCAATAACTGAGTTGGCGGGGGTGGGTAAGGGGCCAGTTGAGCCAAGCCCCCTGCCCATCCCCAGATCCTGCCCCAAGAAGCTGGGGTGGTAGGGGCGATAATTTCTGCCCCCCTCTCCACCCTACGGATGGGCATGGGGGCGCTGGTGAGGTCCCCTGGACCATCCAGGGTGCTAGGGGGTGGGGAGGGGATGCCCCCTCCCCGCCTTTACCTCACTTCCAATGCTGCCTTGATCTCTGTCTGGGAAGGGGTAGTGAAGGGGTCCTAGTCCCTACACTCCGCCGTCTCAGAGCCATGCGGTTAATTCCTGACTTAGTTTATTTTTGCAAAACGTCGACCTCCTCCTCCCCCGCCCCGCATCAGCGAAGGCTTTTAATGGGAGGGGCGTCAAAGCTCAAAACTGTCTTCCTCTCTCCTCCCCCCTCCAGCTGTAAATGCCACTTCGTGAGGGGAGGGGCGAGGGGAAGCCCTCCCCCTGCATGCTTCTGGCTGGAGCACCTCCCTGGGGAGTGGGGGAATCGGGTTGTGAGCAGCCCCCATGGCCGCCAGGAGAAGCCGCCGGGGCCTGGAGGTGTGGGGCGGTGTGGCAGGCGCGCACACTGTATGTACCTATAATAAAACCTTGGCTTTGACGGTCTATGCTGGTTTGTTCGCGTTTTTTGAGCTGTGCCCGAGGATGGCGGTAGAGGGGTGGAGAGACTGGCTGCAAGAACATTTAGATGCCCCCCTTGGCGTGGACTACTTTCAGGGTCTAAACACGTGTCCCCGACGAAGCATCTAGGTGCGATTCCTAAAATGGGAACCCCAGAGGGATAGAGGGATGTTTTGCTGCCACTGCCAACTAAACTT
>JAVSCE010007927.1:0-361656 GCA_032199065.1 Smutsia gigantea | reverse complement strand
ATACTCAACAAATAAGTGCTTAATGATGAGAGATCAGTGAGAACTACATATCAAAGACAAGGAAGGAAGCTTTTTTTTTCTCATATAATAGTGAGAGAATACTGACAACCTTTGCTTATATAACAGTGAGAATAAATACTGGTCACTTTACTGGGATCCCTCTTATTAGACTGGAAGGTATGGGTGTTGAATAAAGCTCTTTCACAATTAATTATCTTACTCGTCTGTAAACAACCTAGTAAGGCAAATAAGATCTGGAGAGGTTAAATAAATTACTAGAGTTGATGGGTACCTAGCAAGCTATACAGATGGGATTCAAAACTAGATATTTTGACTACCTAGGATAAAAATGGTACTTAAAAAGGAATCCCACCCAGGAGGTGTTGTAATCATCAAAGTAATGGCCAAGGAGACGACAAATGCATATCAAAAGAAGAATCAACAGGACTTAATGACTGACTATAAGGAAAGCAGGAGGATGAGTCAGAAATAAATCCAAGTCTTCAAACTTGAAAGAATACTGGTAGCATTGACAGACACAGGTAAATTGAAAACTACCTGGAGTGGGGATTGGGGAGGTGTTTAGGACAGATGGACTAGATAAGCTCAGAAATCATGAATTTGACATATAGTAAACCTCTATCATGTGAGTAAAATTGTGGCATGAAAGCTTGGGTATAAACACACAAGCGTTACATAGGTGTGGGAATCATTAGGTTCTGTATAAGTGGTAATGCACTAGGTTAAAAGTACTTGCTGTATGGAAAAACTGGACAGCTACATGTAAGAGAATGAAACTGAACTACTGTCTAACCCCGTACACAAAGGTAAACTCAAGGTGGATCAAAGACCTGAATGTAAGTCATGAAACCATATAACTCTTAGAAAAAAATATAGGCAAAAATCTCTTGGACATAAACATGAGCGACTTCTTCATGAACATATCTCCCCGGGCAAGGGAAACAAAAGCAAAAATGAACAAGTGGGACTATATGAAGTTGAAAAGCTTCTGTACAGCAAAGGACACCATCAGTAGAACAAAAAGACATCCTACAGTATGGGAGAATATATTCATAAAAAACGTATCTGATAAAGGGTTGACATCCAAAATATATAAAGAACTCATGCACCTTAACAAACAAAAAGCAAATAATCCAATTAAGAAATGGGCAGAGGACATGAATAGACACTTCTCCAAAAGAAGAAATTCAGATGGCCAACAGGCACATGAAAAGATGCTCCACATCGCTAATCATCAGAGAAATGCAGATTAAAACCACAATGAGATATCACCTCACACCAGTCAGGATGGCCAACATCCAAAACACAAACAACAACAAATGTTGGTGAGGATGTGGAGAAAAGGGAACCCTCCTACACTGCTGGTGGGACTGCAAATTAGTTCAACCATTGTGGAAAGCAGTATGGAGGTTCCTCAAAAAACTCAAAATAGAAATACCATTTGACCCAGGAATTCCACTCCTAGGAATTTACCCTAAGAATGCAGCAGCCCAATTTGAAAAGGACAGATGCACCCCTATGTTTATCGCAGCACTATTTACAATAGCCAAGAAATGGAAGCAACCTAAGTGTCCATCAGTAGATGAATGGATAAAGAAGATGTGGTACATATACACAATGGAATATTATTCAGCCATAAGAAGAAAACAAATCCTACCATTTGCAACAACATGGATGGAGCTAGAGGGTATTATGCTCAGTGAAATAAGCCAAGCCGAAAAGACAAGTATCAAATGATTTCACTCATATGTGGAGTATAAGAACAAAGAAAAATACTGAAGGAACAAAACAGCAGCAGACTCACAGAACCCAAGAACGGACTAATAGTTACCAAAGGGAAAGGGACTGGGGAAAATGGGCGGGAAGGGAGGGATAAGAGGGAAAAAGGGGCATTACGATTAGCAGATGTAATGTTGGGGGGGCACGGGGAGGACAGTACAACTCAGAGAAGACAAGTAGTGATTCTATAGCATCTCAGTACGCTGATGGACAGTGACTGTAATGGGGTTGGTGGGGGGGACCTGATGAAGGGGGTAGTTTAATAATCGTAATATTGCACATGTAATTGTAAATTAATGATAATAAAATAAATTATATTTAAAAAATAAATAATAAATAAAATAAATAAATAAATAAATAAAATAACATAGAAAAAAAAGTACTGGCTGTAAAAATACCAGTGAGGTTTTTTTTAAGTAAAATTTAATTCATTCCTTTTCCCTTGTCACCTTTCCTACCTGGATAATTCAGTTCAACAGCCATTAAGTGAGTATAAGCTGAGTAGCAGAAGTGACAACAGTGGTCCAACACAGACTTTTGGAGTCCAAGTGGTATGAGAAAGGTGTCACTGCGGGGAAAAAGTCTGCACAGGAGGGTGGCCTGGCATGGAGTGCTATAGCCCCAGTGGATTGAGGAGAGCTTCTACATGGGGGATTGGAATGGCAGTGAGCAGGGATAATGAGGGTGCCCATGTGATGGAGCAGGGCAATGCAGGGGAGAAAGGCAGTGCAGGGGGGCAGGGCAGTCAGGGCTCCTGAAGTAGGAAGAGGACACTATTGCAAGTGGAAGGACAGTGGCCCTGCACTGAGTTCCAGACCCAACAGGGAGAGCAGGGTGGAGGGACAGGGACCCAGCACAGTTTGAGACCCAGTGGGGACCGTACGGGTGAGGAGGCAGCATAGTGCAAATAGTCAAAATCCCAAAAGGGTGAGGAAGGGCATCCTTGCAGAGTATGGGGTGGAAAATGGGAGACCTGTGTCAGAAACAAGAGATGTTATATAAGAGGACTGATTAAATAGGGGGGTAGATCAAATATAGAGGAAGACAGCAAGGTATGTCCTAATCAGAGAAAAGAGTTACAAATACAGAAAGAAAACTATAATAAATATTATGCTGCTGAACTAGAATTGAAGATACTGTTAGGAACTTAAACTTTACAGTATATGTATTGAGACAGAAAAATTCTAGGTAAATGATGTATGTATATGTGTACACACATACATGTTTCCCCATATATTAGAGTATTTCCATGAACCTTCCCTAAGACAAAATGGCATAAAGGAAAGCAGTTACCATTAGTTTCTATGGAAAAAAATTTTCAGTGTTCCTAAACCCAAAAAATAACCTTTCTTAGGCTTTTCTGACACCTTAGGACACACCTTGCTAACAGATGCACAAAATAAATACAGATCAAGCACAGATGCTCACAGACACAGTTCATGGCTATGGCAGCTTTGAGTGTAGTCCTGGGGAAGGAGCTGGGTGGGGCCACTATTGCTGCTTAGGGTGTGCACTGTCTCTATCACAGCTTGCTGCAAAACAAATGCGCAACACTATGTTTGCTTTTCACCGTTTTCATAAAAGTGAAAAATCCTCTTCAGATTCCTTTCAGTTAGCAAAAACAAGTACTAATGTAAGTTTCTCATAAAGCAAAGTGGCATTAATGCGAACTTTCAAAAAGCAGGGGATACCTGTACACACAAACATCATCTGGCTCTATCCACTGAGTGCTCAGTAACAGCAACATCCTAATGAATACATGTAATGATGCTAAATATCACTTTCCACTAAAAGAGCTCCACAGAACAATGGCTGGTTCCAGGATTCAGGGAAAATTTAAGATGAGCTCAGAATATCTCTATAGTACTCAAAGAATAATGGAGAAATGGCGAAATGACACAAAGGCCAGTGTGAAAGGCTCTCACAGGTTAAATCTGGGACAAACTGAACATCAAAATAATGATAATAATGGAATATAATTGCGACATGCAAACATAACATGTCCCCCAATGATCCCCACCTCCCGGTATCCATTACCCTTGTGTAATCCTGTCCTCTTGAGTATGAGATAGACTAGTTCCTTGCTTTTAGTTTATATAAGATTATAACTTCCACCTTACTAACACACTATATTGCCTTCTTGGCTCCCATGCTTGGCTGAAGCAGTCAGTCATACTGGAAAGGTCCACATGGCAAGGAGCTGAAGGTGGGCTCCAGCCAACAGCCAGCTAGGAATTGAGGCTCTCAATCCAACAGAAAGGAATTCTGCCAAAAAAACATGTAAGTTTGGAAGTGGATCTTTCCCCACTCAAGCCTTCAAGTGAGAACTCAGTACAAGGGAACACCCTGATTACAGCCTTGTGAGAGATCTTGAAGCAAAGAACACAGGTCAGCCATGCCCAAACTCCTAACCCAAAGAAACTGTGATATAATAAAAGTGTATTTTCTTTTATTCAACATAGTACTGGAGGTCCTAGCCACAGCAACCAGACAACACAAAGGAATAAAAGGCATCCAGATTGGTAAGGAAGAAGTTAAACTGTCACTTTTTGCAGATGACATGATATTGTACATAAAAACCCTAAAAAATCCACCCCAAAACTACTAGAACTAATAGCTGAATTCGGCAAAGTTGCAGGATGCAAAATTAATACACAGAAATCTGTTGCATTCCTATATATACACATACACACACACTGACAATGAAATAGCAGAAAGACAAATCAGGAAAACAATTCCATTTACAATTGCATCAAAAAGAATAAAATACCTAGGATTAAATCTAACCAAGGAAGTGAAAGACCCATACCCTGAAAACTACAAGACACTCTTGAGAGGAACTAAAGAAGACACCAATAAATGGAAATACACCCCGTGGTCATGGATAGGGAGAATTAATATTGTCAAAATGGCTAACCTGCCTAAAGCAATCTATAGATTCAATGCAATCCCTATCAAAATACCAACAGCATTCTTCAATGAACTGGAACAAATAGTTCTAAAATTCATATGGGAACATTAAAGACCCCAAATAGCCAAAGCAATTCTGAGAAGGAAGAATAAAGCTGGGGAGATTATGCTCTTCAACTTCAAGTTCTCCTACAAAGCCACAGTAATCAAAACAATTTGGTACTGGTACAAGAACAGATCCATAGATCAATGGAACAGAACAGAGAGCTTGATATAAACCCAAGCATATATGGCCAATTAATGTACAATAAAGGAGCCATGGATATACAATGGGGAAACGACAGCTTCTTCAACAACTGGCATTGGCAAAACTGGACAGCTACATGTAAGAGAATGAAATTGGATTACTGTCTAACTTCATACACAAAAGTAAACTCGAAATGGATCAAAGACCTGAACGTAAGTCATGAAACCATAAAAACTCTTAGAAGAAAACATTGGCAAAATCTCTTGAATATAAACATGAGCAATTTTTTCCTGAACACATCTCCTTCTAGAAGGGAAACAAAAGCAAAAATGAACAAATGGGACTACATCAAACTAAAAGGCTTCTGTACACCAAAGGACACCATCAGCAGAACAAAAAGGCATCCTACAGTATAGGAGAATATATTCATAAATGACATCTGATAAGGGGCTAACATCCAAAATATATAAAGAACTCATACACCTCAACAACCAAAAAGCAAATAACTGTATTAAAAAATGGGTGGAGGATCTGAACAGACACTTCTCCAAAGAAAAAATTCAGATGGCCAACACACATATGAAGAGATGCTCCACATTGCTAATTACCAGGGAAATACAAATTAAAACCACAATGAGATATCACCTCACACCAGTTAGGTTGACCAACATCCAAAGACAAGGAACAACAAATGCTGAGGGGGATGCAGAGAAAGGGGAACCCTCCTACACTGTTGGTGGTAATGTAAATTAGTTCAACCACTGTGGAAAGCAATATGGAGGCTCCTCAAAAAACTAAAAATAGAAATACCATTTGACCCAGGAATTCCACTCCTAGGGATTTGCCCCCCCAAAAACAAGATCCCAGATTCAAAAGGACATATGCACCCCTATTTTTATGGCAGCACTATTTACAATAGCAATGATATGGAAGCAACCTAAGTGTCCATCAGTAGATGGATGGATAAAGATGTGGAATATTATTCAGTCATAAGAAGAAAACAAATCCTACCATTTGCAACAACATGGATGGAGCTAGAGGGTATTATGCTCAGTGAAATAAGCCAGGCGGAGAAAGACAAGTACCAAATGATTTCACGCATTTGTGGAGTATAACAACAAAGCAAAAGTGAAGGAACAAAACAAGAGCAGACTCACAGACTCCAAGAAGGGACTAGTGGTTACCAAAGGGAAGGGGGTGCAGAGGGGGTGTGCGAAGGGAGGGAGAAGGGAATTAAAGGGCATTATGATTAACACACATAATGTAGGGGGTCATGGGGAAGGCAGTATAGCACAGAGAAGACAAGTAGTGACTCTATAGCATCTTACTACACTGATGGACAGTGACTGCAATGGAGTGTGGGGGGGAGACTTGATAATATGGGTGAATGTAGTAACCACAATATTGCTCATGTGAAACCTTCATAAGATTGTATATCAATGATACCTTACTAAAAAAATTATGAAAAAAGTAAGTATATATCTGTCAATAATCACCTTAAATGTAAATGAACTGAATACACCAATCAAAAGAGAGTGGCAGAATGCATAAGGAAACAAGATTCATCTATATGCTGCTTACAAGAGACTCATTTCAGACCCAAAGACATACACAGACTAAAATGAAGTGATGGAAAAAGATATTCCACACAAATAATAGGGAGAAAAAAGCAGTAGTTGCAGTACTTATATCAGACAAAATTGATTTCAAAACAAAGAAAACAGTAAGAGTCAAAGCAGGACATTACATAATGATAAAGGGATAAGTCCAACAAGAGGATATAACCATTATAAATATGTATGCACCCAACATAGCATCTAAATATGTAAAACAAATACTAACAGAACTAAAGGAGGAAACAAATTGCAACATAGTCATTTTAGGAGACTTCAACACACCACTCACATCAATAGATCAATCAGACAGAAAATAAATAAGGAAACAGAGGTACTGAACAATACATTAGATGAAATGGACTTAAAAGGTATCTACAGAAGACACCACGCAAAAGCAGCAAGATACACATTCTTCTCAAGTGTACATGGAACATTCTCCTGAATAAACACATAAATAGGCCACAAGAAGAGCCTCAATAAATTTAAAAAGATTGCAATTGTATCAAGCATCTTCTCAGATGACAATGGTATGAAACTAAATTACACAAAGAAAACAAAAAGACTTACAAACACATGGAGAGACTAAACAAAATGCTTTTAAATAATCAATGGATCAATGGACAAATTAAAACAGAAATCAAGCAATACATGGAGACAAATGAAAACAAAACACAACAGCCCCAAATCTGTGGGACATGGTAAAGGCAGTTTGAAGAGGAAAGTACATAGCAATACAGGCTTACCTCAAGAAACAAGAACAATCCGAAATAAACAGTGTAAAGTCACAATTAAAGAAACTAGAAAAAGAACAAATGAAACTCAAAGTCAGTAAAAGGAGAGACATAATAATGATCAGAGCAGCAATAAATAAAATAATAATAAAATAGAAAAAAATCAGTGAAACCAGGAGCTGGTTCTTTGAGAAAATAAAAAATACAAGAGGTGAAATCAGGAATTCTTAACATTGGTTTATGAATAGATTAGACACAGAGCAAGTGAAAATTCATGAACAGGAAGATAGCCCAGTAGACAATCACTGGACTGCAACAAAGATAAAGGATAGAAAAATACAAAAAGAATGTAAGAGATATAAGTGATGCAGTGAGAATAAACGTGTATTTGGACTCCCAGAAGGAAAGAGAAAAAAATGGAGTAGAAGCAACCCAAATGGAGTAGAAGCAACTCTTAAATATATAATAAAAATTTTCAAAAACTGATGAAAATCATCAACCTCAGAGTCAAGAATCTCTACAAACACACAAAGCAAGTATCTTTTCTATGCCTTGGTGAACTGTCACTCTTAAGTTTAGATCAAGTTTATCCTTTGGACTTTTAACATTGCCAAATATCTCTAAAAAGTTCTTTAATACAAAGTTTTTTGCCTTTAACATAAAGTTTTTCCTCTAGGACATCTTCACCTTTTTTGTCATAACCACTTTCCTATTTTATGCTAAGAAATTCACCTTCACTAAGTCTAGAGTCTATTAAATGGTGTTTGTATCAACATTTCTATGATCAGCTATTTCCTCTATAATTCCATTTACCCTCAACTCAAATTTCAATTAAAGTATTATCACTTCTTGTTACTTGATGTTTCATCTTGTTGGCCAATTGTCTCTTTTGATTACCCATTTTTGTAAAATATCATGTGGATTTAACACAGGACTTGGACTATACACCATGCTGTCAATGCATAATCTTAGCAGTGACTAATCACTAATAAACATTGAAAGAAGTGACTGATCATGATGTGTATCTGTTTTCTCCATACTGATTTGTGGACTATAGCGTTAGCAATGAAGCCATACTTTACAAAAATTACTCAGTTAATATACTATGGTAACTGAAGTTTGAACCATGTTTTAGGAGAACTTGCATTATTTAACCAAACTGTAGTAACTGAAATGTGTGTATATTAGAACAATGCAAAGTGAAGATTTCTGGTACATTAAATTAAAAAAAAATAGAGACTCTAAGTAAAAGAAGAACATTAGATTTCAGCTTCCACCATGAGGGAGTAGCTGGTATCAAACTTGCCCTCCAGTCACAGACAAAAAAAACTAGACAAAATGTGTGAAAAATATACAAGACACTGGACAACAGGCAGTGTCATACTGCACTTCCTGAAAGACAGGCAATAAATGAAGCGACCCGTAAACTCATTCTGGTCTTGTATCTGGAGGCACTTTCTAGTCTGTGGCACAAAAAAAGAGGAATCCAGAGAAAAATGGGACCACATACTGAGGAAAGAGAGAACAGAATTTGGGGATGCTAAAGAAACTAGATTTGGTTAGGCAGAGTATTGGAGAATAGATCATGCAGAAAAAAAGTTCCAGATATCTGAACATGGGACCCCTTAATTCTGTTCCTGAACACTATGTACTGTTTCCATAGGGTGAAACTCTACAAGGCCAGGCAAATAACTATGAGGGGAGCCATAAGCTCAACAACTCCTAGAACCCACAGATCTAGGGAACTCTTCGGTTCTGACCAGCCAGAATGCAGAAGCTTAAATGAACACTTGGGGCATTAGTAGGAGCCCCATGAAGCTCACACCTCATATGTAGGGATAAACTATGCTAGTATAAACTTACACTAAACCTACCCTTATAAAGCTCAAAATCAAGCCACAAGAGCATCAAGATGATCTGTAAGAAACCTAACCACTGGCTGAGATAAACTCAGTATTCTTTTAAAAAGACAATAAAATATAAATATTGAATAATGTGACATTCACAATGTCTACATCTAAAACTATTAGATGAGACAAGAAATGACAAAATGTGACCGATAAATAGGAGGAATATCTGTCATGAAGCAGATGCAGAAATGATAGAGATGATGGGAATAGCAGACCAAAATATTAAAAGTAGCTATATAACATGAACACAGTGAAGAGAATTGTAGGGTATAAAAAAATGAATGAAATAAAACCTTCAGAGAAATACAGTTCTGAAATGGTAATTTCATGAGCTGATTAAACACTGTAGAAGAAAATACTAGTGAACTGGAAGAAACAGCAATATGCAAAATAGAGCACTAAGAGAAAAAACACTAAAAAAAAATCTAACACTTCAGTGACCTGTGGGAAATAATCAAGTGGTCCAACATATGCATAACTGGTGTCTCATAAAGAAAACAAGGGGGAGTAAGGCAAAAACATAACATATATAAGAAAATATGTTTTCAGTTACATTTGGAAAATGAGGATATAATCTATACAAAAATATTAGAAATACCAGAAATATAAATATGCAGGTAATATTTTTAAAATCTTTTTCATTTTAAAATTGATTTAAAAAATAATAAGAAATTTAAGCAAAAAGACTAAATTGTGATATTCAATATATTTGGAAAAAAATATAAAAACATGAAAGGAGGAAATGGAAATACTGTGAAGTAAAATATTTCAAGGAGGACTGTGATCAGTTATTGCATATTGTTTTGCAAATCATATATCTGATAAGAGTCTAGTATCTACAATATATAAAACTTTTATGACTCAATAACAAACAGAGAAACAACCCAATTAAAAAATGGGCAAAGGATCTGAACAGATATTTCTCCAAGAAGAAATACAAATGGACATAAAATAGCTGCTCAACATCATTAGTTATTAGGGAAAAGAAAACCAAGGTGCCCTTCACACCCACTAGGATGGTAAATAAATAAATAAATAAACCAGAGCCATAGGTTATTGCAGGAGAAAAGCATGCCAGGACATCCAGACAGACTGGAAGAAACTTTAACATCAAAGTCCTATCCAGTTGCAAAAGCTTTTGAAATTACAATTTAAAAATACCAAACGAAACTAACAGAAAATAAGTTGTAGTGAGGATGTGGAGAAACTGGAACCCTAAATTTTGCTAGTGGGAATATAAAATTTCAGCCACTGTGGAAAACAGACTGGCAGTTCCTCAAAAAGTTAAGCACAGAATTACTCTATGACTCTTTCTAGCAATTCCACTCTTGGTTATATTCCCAAAAGAGCAGAAAACAAGTACTCAACTATATGCATACAAATTTATAACAACCTTATTTATAAAAACCAAATAGAAGAAACAACCTAAATGTTCACCAACAATGAACAGATGAACTGTGGTACATACACAAAACTGAATACTGTTTAGCCATAAAAAAGAAGTCCTGAGCTCAGATTCAAGATGGCAGCGTGAGAGGTGAAACAGAGAACTCCTCTCAAAACCACAGATAGTGTGAAAATATATTAATACAACTAACCCTCAAACAGCAACAGGAAAGAAGGCTGCACCAGACTGCATACAGACCTCACAAAAAGAGCAGAACTCACAAAAAAGGGTAATGTATGAAAGCTTTGATCCGGCGGGACCAAGCCCTTCCCCCACCCCAGCTCACCCGAGGGAAGAAGAGAAATGGAGTGGGGGAGGGGGTGGAAGCCTGAGACTGCTGATCACCTAGCCCTGGAGATCTCTTTTGCAAGCAGAAATCTACACTGTGTGGTGCTGTGGAGAATGGGGAGCTAGGACAGGTAGAGTGCTTGAGAGGCAGATTCCTGCCGTTTGTTGAGGACAGGATCCACATCCAGCTGCTCTGAGACAAGGGAAAGGCAGGTGGTATGACAGGCTTCCTAGCAGCGAGAGGGCTGCTGAAGGGGCCGGGTTTGCATGGAGCTTCCTGCAAGGGAGAAGGGATGGGGGGCAAGGTTGTCTGGGCGGGCTCTGCCCGGCAGATAGGGAACTTTGTGGAGCTTCAGGCGCTCCATCCCCCTGGCTGGCTACTCAGCTCCAAAGACCCCCACTGTGATACGCAGCCTGCTGAGCCTTCCTCCTAGCCTGACAGCACAGGCTTGCAAACAGGCAGTCACTGCTCTGGCGTCAGGCCAGCCAGAGAGAGGCCTCACCTACAACAGCTAGAGATGCCAAGAACAGAGGCTTACAACTGTGTGCTTGGCCCACTGGTGGTGATACTGGAGACAGGCAGGGCAAGCGGGAGTCAGGAAACAGATCTTTCCTTCCCCGAGGCACGAACTCCCCTCCCCTGACACCCCCAACCTCACTCTAGGGGCTGAGCAGCTCCAGAGACTGGAGCTTCTTGGCAATAGAGGGCAACACACAGAAATATGAAACGTCAAAAGAACATGGTTCAGACCAAAATCTCACAAACCCCAGAAAGAGGGCCAAATGAAACTGAACTCACCAATCTTCCTGAAAGAGAGTTCAAAATAAAAATCATAAATATGCTTATGCAGGTACAGAAAAATATTCAAGAACTCAGGAACGAATTGAAGATGGAGATTCAATCACTAAGTAATTCCATATCTGAAATGAGACATACAATGGTGGGATTTAAAAGCAGATTAGATGTAGTAGAAGAGACGGTAAATGGAATAGAAATTAGAGAAGAAGAATACAAAGCAGCTGAGGCACAGAGAGAAAAAAGAATCTCTAAGAATAAAAGAATATTGAGAGAACTGTGTGACCAATCCAAATGAAACAATATTCGCATTATAGGGGTACCAGAAGAAGAGAGAAAAAAAAGGATAGAAAGTGTCATTGAGGAAGAAATAGCTGAAAACTTCCCCAATCTGGGGAAGGACATAGTTTCTCAAGCCATCGAGATGCACAGATCTCCAAACACAAGGAACCCAAGGACCACAACATCAAGACATATAATAATTAAAATGGCAAAGATCAAGGATAAAGACAGACTTATAAAAGCAGCCAGAGAGAGAAAAAACATCATATACAAAGGAAAACCCATCAGGCTATCATCATTTCTCAACAGTAACCTTATAGGCCAGAAGGGAGTGGCATGATATATTTAATGTAATGAAGCAGAAGGGCCTCAAACCAAGAATACTCTACCTGGAAGGTTATCATTTAAATTTGAAGGAGGGATTAAACAATTTTCAGATAAGCAAAAGCTGAGAGAATTTACCTCCCACAAACCACCTCTACATTGCATTTTCAAGGGACTCCTATAGATGGAAGTATTCCTAAGGCTAAACAGATGTCACCCAAGAGATAGACAAAGAGTACGGAATATGATTCATAACATACAAAGAATGGAGAAGGAAGAAAAAAGAAAGACGCTTTAGGCTGTATTTGTAATAGCATATGAAGTGAGTTAAATTAGACTGTTAGACAGTAAGGGAATTACCCCTGAATCTTTGGTAACCACAAATCTAAAGCCTGCAATGGCAATAAATACATACCTATCAATAATCACTGTAAATGTAAATGGTGTGAATGCACCAATCAAAAGATGTAGAGTCACTGAATGGATAAAAAAACAAGACACATCTATATGCTGCCTACAAGAGACTCACTTCAAACCCAAAGACATCACAGACTAAAACTGAAGGGACAGAAAAAGATATTTCATGCAATTAATAGGGAGAAAAAAACAGGAGTTGCAGTACTTGTATCAGACAAAATAGACTTCAAAACAAAAAAGTCACAAGAGAAAAAGAAGGACACTACATAATGATAAAGGGGTCAGTCCAACAAGAGGATATAACTATTATAAACATCTATGCACCCAACACAGGATCACCTACATATGTGAAACAAATACTAACAGAATTTAAAGGGTAAACAGAATGTAATGCATTCATTTTGGGAGACTTCAACATACCACTCACTCCAAAGAACAGATCAACCAGACAGAAAACACAGGCACTGAACTACGTATTAGAACAGATGGTCCTAATGGACATCTACAGAACACTCCATCCAAAAGCAAAAGGATACACATTCTTCATAAGTACACATGGAACATTTTCAAGAATAGATCATATACTAGGCCACAAAAGAGCCTCAGTAAATTCAAAAAGATTGAAATTGTACCAATGAGCTTTTCAGATCACAAAGGTATGAAACTAGAAATAAATTACACAAAGAAAGTGAAGAAGCCCACAAGCACATGGAGGCTTAATAACATGCTCCTAAATAATCAATGGATCAATGACCAAATAAAAACAGAGATCAAGCAATATATGGAGACAAATGACAACAATAATTCAACACCGCAAAATCTGCGGGACACAGCAAAGGCTGTGCTAAGAGGGAAATAGACTGCAATACAGGCCTACCTCAGGAAAGATGAACAATCCCAAATGAATAATCTAAACTCACAATTAATGAAACTAGAAAAGGAAGAACAAATGAGGCCTAAAGTCAGTAGAAGGAGGAACATAATAAAGATTAAAGCAGAAATAAATACAATGAGAAGAATAATACAATAGAAGGAATCAATGAAAGCAGAAGCTGGTTCTTCGAGAAAATAAACAAAACAGATAAACCCTTATCTAGACTTATCAAGAAAAAAAGAGAGTCTACACACATAAACAGAAGCAGAAATGAGAAAGGAAAAATCACTACGGACACCACAGAAATACAAAGAATTATGAGAGAATACTATGAAAAATTATATGCTAACAAACTGGATAACCTAGAAAAATGGACAACTTTCTAGAAAAATACAACCTTCCAAGGCTGACCCAGGAAGAAACAGAAAATCTGAATAGACCAATTACCAGCAAAGAAATTGAATTGGTAATCAAAAAACTACCTAAGAACAAAACTCCTGCACCAGGTGGTTTCACTGCTGAATTTTATCAAACATTTAGTGAAGACCTAATACCCATCCTGCTTAAAGTTTTCCAAAAAGTAGAAGATGAGGGAATACTCCCAAACTCATTCTACAACACCAACATCACTCTAATACCAAAACCAGGCAAAGGCACCATAAAAAAAGAAAATGACAGACCAATATCGTGATGAACATAGATGCAAAAATACTCAACAAAATATTAGCAAACTGAATTCAAAAATACATAAAAAAGATCATCCATCATGATCTAGTAGGATTCATCCCAGGGATGCAAGGATGGTTCAACATTCGAAAATCCATCAACATCATCCACTATATCAACAAAAGGAAGGACAAAAACCACATGATCATCTCCATAGATGCGGAAAAAGCATTCGATAAAATACAACATCCATTCATGATAAAAACTCTCAACAAAATGGGTATTGAGGGCAAGTACCTCAACATAATAAAGGCCATATATGACAAACCCACAGCCAACATTACACTTAACAACAAGAAGCTGAAAGCTTTTCCCTTAAGATTGGGAACAAGACAAGGATGCCCACTCTCCTCACTTTTATTCAACATAGTTCTAGAGGTCCTAACCACAGCAATCAGACAACACAAAGGAATAAAAGGCGTCCAGATTGGTTCAAGGAAGAAGTCAAACTGTCCCTGTTTGCAGATGACATGATATTGTACATAAAAAACCCTAAAGAATCCACTCCAAAACTACTAGATCTAATATCTGCATTCAGTAAAGTTGCGGTATACAAAATTAATACATAGAAATATGTTGCATTTCTACACACTAACAGTGAACTAGCAGAAAGAGAAATCAGGAAAACAATCCCATTCACAGTTGCATCCAAAAGAATAAAATACCTAGGAATAAACCTAACCAAGGAAGTGAAACACTTATACTCTGAAAAGTACAAGACATTCATGAGAGAAATTAAAGAAGACACCAATAAATGGAAACACATCCTATGCTCATAGATAGGAAGAATTAATATTGTCGAAATGGACATCCTGCCTAAAGCAATCTACAGATTCAGTGCAATCCCTATCAAAATACCTACAGCATTCTTCAATGAACTAGAGAAATTAGTTCTAAAATTCATATGGAACCACAAAAGACCCTGAATAGCCAAAACAATCCTGAGAATGAAGAATAAAGCAGGGGGAATTATGCTCCCTGACTTCAAGCTCAACTACAAAGCCACAGTAATCAAGACAATACGGTACTGGCACAAGAACAGACCAGACCCACAGACCAATGGAACAGACTAGAGAGCCCAGATATAAACTCAAACATATATGGTCAATTAATACATGATAAAGGAGCCATGGATATACAATGGAGATATGATAGCCTCTTCAACAGCTGGTGTTGGCAAAACTGGACAGCTACATGTAAGAGAATGAAACTGGATTACTGTCTAACCCCATACACAAAAGTAAACTCAAAATGGATGAAAGACCTGAATGTACATCATGAAACCGTAAAACTCATAGAAAAAAACATAGGCAAAAATCTCTTGGACATAAATATGAGCAACTTCTTCATGAACAAATCTCCCTGGGCAAGGGAAACAAAAGCAAAAATGAACAAGTGGGAGTATATCAAACTAAAACGCTTCTGTATAGCAAAGGATACCATCAATAGAACAAAAAGACATCCAACAGTATTGGAGAATATATTCATAAATGACATATCCGATAAGGGGTTGACATCCAAACAAAAAGCAAATAAGCCAATTAAAAAACGGGCAGAGGAACTGAACAGACACTTCTCCAAAGAAGAAATTCAGATGGCCAGCAGGCACATGAAAAGATGCTCCACATCCCTAATCATCAGAGAAATTCAAATTAAAACCACAATGAGATATCACCTATCACCAACATCCAAATGACAAACAACAACAAATGTTGGCGAGGATGTGGAGAAAGGGGAATCCTCCTACACTGCTGGTGGGAATGTAAATTAGTACAACCATTGTGGAAAGCAGTATGGAGGTTCCTCAAAAAACTCAGAATAGAAATACCATTTGACCCAGGAATCCCACTCCTAGGAATTTACCCTAAGAATGCAGCAGCCCAATTTGAAAAAGACATATGCACCCCTCTGTTTATCGCAGCACTATTTACAATAGCCAAAAAATGGAAGCAAAGTGTCCATCAGTAGATGAATGGATAAAGAAGATGTGGTATATATACACAATGGAATATTATTCAGCCATAAGAAGAAAACAAATCCTACCATTTGCAACAACATGGATGGAGCTAGAGGCTATTATGCTCAGTGAAATAAGCCAGGCAGAGAAAGACAAGTATCAAATGATTTCACTCATCTGTGGAGTATAAGAAGAATGGAAAAACTGAAGGAACACAACAGCAGCAGACTCACAGAACCCAAGAATGGACTAACAGTTACCAAAGGGAAAGGGACTGCGGAAGATGGGTGGGAAGGGAGGGATAAGGGGGAAAAAAGGGCTATTACAATTAGCACACATAATGTAGCAGGGGGTGGGGGGACATGGGTAAGGCAGTATAACACAGAGAAGACAAGTAGTGATTGTATGGCATCTTACTATGCTGATGGACAGTGACTGTAATGGGGTATGTGGTGGGGACTTGATAATAGGGGTAGTCTAGTAACCACAATGTTGCTCATGTAATTGTACATTAATAATATTTAAAAAAAAGAAGTCCTGATACAAGCTACAACATGGATGAACCACAAAAACATTATGCCAAGGGAACAAAGTCAGATACAAAAGATCACATATTGTATGATTCTACTTATATGAAATATCCAGAATAGGTGAATGCAGATTGGTAATTGCCAAGACCTGGAGGGATGAGGGAATAGAAAGAAACTAGTTAATGGATAAGAAGCTTTACTTGTAGTGATGGAAATGTTTTGGAACTAGATATTGGCAGTGATTATACAACATTCCAAATGTACTAAACACGATTAAATTGTTCACTTTAAAATGGCTAATATTATGTCATGTGGATTTCACCTCAATAAGTATTTTAAAAAGCATATTTACTCTCTAGAGTGACCACTAAAACAAAACAAGACAAAGGTCCCCAATATGTCAACAGATAAGACAAAATGGAATATTAAAAAAGAATCCCAAAGAACACAGGAAAATTTTAAACAGAAGGTAAAAAGAACCATTAGGATAAACAGAAACAAACAGCAAAATGGTAGATTTAAACTTAACCACACCAATAACTACATTAAATATAAATGGTTTAATTCTAAATTTTTCAGTATAGCGACCACTAGTTATGGGGGTTACTGAGTATTTGAATGGTGGTTAGTCCAAACTGAGATGTGCTTAACTGTAAAATCACACTGGGTTTGAAGACTTAATAAAAAAAATTTTTTAAGAGACCAAATATGTCAACAACTTCATACTGATTATATGTTAAAAGTATAATAGTTAAAATATACTGCAATAATAAAAAAATTATCAAAGTTTCAATGGTTCTACTTTTTTGATGTGGCTGTAAGAAAATTTTAAATTATATACCTGGTTACAATCTGTGGCTAACATTTCTATTGGCCAGTTCAAGTCCGAACACTGACAGATTGTTAGACTGAATTAAAAAGTGAGAAAAAAGATGATACAAAAAGTTAATCATAAGAAAGCTGAAATGGCTATACAACATCAAACTATATTTCAGAACAAGTAATATTAACAGGGATAAAGAGAGCCATTTCATAGTGATAAAGGGGTCAATTCATCAAGAAGTAACAATCTTAAAAGTGTATGTACTAACAAAATTTCAAAATACACAAAACTAAAGAGAGAATACACAAGTCTACAATCCTGGTTTGAAATTTTAACACTCCTCCCTCAGCCACTTGATCGAATAAGTGAAAAAGAACCAAAGAGCACAATTAATGAACTTGACCTAGTGACATACCTAGAATACTGTACGCAACAACTGCAGTTGTTGTCAAGCACACTTGATATATTTAACAAAATAGAACTTAAAATGGGCCATGAAGCAAGTATCAACAAATTTCAAAGGACTGAATTTGCATAGAGTATGTTGTTGACTAGCTATAAATCATTATCAAAAAGATAAGTAGAAGGGGTGGTTCCAGTTAAGATGGAATGTTACTCTTCTATCTCCCACTGAATGCAGCTACTAAAAATGAATAGAATGTATGATGCAGCTATTTGAGGTCTCTGAAAAGTAAACAACAGCAGGTGGACTGGGGAAGAAGACTTCTGCATAGCACTGAATGAACAATGAATTTATTACCTTTAAAAAAAATTCCTTCAGTATCCACTGGCCTGAATCCCAAAGTAGGTATTGGTGTAGGCAGAGGGACTGAGAAGCCCTCTAGTTCTGACCCAAGGAGCGTAGAAGGGGTATGTATCCTAACACTCTGAGAGAGTGGTGGGAATCCTCCATTTTTCTTTCTTTAAAGTTCTCTATGTTCTTTCCAAGCAATCCCATGATGAAAGCCACAGTAGAAGCAGGGGCCTATAGGAGCCTAAAACTCTGAAATAAGGAAACTCTTTGATCAGAGGAGCTGTGATCCTAAAACACTGAGACATAATCTCCACTGCTTCCCGCCCCCCACCCCCCACCCATCCATCCTCCTATCACTTAGCCCCAGATGCAATAACATATTCAGGTAGAACAGGTTAAATAAAGCCACAGCTTTCTGGTTGGAGGACTGAACAAGGGAGTCCCAGGGAACTAGACACATGGAGAGGAAGGAGCTCAGGACAGCAAGCCCATAGAATGGTTTATGAACCCCTGTGCTCACCACAAGCTTCACTAATATGGATAGGACCCAAAAAACAAGCCACAGACTTTGAGAAATGAGCTATAAGACAGACTATCACCCAGATCCCAGACTGGCTACTAGTAGCATAACATGGAACAGATTTTAGTAGCCCTGCAAAGTCTTTAAAAACCAAATGGACACTGAAACCACAACCCCACAGAAAGCTGTTTGAGCTTGTAGAATGAACTCAACTGGGTTGAGAACCTAAGAGAAAAAAATCGACATTTTCATGAGGATTTAAACAAAACTCAAGAGTGTTATAATATTTAAAATGTCCAGGATGCAACCCCAAAACAACTTGGAATACAAAAAAGGGGAAATCTCAATTCACATCAACAGATACCAATTCTAAACTGACACAACTGTTGGAATTACCTTTAGAGACAAAGACTTTAGTATAAAAATGTTCCAATAGGTGGTTCCAAGATGGTGGCATGAGCAGGGCGGCAGAAATCTCCTCCCAAAACAATATATATCTATGAAAACACAGCAAATACAACTATTCCTAAAAGAGAGACGAGAATACACTGGAAAGCGCACAGCGTGCAGCTACACCTGACAGGACACGGCACCCCATGAGGTGGGTAAGATACGGAGCAGTGACCCAGTGGGACCCGAGCACTCACCCACCCCAGCGCACAGGCGGGAGGAGAGGATTCAGAACCGGTAGGGAGTGGAAGTACACCCGGCAAAATAACCAGCCCCGGTGATCTGCACGGGGAGCGCTGACACACATCACATGGTGTAGCGGAGATTGGAGAGACAGAGGGTGCAGGACCTGAGCAGGGAACGTGCCAGGGTGCTTGCAGCCGGCTTCCGGGAAGGAAAGGAAAAAAAAAAGAAAACCGTGTGCTTTCTTCAGCGGTCTTAAAGAGACAGGAGGCCAGCGGAGGAGCCGGATCGCCCGAGCACACTCAGCCCAGGAGGCTGAGAGTCCTGGAGAGTTTCAAACCCCTTAGCTGGTGACTGGGAAAGGGTGGCCGCACTTAGACTTCCCAAAGAGATCAACAGCCTCCCATTTGCTCCCAACTCCGACCAGAGCTATAAAGGACACTGTGGAGCAGTAAAGCCACAGCTGCGGAATAGTGGAGCAACAGGGCCACCTACAGCATCCCCACAGAATCTACTCCCGGTGGCCGTTTTTGTTTTGTTTTTTGTTATTTTGTTTTTTCTTCTTTCTTTTTTCTTTTCTTTCTTTCTTTCTCTCTTTTTTTTTCTTTTTAAAGAGCCGAGCTGACATAAGTGGCAACTACCAGCGACCACTTCTTTGCCATGAAAAGACAGAGGAATATGGTCAGGACTAAGATCAACCAGACAACCCCAGGGAGGGAGCCTGAAGGGGTGGAAATGCACAGTCTTCCTGAAAAAAATTCAGAATAAAAGTCATAACCATGCTGATGGATCTACAGAGAAATGTGCAAGAGCTGAGGGAGGAAGTGAGGGAAGTGAGGAAAGACAATGCAGAAATCATACAAGCAATCGACGGGCTTAACAGCAGACTGGATGAGATGCAAGAGACTGTTAATGGAATACAAATCAGAGAACAGAAATACAGAGAAGCTGAGGCAGAGAGAGATAAAAGGATCTCTAGGAATGAAAGAATATTAAGAGAACTGTGTGACCAATCCAAACAGAACAATATTCGCATTATAGGAGCACCAGAGGAAGAAGAGAGAGAAAAAGGGATAGAAAGTGTCTTTGAAGAAATAATTGCTGAAAACTTTCCCATGCTGAGGAAGGAAATAGTCTCTCAGTCCACGGAAGCCCACAGATCTCCCAACACAAGGGACCCAAGGAAGACAACAGCAAGACACATAATAATTAAAATGGCAAAGATCAAAGACAAAGACAGAGTATTAAAGGCAGCTAGAGAGAGAAAAAAGATCACCTACAAAGGAAAACCCATCAGACTATCATCAGACTTCTCAACAGAAACCTTACAGGCCAGAAGAGAATGGCATGATATATTTAACGTTATGAAACATAAGGGCCTCGAACCAAGAATATTGTATACAGCACGATTATCATTTAAATATGATGGAGGGATTAAACAATTTCCAGACAAACAAAAGCTGAGAGAGTTTGCCTCTCATAAACCACCACTACAGGATATCTTAAATGGACTGCTCTAGATGGAAGCACACCTAAGGCTAAAAAGATGTCACCAGAGAAAAATAAAATCATAGCAAAGAAAGCAGACCATCCAAATACTAACTAAAGGCAAAGAATAAAACACCTATTATAGAAAGAATGGAGGAGGAGGAATAAGAAGGGAGAGAAAGAAAGAAACATCAGACTGTGTTTACAATAACTTAACAAGAAAGTTAAGTTAGATTGTTAGATAGTAAAGAAGCAACCCTTGAACCCTTGGTAACCACGAATCTAAAGCCAGCAATGGCAATAAGTACATACCTATCAATAATCACCCTAAATGTAAATGGACTGAATGCACCAATCAAAGACACAGAGTAACAGAATGGATAAAAAAGCAAGACCCATCTATATGCTGCCTACAAGAAACTCACCTCAAATCCAAAGATATACACAGACTAAAAGTGAAGGGATGGAAAAAGATATTTCATGCAAACAACAAAGAGAAAAAAGCAGGTGTTGCAGTACTTGTATCAGAAAAATAGACTTCAAAACGAAGAAAGTAGTAAAAGATAAAGAAGGACATTACATAATGATAAAGGGGTCAGTCCAACAAGAAGATATAACCATTATAAATATATATGCACCCAACACAGGAGCGCCAGCATATGTGAGACAAATACTAACAGAATTAAAGGAGGAAATAGACAGCAATGCATTCATCTTAGGAGACTTCAACACACCACTCACTCCAGAGGACAGATCAACCAGACAGAAAATAAGTAAAGACACAGAGGCACTGAACAACACACTAGAACAGATGGACCTAACAGACATCTACAGAACTCTACACCCAAAAGCAACAGGATACACATTCTTCTCAAGCGCACATGGAACATTTTCCAGAATAGACCACATACTAGGCCACAAAAAGAACCTCAGTAATTTCAAAAATATTGAAATCCTACCAACCAACTTCTCAGATCACCAAGGTATAAAACTAGAAATAAATTTTAGAAAGAAATCAAAAAGGCTCACAAATACATGGAGACTTAACAACACTCTCCTAATTAATCAATGGGTTAACGACCAAATCAAAACAGAAATCAAAGAATATATGGAGACTAATGACAACAACAACACAAAGCCACAACCTCTGTGGGACGCAGCAAAGGCAGTTCTAAGAGGAAAGTATATTGCAATCCAGGCCTATTTAAAGAAGGAAGAACATTCCCAAATGAATAGTCTAAAGACACAATTACTGAAATTGGAAAAAGAAGAACAAATGAGGCCCAAAGTCACCAGAAGGAGGGACATAATAAAGATTAGAGAAGAAATAAATAAAATTGAGAAGAATAAAACAATAGAAAAAATCAATAAAACCAAGAGCTGGTTCTTTGAAAAAATAAACAAAATAGATAAACCCCTAGCCAGACTCATTAAGAGAAAAAGAGAATCTACACACATAAACACAATCAGAAATGAGAAAGGAAAAATCACGACGGACCCCACAGAAATACAAAGAATCATAAGAGAATATTATGAGAATCTGTATGCTAACAAGCTGGAAAACATAGAAGAAATGGACAACTTCTTAGAAAAATACAACCTTCCAAGACTGACCAAGCAAGAAACAGAAAAACTAAACAGACCAATCACCAGTGACGAAATCGAATTGGTAATCAAAAAACTACCCAAGAACAAAACCCCTGGGCCTGATGGATTCACCTCTGAATTCTACCAGACATATAGAGAAGAAATAACACCGATTCTCCTTAAAGTTTTCCAAAAAATAGAAGAGGAGGGAATACTTCCAAACTCATTCTATGAAGCCAGCATCACTCTAATACCAAAACCGGGCAAAGACCTCACCAAAAAAGAAAATTACAGACCAATATCCCTGATGAACGTAGATGCAAAAATACTCAACAAAATATTAGGAAACCGAATTAAAAAATACAACAAGAGGATCATACACCATGATCAAGTGGGATTCATCCCAGGGATGCAAGGATGGTACAACATTCGAAAATCCATCAACATCATCCACCACATCAACAAAAAGAAGAACAAAAACCACATGATCATCTCCATAGATGCTGAAAAAGCATTTGACAAAATTCAGCATCCATTCATGATTAAAACTCTCAACAAAATGGGTACAGGTGGCAAGTACCTCAACATCATAGAGGCTATATATGACAAACCCACAGCTAACATCATACTTAACGGCGAGACGCTGAAAGCTTGTCATCTAAGATCGGGAACAAGACAGGGATGCCCACTCTCTCCACTGTTATTCAACATAGTACTGGAGGTCCTAGCCACAGCAATCAGACAAAACAAAGACATACAAGGCATCCAGATTGGTAAAGAAGAAGTCAAATTGTCACTATTTGCAGATGACATGATACTGTACATAAAAAACCCTAAAGACTCCACTCCAAAACTACTAGAACTAATATCTGAATTCAGCAAAGTTGCAGGATACAAAATTAACACACAGAAATCTGTTGCTTTCCTATACACTAAGGATGAACTAACAGAAAGAGAAATCAGAAAAACAATTCCATTCACAATTGCATCAAAAAGAATAAAATACCTAGGAATAAACCTAACGAAGGAAGTGAAAGACCTGTACTCTGAAAACTACAAGACACTCCTAAGAGAAATTAAAGAGGACACTAACAAATGGAAATGCATCCCATGCTCTTGGCTAGGTAGAATAAATATTGTCAAAACGGCTATACTACCTAAAGCAATCTACAGATTCAATGCAATCCGTATCAAACTACCAACAGCTTTCTTCAGTGAACTGGAACAAATAATTCTAAAATTCATATGGAACCACAAAAGACCCCGAAGCCAAATCAATCCTGAGAAGGAGGAATAAAACAGGGGGACTTATGCTCCCTGACTTCAAGCTCTACTACAAAGCCACAGTAATCAAGACAATTTGGTATTGGCACAAAAACAGAACCACAGACCAGTGGAACAGAATAGAAAATCCAAACATTAACCCAAACATATACAGTAAATTAATATTTGATAAAAGTGCCTTGGATATACAATGGGGAGATGACAGCCTCTTCAGCAGCTGGTGTTGGAAAAACTGGACAGCTACATGTAAGAGAATGAAACTGGACTACTGTCTAGCCCCATACACAAAGGTAAACTCAAGGTGGATCAAAGACCTGAATGTAAGTCATGAAACCATAAAACTCTTAGAAAAAAACATAGGCAAAAATCTCTTGGACATAAACATGAGCAACTTCTTCATGAACATATCTCCCCGGGCAAGGGAAACAAAAGCAAAAATGAACAAGTGGGACTATATCAAGCTGAAAAGCTTCTGTACAGCAAAGGACACCATCAGTAGAACAAAAAGACATCCTACAGTATGGGAGAATATATTCATAAAAAACGTATCTGATAAAGGGTTGACATCCAAAATATATAAAGAACTCATGCACCTTAACAAACAGAAAGCAAATAATCCAATTAAGAAATGGGCAGAGGACATGAATAGACACTTCTCCAAAGAAGAAATTCAGATGGCCAAAAGGCACATGAAAAGATGCTCCACATCGCTAATCATCAGAGAAATGCAGATTAAAACCACAATGAGATATCACCTCACACCAGTCAGGATGGCCAACATCCAAAACACAAACAACAACAAATGTTGGCGAGGATGTGGAGAAAAGGGAACCCTCCTACACTGCTGGTGGGACTGCAAATTAGTTCAACCATTGTGGAAAGCAGTATGGAGGTTCCTCAAAAAACTCAAAATAGAAATACCATTTGACCCAGGAATTCCACTCCTAGGAATTTACCCTAAGAATGCAGCAGCCCAATTTGAAAAAGATAGATGCACCCCTATGTTTATCGCAGCACTATTTACAATAGCCAAGAAATGGAAGCAACCTAAGTGTCCATCAGTAGATGAATGGATAAAGAAGAGGTGGTACATATACACAATGGAATATTATTCAGCCATAAGAAGAAAACAAATCCTACCATTTGCAACAACATGGATGGAGCTAGAGGGTATTATGCTCAGTGAAATAAGCCAAGCCGAAAAAGACAAGTATCAAATGATTTCACTCATATGTGGAGTTTAATAACAAAGAAAAAAACTGAAGGAACAATACAGCAGTAGACTCACAGAACCCAAGAACGGACTAATAGTTACCAAAGGGAAGGGGACTGGGGAAGATGGGTGGGAAGGGAGGGATAAGAGGGAAAAAGGGGCATTATGATTAGCAGATTTAATGTTGGGGGGGCATGGGGAGGGTTGTACAACTTAGAGAAGACAAGTAGTGATTCTATAGCATCTCACTACGCTGATGGTGACTGTAATGGGGTTGGTGGGGGGGACCTGATGAAGGGGGTAGTTTAATAACCATAATATTGCCCCTGTAGAATAATGATACCGAAAAAAATTATTTAAAAAAAATTTTTTTAATGTTCCAATAAGTAAGAGCAAACACTGCTGAAAGAAATGGAACAACAAAGTCTTACCAAATAAATAGCAGATACAAAGAAGAATCAAAATGGAAATATAAGAAGTGAAAATGACTCAAATTAAAAAATTCACTGGATGTATTTAATAGCAGAATGAAGATTATAGTCCAATATTCCTTATGAATATACAGGCAAAACCCTAAACAAAATACTGGGAAGTGAAATCCAGCAACATATAAAAAGGATTATATACCATGACTAAGTGGGATTTATCCCAGGAATGCAAAAGTGGCTGCCTTGAATCCTAAGGGCTCTCCACTGCCTGGCTCCGTGTCTTCGTGGTGCCTCACTGCACATCTTACCCTTTCAAATAGTTGCCTATCCTTGCTTAAGGGGCTAATGAGGCAATCTGTAACTTGAAACCAAAAGTACTGGATGAAGACAGAAATATAATTCTAAAATGAAAATTATCCTCAGAGTAAACACCATGGGAAGTTACACTTATTCCAACAATGCTATCAATGCTTGAAAAAAATTTTTAATGTAAGCCTTCCAAAATGAAACTGGATTAAGTTTATAAGAACTAAATAAATCCCTGCCTTTAAGGAGATCATAATCTAGTAGAAAAATGAGATTTAAAAGTTTAGCCACCACATGTTAATATTACAACCCTTGGAAAACACTGGATAAATTAGAATTGAAATGTAAAATATTACTAGGTTTATATCATTATTGTTAGACCATGTAAACTCACACTACTCTTATAATTTCTGAATGCCTAGTCCTCTGTTGTACACATAGCAGAAGTGTTCAAGAAATTCGTGGTGAAATGAAATGTTGAATTATCATGACAACGGAGAGGAGGTGGGACACCAATCTAGGAGGTCAGCCATTGGTTTCTGATGCAGACTAGTCCTTAAACCAACTGTAAGATCTTGAGCAGTTCACTTAATTTCTGTGCATCTCTGTTTCTTCACAGGTAAAATGGAGTAGATAAAAATATTTCTAACTCTACCTTGCAGCAATAAAATTCTGTAATTCTGTAATTTAAGTCTACCCACAACATTTCTAATATGGATTTTTCTACAGAAATTGTTAGTTTCACCACAAAAATATGGACTAAGGGATGGAAATCCCTTTAAACAATAAGGTGAAAGGGATGGGAAGAGCAGCTCTTGATGCTCACTCAGAACTTAAAATTCAAACTTGGCTGCTTTCTAAAATAAATTTTATTCATTATTATTTATTAAGTATGCAATTAGTCAAATATAACACTGATAAACTAGAATTCTGAATAAACAAATGCTTTAAAATTCTAATAAATATGCATAAACAGTAAATTATTCTTACTTGAATTTCTACTGCTGTGTAGCACAAGGTTACTAAGTATGTAATTACATAAGAGAGCCACCCAACTTCCAAAGGAGCCATTCCAGTGAATTGTGTAAATAATATGCTTTAAAAAAACATAACCTACTCACATATGAATTTAGATTTAGCAGATATGGAGTAACTGTGTACCTGTGAGACTAGAACACAGTCTTAACCTTCCTAATTATGAATTTACCAGACGAGAATGACCCAAAGCAAATTAATACATAGCCTTTTTTCCTAACTTTTTATAAAAACATTTTCACTGTTCTGTTTCAGTACAGAAAACAAAAGATCTTAAAAGTCACTGGCTGAAGATAATTTGAGTATAACTCTATAACCAAATTTTTTAAACAGTGACATTGTAGTTTTATTAATTACCAAATACATGTATTTTATTTTTATTTCACTTGTATCAATACAATAAGCTTTAAATATTTGGTCTATAGTTGATTTTACTGTAAGGTTGTTGAACTGAAAGAACAATTGTCTTTTTAAAAAAATCACATAAAATATTCAACATTAGCAGGCAGCAGGGCATCATAGTAATACCTAGATGCCACATGTTTTCTATATAAGAAAAGTAATTTTTAACACCCATCTACAGAAGATCAACCAACTTAGTAAACAAATTTATGCAAAAGGACAGGTGGTATCTTTATTCTCCCCATAATAGAATAAAAAGTAAGGATGTTAGCTTACATTTTCTTTGCTACATTATTAAAAATCACCTTATGCTAAGTAAAGAGAAATCCTATAGTTCTGAAGCGCTCATTTACTCAGTAAGAATAAAACTGCAATTACCTCAGATTAGGTTTTACAAACTCAATCTCTTATACCTGTACTTAAAGACCTTCTAAGTCATGCCATAAAAAAATTATTTGGTTACACTGGGATTTCACTGTATTAAATTCAAGTCAAATCCCATTGCAATAAGCTCTAAGGGGCTGTCCAAATTCTTTTATTGCCCTAGAATTTATTGCATTAAATATTATTTGAAATACTAGGCCAGCAGCTGAGGCCTGGGAATCATGGGGTTAACACAACAGTTTTTGATGATGTGAGGTTGGCCTACATACAAATTTCAAATGATTGCAGTGCTCACTGGGAGGATTAGGCTTTATGTATTTCTGAGAGGGAGGGGAGAAGAGGGCACAGGGAGAGGAAAGGAAAAGAGAGGAAAAGGGAAAAAGAAAGCTTGGTTGTAACTAGAGGAGTAAACAGAAGTTGAATCAGTCTTCCATTTTGATGAAAGGCATTTGCAACACTTTTTTTCCAGTAAGGATTTACATGTTTGTTCACAGTAGTTGCTATGACTCAACAGAGGCTGGTGTCATGTTAATAATCCACGTATTTTAAGTAAGGCAGGCTGGCTGCCTTACGTGTGATCAGAGCTCTTGTCCCTCAGTTCACAGGCAAAAAGAGCAAAAGAAGCCAGAGTACAAGCCTTTGACTGGGAGGTGGGTGAAGGATATAAACCCTTACAACTAGACTGGAACATCCCCCTCTCTACATATGTGTTTGCTCTAACAGAGTTCAAAAAGGAGAGCTATCTGGAGCTTTCTTCTTAACTGAGAGGGAAACTGCTCATGAAAGGATTCCCTGATATCAATGACTGCAAACCAAGTGTCCCATCCCTCTTGGGTACTCCTTAATTTAACTTTTGTGTAGGAGTAGAGAAAAGAAAATTACTTTCTCATTATAAAGAGAATAAATGCCTACATAAATAAGTGGAACCATATTATATCTGACTTCCTGGGCACCATAGACCAACAGAGAAAAAATTCGTTTTTCAGCAGTGTATTTACTTTACTATTTGCAAATGGCTGGCTGATTGGCAGCTACAATATATGAAATAAATAACGATTTCAAAGATCAAGTGTCATGTTCCCTGGTAAGTAACAAAAATGAACATTATCTATCTCTCCATCCAGTTTATGTAATTTAGCAGGAGAATAGGTTTATTGGCTATTTGATAGCTTGATATGTTGTGAGGACATTTTCTGTAGTGGTATGGTTATTATTTAGGTTAGATAAGAAATTCTTCTCCTTTCTCTCAGGACATCAGTATTAAGAGTTACATGCTTACAAGAAGGATCCAAACAGAGTATTTCTGAAGAAAGTGAAATGTGTCAAGAAATTGTGAAATGGAGACTGATGAGTATACCTAATTTTTTTCTTCCAGGAAACTAAAGTACCTGATCTTACAATCCAATTTATCACAAGCCAAGATGCAAACTACTAAATCTCAAATACAGAACCTGATGATATTGCCTGCTTTTAGACAATGATCTAAAAATCAGTACATCAGATTTTAATGTAAAATGTTTTTATAGATTTACAAACTGGCCTTAAAAACGTCGGTTCGAAAATAAGTTAGGAGAAAGGGAGATTCAAATCCATGCATTGTTACATCCCAGTAGTGCTACAATATCTAGGCACATTGGGATATAGGCACCTAAGGTCAGCTTTCATTTTCAAACTTCTTTACAAAATGATAGCTAGCTTGTGGTTGGAATCTCTGAAGTGTTTGCTAGGTATTTGCACCATTTAATAGCCTAAGTTGTCAGATCTAAGTCACACATGACCTACTACCATTGAGTAACAGCAGAAAGGGATGAGTATTTTACAAATCTTTCAAAACAAACATACAAAACCTCTAGTTCTTTATATTCCCTCATTTTTTCCTGTTTTTTTAAAAAGAGGTTTCTTCTCCATGCCTGTATGAAGGGACAGATTTTGTTAGTAAGGCAAAATGGGCAATGTTTAAGGTGAAGAGCCTATTTATGAAGATCAACTTATATTTAAGCAAATCATTAATATTTGGGTTTCACTGAAAATATTCAGTGGATTACTTAAAAACACTATTCAGTTAATATTCTCTCCTAACCGACTTATATTTGCTCCACAGTTTTCAACTACAACACAAAAACATTAAGTATTTAAAAACCTCTACTGAAGGACAAAAGGGTAATGGCATCAGTGTGCTCATGTTCAGGTACTGTTCAACTATTTGCAATTAGATGTGGAAGAAAATATGGGAATTTTGACACCACAGGTTTTATACAAATTCCTCAGTTTTCTGGATATTTATAGCATGTGTCCAGTCTTGCAAAACTCCATATTCCTCCACCCCATTTGAACAACTGTTCTTAAACCACTTTAAATTGTTACTACTAAGGTACTTCTTTTACACAGTTCCTACCAAGCAGATCAATACTCTTAATACAGAGGTGCAATTCCATTACCACAAAAACTTGTGCAAGCAGCCAGATGCTGAACAAAGGGCACGGCTTTTATGTGGTTTATTCCTAACATGTCTCCACTTCGCTGGGATGAAATATTTTGCTATGGTGGGCAAGTAGAAGTTGGGAAAGAAATAATGGCATTTAAAATAATAATTAAAAAGCTTTGATTACACAGAAATTTAGATACGGCTAAAGTAAGATTCTTCACACCTACAGGATGCTTATCATTTATTGTCAAATCTATCTGTTCATCTGCAATCATAATGCTGCACTTGATGCTTTACAAACTGCCATGACATGAGTATTTATGTTGCAGTTCAACAACTAAGATTAAAATGATACAGAAAGGTTATGGAAAACAATGAAAATAAAGCACTGGGTGAGAAATGGGGGTGAAAGCAAAGAGGAGAAAAAGAAAACATTCTGCTGTTTTAAAGCCATTTTCAGTAACAAAATTTTGTAACTTCAATTTCTTTCTAAATTTGCTACAAAAAAAACTTTATTCCAAGCTTTTCATATAGTTATTACATTTATCTTTCTTTCATACCATCATTATGATCTGAGACAATAAAACTGAGTTGAAATATAATTCGAAAGGACAGAAATCTGTCTATATGCAGTGGTACTACAACTTGTGGCACCAGTGGGTATTAACTTTTGTCTAAATCCAATTCTTCCTGTCTTTTCTTACACTATTTAGTTTCAATAGACTAAAGCTGCAATACATCCTTTCTAGACCAGCTTTAATCATTTTCACAACTATGGTTGCTATGACAACACGATGCAGCTTATCTGTGCTGTTTTCATTTTCCCCATTTGAGTTGCCATAACAACACAATTATTCTGCCTTTCTCCAAAATGTAACAACTTTATTTTAGGATTGTATTCTTGAGAACATTGGATTTCCCCATCAAGAAAGAAAATATAATTTATATAGGAATTTTATTTAAATAACACTCAATTTTAAAATCTTTTGAGGAAAGAATTATTTTGATAAGGACTTCCATCATACAAAAACAAACAAAACTGTAAAAACTCCGGTATCTACTGAAATCTAAAGACTGTCTACTATTAATAGTCACTGATGTTTGTATAAATGTCCCCAAGCAAACAATAGCAATACCATCATGATTATAAGCTGTGGGAAAATGTCCATTAATACCTGTCCCAAGTAGAACAATCAAGAATAAAGATAGTTCTAGACCACATACTTTGCTGTAGTAATCCAACATCATTTGTTAGTAATACCACAGCTCAGATGAATGGAATTTATACTAAGTAAACTCCACTTAAAAATCCTTACCTTTTACTCAAGGTTTTCTATGGTAGTAGAATACTGCAAAGGCTCATACAGTTCAAATTCAAATACTTATAGTATAAATTGAGTATTTATAAAAATTCACATTTGTAGAAAAGATCAAAGAAAAGCATTTGTTCTAAATCAGCAATAAAAAAATTTTTAAATAGTTTGGTTACTGCAGCACCATGTTCATTACTAGAACCATCGCTGTAACATGAAAGCACATTGTTTTAAACTCTCAATAGTTACAGCCCTTCGTTGTACCAGTATTTGCTCTAATAGGATGTTGTATATGCAGAAGTTTTCTTAATAGCTTAAATCACTGAACTCAGATCTTTCAGCCTGCTGATCAGCTGACAAGAATACATTAAAAACTTCTATAAATATCCATGAATATGTACACATTATTTATTGCTTACAAACAAAACATGAAAATATTGTTATTTCGGGAGAAAATATGCAAATGTACTAAATTCCCCTTTAGTCCCTACAGACATATAAAAGATTATATATAATATTGTAGTATTTTTTACAGGATAGAATGTTCACATCTAAATGTAATAAGAGACATTTTAATTTTAATCACAGTTAAGATAGTTTAATAAATGTTATAGTTTGCAATGATTTGAAAAAGATTATTTATTTATAACCAAACCTGAGGATCAAAAGAAAACTCAAACTCTCATAGAATAATCATTTTCTTAAGTTCACTTCATTTTTAAAAAAATCCACTACTCTTCTAAATTTAACTATTTCATTTTTAGTCACTTTTTTTTTAAGGACCATATAGAGGGGAGGGTCTACAAATGTTAAGATCAAAAATAATGATAGGGAAAGATGGTGACAGGGAGAGGTGAGACAGAGACCTCCTCCTAAAACCACATATAATACAAAAATATAATTAATACAACTAGTCCTGAAAGAGCAACAGGAAAGAGGGCTGCACTGGACTGCATGCACCTGGAGAAAAGACCAGACCTCACTGAACAGGGTAACGTACCAAAACTGTGACCCGGCGGGACCCAAGCCCTTTCCCCGCCCCCCAGCTCACCGATGGGAGGAAGAGAAACAGAGTTGTGAGGGAGTGGAGGCCTGGGACTGCTGAACACCTAGCCCTGGAGATCTGCTCTGGGAGCACGAACCTACATTGCATGGTGCTCTGTTGAGTAGTGGGGTTGGAAAGCTATGACAGGCAGAATACCTGGAGAGATAGAGATTCCAGCTGCTTGTGGAAAACAGGAATTCATATCTGGCTGATCTGGGCAGGCAGTCTGAGAGACTTACTAAACAGCAAGAGGGCTGCTAAAGGGGCAAGGATTGGACAGAGCTTACAGCTCATGAGAAAGGACAGGTAGACAAAATTGTCCAGATGCACTCTGCCCAGCAGGTTGGGAACAACGATCTTCAGGCGCTCCACCCCCTGGCTGGCTATGCAGCTCCAAGGCCCCCCACTATGATATGCAGCCTGCTGTGTCTTCCTCCCGGCTAGCCTGCACCTGGCTTGCAAACCGGCAGCCCCTTCCCTGACGTCAGGTCAGCAAGAGGGAAACCTCGCCTACGGCAGCTACAAACACAAAGCGTAGAGGCTTACACCTGTGTGTTCGGCCCATTGGTTCTGGCAGTGGAGACAGGCATAGCAGCCGGGAAGCAGGAAACTGCTCTTTCCTCCCACAGGCAGCAGCACCACTCCTCTGCGACCCGCGACATTGCTCCAGGGGCTGAGCAGCTCGACAGAGTAGAGCTCCTGGGCACTAGAGGGCACCACATACAAATATGAAACATCAAAGGAACCTGTTTCAAAGCAAAATGTCAACACCAGAGAAAAGACGGGGTGAGACTGAATTAATAAATCTTCCTGAAAGAGATTTCAAAATAAAAATCATAAAGATGCTCCTGTAGGTACATAAAAATATTCAAGAACTCAAGAATGAATTTAGGACGGAGATCCAATTGTTGAAGAGCACAATGGAGGGTATTAAAAGCAGATTAGATACAGTGGAGGAGATGATAAATGAAATAGAAACTAGGGAATATGAATACAAAGGAGCTGAGGCACAGAGAGAAAAAGGGATCTCTAGGAATGAAAGAATACTGAGAGAACTATGTAACCAATCCAAACAGAACAATATTTGTATTACAGGTGCTCAAAATTTCCCCATTCTGGGGAAGGAGATAGTCTCTCAGGCCATGGAGGTGCACAGATCTCCCAACCCAAGGGACCCAAGGAGGACAACACCAAGACATATAGTAATTAAAATGGCAAAGATCAAGGATAAGGACAGACTATTAAAAGCAGCCAGAGAGAGAAATAAGATTACATACAATGGAAAACCCAACAGGCTATCATCAGACTTCTCAGCAGAAACCTTACAGGCCAGAAGGAAGGGGCATGATATATTTAATGCAATGAAGCAGAAGGGCCTCAAACCACGAATACTTTATATGGCAAGATTATTTAAATTTGAAGGAGGGATTAAACAATTTCCAGATAAGCAAAAGCTGAGAGAATTTAGCTCCCACAAACCATCTCTACAGTGTATTTTGGAGGGACTGCTATAGATGGAAGTGTTCCTAAGGCTAAGTAGCTGTCACCAGAGGTAATAAAAAGGGATAGACAAAGAGTACAGAATATGATACATGATACGTAAAGAATGGAGGAGGAAAAAAAGGAGGGGGAGAAAAAAAAGAACCTTTAGATTGTGTTTGTAATAGAATACTAAGTGAGTTAAGTTAGACTGTTAGATAGTAAGGAAGTTACCCCTGAACCTTTGGTAACCACAAATCTAAGGCCTGCAATGGCAGTAAGTACATACCTATCGATAATCACCCTAAGTGTAAATGGTCTGAATGCACCAATCAAAAGACATAGAGTCACTGAATGGATAAAAAAAACAAGACCCAACTATATGCTACCTACAAGAGACTCACTTCAAACCCAAAGACATACAGACTAAAACTGAAGGGATGGAAAAAGATATTTAATGCAACTAATAGGGAAAAAAAAGCAGGTGTTGCAGCACTTGTATCAGACAAAATAGACTTTAAAACAAACAGTCACAAGAGACAAAGACGGACATTACATAATGATAAAGGGGTCGATACAACAAGAGGATATAACCATTATAGATATCTATACATCTGGTTGGAGATTAAAGATGGCAATGTGAGAGATGAGACAGAGGCTTCCTCCTAAAACCGCATATAATATGAAAATATAACTAATATACCTACTCTTGAAAGAGCAACAGGAAAGAGGACTGCAACAAACTGCATACACCTGGAGATGAGCAGACCTAACGGAAAAGGGTAACGTACTAAAGCTGTGGTCCCACGGCATCCAAGCCCTTCCCCCACCCCAGCCCACAGCCAGGAGGAAGAAGAATGGACCAGGGAGGGAGTGGAGATCTGGGACTGCTGAATACCTAACTCTGGAGATGTGCTCTGGGAGCACAAACCTACATTTCATGGTGCTTGCATGATACTCTCGTAATTAGGGGGTTGGAAAGCTAAGACAGGCAGAATTCCTGGAGAGACAGAGATTCCAGCTGCTTGTGGAAAGCAGGGATCCATATCCAGCTGCTCTGGACAAACGAAAGGTGGGCAGTCTGAGAGACTTCCTAACAAAGAAGCCCTTAGCAAGAGGGCTGCTAAAGGGGCAAGGACTGCACAGAGCTTACGGCTCAGGAGAAAGGACAGGTAGACAAAATTGTCCAGGTGCACTTTGCCGAGCAGATTGGGACCTTTCATGATCTTCAGGTACTCCAGCTCCCTGGCTGCCTACACAGCTCCAATAACCTCTTCTGTGACAGGCAGACTACTGCGCCTTTTTCCTGACCAGTCACACCGGGCTTGCAAACGGGGAAACCCTTCCCTGGCGTTAGGCCAGCCACAGGGAAGATCTGTCTACACCAACTAAAAACACAAAGCACAGAGGCTTATACCTGTGTGTTCGGCCCACTGGTTCAGGGAGTGGAGACAGGCATAGCAGCCAGGAAGCAAGAAACAGCTCTTTCCGCCCCCCAGGCACCAATACCACTACCCTGCAATCCCCAATTGCTTCAGGGGCTGAGCAGCTCCAGAGAATAGAGCTTCTGGGCACTAGAGGGCGCCATACACAAATATGAAACACCAAAGGAACCTGGTCCAGAGTAAAATTATTAATACAATTCCTGAGAAAGATTTAAATCATATTAACCTCATGACTCTCCCTGAAAGGGAGCTAAAAATAAAAATCATTAACGTGCTCATGGAGGTACAGAAAGATATTCAAGAACTCAGGAATGAATTAC
Source organism: Smutsia gigantea (assembly GCA_032199065.1). Lineage (NCBI taxonomy): Eukaryota > Metazoa > Chordata > Mammalia > Pholidota > Manidae > Smutsia > Smutsia gigantea. Next base: position 325,917 of record JAVSCE010007927.1, on the reverse strand, counting down.
GGTCAGAGATTCAATCATTGAAGAGCACAATGGACGATATTAAAAGCAGATTGGATACGGTGGAGGAGACGATAAATGAAATAGAAACTAGAGAAGAGGAATACAAAGAAGCAGAGGCACAGAGAGAAAAAAGGATCTCTAAGAATGAAAGAATATTAAGAGAACTGTGTGACCAATCCAAGCGGAACAATATTCACATTATAGGAGTACCAGAAGAAGAAGAGAGAAAAAGGGATAGAAAGTGTCTTTGAGGAAGTGATTGCTGAAAAATTCCCCAATCTGGGGAAGGAGATAGTCTCTCAGGCCATGGAGGTGCACAGATCTCCCAACACAAGGGACCCAAGGAAGACAACATCAAGACATACAGTAATTAAAATGGCAAAGATCAAGTATAATGACAGACTATTAAAAGCAGCCAGAGAGAGAAATAAGATCACATACAAAGGAAAGCCTGTCAGGCTATCATCAGACTTCTCAGCAGAAACCTTACCGGCCAGAAGGGAGTGGGATGATGTATTTAATGCAATGAAGCAGAAGGGCCTTGAACCAAGATTACGTTGTCCGGCAAGATTACCATTTAAATTTGAAGGAGAGATTAAACAGTTCCCAGATAGGCAAAAGCTGAGAGAATTTAGCTCCCACAGACCATCTCTACAATGTATTTTGGAGGGACTGCTATAGATGGAAGTGTTCCTATGGTTAACAGCAGTCACAAGACGTAATAAAACCACAGTAAAGAAAGTAGAACAGCTAATTACTAAGAAAATGCAAAATTATATTAACAATCCCCAAGGTCAATCAAGGGATAGACAAACAGTACAGAATATGATACCTAATATGTAAAGAATGGAGGAGGAGGAAAAAAAAAAACAAAAAAAGAACCTTTAGATTGTGTTTGCAATAGCATATTAAGTGAGTTAAGTTAGACTCTTAGATACTAAGGAAGTTAACCTTGAACCTTTGGTAACCACGAATCTGAAGCCTGCAATGCCAATAAGTACATACCTATCCATAATCACCCTAAATGTAAATGGACTGAATGCACCAATCAAAAGACATAGAGTAATAGAATGGATAAAAAAACAAGACCCATCTATATGCTGCCTTCAAGAGACTCACGTTAAACCCAAAGACATTCACAGACTAAAAGTGAAGGGGTGGAGAAAGACATTTCATTCAACTAATAGGGACAGAAAAGCAGGAGTTGCAGTACTTGTATCAGACAAAATAGACTTCAAAACAAAGAATGTCACAAGAGACAAAGAAGGACATTACATAATGATAAAAGGGTCAATCCAACAAGAAGATATAACCATTATAAATATCTACGCATGCAAAACAGGAGCTCCTACATATGTGAAACAAATACTAACACAATTAAAGGGGGAAATAGAATGCAATGCACTCATTTTAGGAGACTTCAACACACCACTCACTCTGAAGGACAGATCAACCAGAAAGAAAATAAGTAAGGAGACAGAGGCACTGAACAACGCATTAGAACAGATACACCTAACAGACATCTACAGAACGCTACACCCAAAAGCAGCAGAATACACATTCTTCTCAAGTGCACATGGAACATTTTCAAGAATAGATCATATACTAGGCCACAAAAAGGGCCTCAGTAAATTTAAAAAGATTGAAATCGTAACAACCAGCTTCTCAGACCACAAAGGAATGAAACTAGAAAGGAATTATGCAAAGAAAATGAAAAATCCCACAAAAATATGAAGGCTTAATAAACATGTTACTAAATAATCAATGGATCTGTGACCAAATAAAAAGAGATCAAGCAATGTATGGAGACAAATGACAACAATAATACATCACCGCAAAATCAGTGGGACACAGCAAAGGCTGTGCTAAGAGGAAAGTATATTGCAATACAGGCCTACCTCAGGAAAGAAGAACATTCCCATATGGGCAGTCAAAACTCACAAATAATGAAACTAGAAAAAGAAGAACAAATGAAACCCAAAGTCAGTAGTAGGAGGGACATAATAAAGATTAGAGCAGAAATAAATAAAATCGAGAAGAATAAAACAATAGAAAGGATCAACAAAAGCAAGAGCTGGTTCTTCGAGAAAATTAACAAAACAGATAAAATCCTAGCCAGACGTACCAAGAAAAAAAGAGAATCTACTCACATAAACAGAATCAGAAATGAGAAAGGAAAAATGAGAACAGACAGCACAGAAATACAAAGAACTATTAAAGAATACTATGAAAAATTATATGCTAACAAACTGGATAACCTAGAAGATATGGACAACTTTCTAGAAAAATGCAACCTTCCAAGGCTGACCCAGAAAGAAACAGAAAATCTCAACAAACCAATTACCAGCAAAGAAATTGAATGGGTAATCAAAAACCTACCTAAGAACAAAACGCCTGGACCAGATGACTTCACCGCTGAATTTTATCAAACGTTTAGTGAAGACTTACTACCCACCCTCCTTAAAGTTTTCCAAAAAGCAGAAGAGGAGGGAATACTTCCAAACTCATTCTATGAGGCTACCATCATTCAAATACGAAAACTGGGCAAAGACATCACAAAAAAAGAAAACGACAGACCAATACCCCTGATGAATACTGATGCAAATATACTCAACAAAATATTAGCAAACCTAATTGAAAAATACATCAAAAGGATCATCTATCATGATCAAGTAGGATTTATTCCAGGGATGCAAGGATGGTTCAACATTCGAAAATCCATCAATATCATCCACCACATCAACAAAAAGAAGGACAAAAATCACATGATCATCTCCATAGATGCTGAAAAAGCATTTGAAAAAATTCAACATCCATTCATGATAAAAACTCTCAACAAAATGGGTATAGAGGGCAAGTACCTCAACATAAGAAAGGCCATATAGGACAAACCCACAGCCAACATTACACTTAACAGCAAGAAGCTGAAAGCTTTTCCTTGAAGATCGGAAAACAAGACAAGGATACCCACTCTCCCCATTTCTATTCGACATAGTACTGGAGGTCCTAGCCATGGCAATCAGACAATACAAAAAATAAAAGGCATCCAGATTGGCAGGGAAGAAGTTAAACTGTTCCTGTTTGCAGATGACATGATATTGTACATAAAAAACCCTAAAGAATCTACTCCAAAACTACTAGATCTAATATCTGAAATAAGCAAAGATGCAGGATACAAAATTAATGCGCAGAAATCTGTGGCATTCCTATACACTAACAACGACATAGCAGAGAGAGAAATCAGGAAAAGAATTCCATTCAAAGTTGCATCAGAAAGAATAAAATACTTAGGAGTAAACCTAACCAAGGAAGTGAAAGACCTATACTCTGAAAACTACAAGACTCTCATGAGAGAAATAAAAGGAGATACCAATAAATGGAAACACATCCCATGCTCATGGATAGAAGAATTAATATTGTCAAAATGGCCATCCTGCCTAAAGCAATCTACAGATTCAATGCAATTCCTATCAAAATACCAACAGCATTCTTCAACAAATTAGAGAAAATAGTTCAAAAATTCATATGGAAGCACAAAAGACCCTGAATAGCCAAAGCAATCCTGAGATGGAAGAATAAAGTTGGAGGGATTATGCTCCCCAACTTCAAGCTCTACTACAAAGCCATAGTACTCAAAGACAATTTGGTACTGATACAAGAACAGAGCCATAGACCAATGGAACAGACGAGAGAGACCTGATATAAACCCAACAATATATGGTCAATTAATATATGATAAAGGACCCATGGACATACAATGGGGAACTGACAGCCTCTTCAACAGCTGGTGTTGGCAAAACTGGACAGTTACATGCAAGAGAATGAAACTGGATTATTGTTTAACCTCATACACAGAAGTAAACTCGAAATGGATCAAGGACCTGAATGTAAGTCATGAAACCATAAAACCCTTAGAAGACCACATAGGCAAAAATCTCCTGAATATAAGCATGAGCAACTTCTTCCTGAAAGCATCTCCTCGGGAAAGGGAAACAAAAGCAAAAATGAACTCATAGGACTACATCAAACTAAAAAGTATCTCTGGCAAAGAACATCATCAACAGAACAAAAAGGCATCCTACAGTATGGGAGAATATATTTGTAAATTACATATCCGACAAGCGGTTAACATCCAAAATATATAAAGAACTTACACGCCTCTGCACCCAAAAAGCAAATAACCCGATTAAAAAATGGGCAGAGGATATGAAGAGACAGTTCTCCAAAGAAGAAATTCAGATGGCCAACAGACACATGAAAAGATGCTCCACATCATTAATCATCAGGGAAATTCAAATTACAACCACAATGAGATATCACCTCACACCAGTAAGGATGGCCACCATCCAAAAGACTAAGAACAACAAATGCTGGTGAGGATGCCGAGAAAGAGGAACCCTCCTACACTGCTGGTGGGAATGAAAGCTAGTTCAACCATTGTGGAAAGCAATATGGAAGTTCCTCAAAAAACTAAAAATACAAATACCATTTGACCCAGGAATCCCACTCCTTGGAATTTACCCAAAGAATACAACTTCTCAGATCCAAAAAGACATATGCACCCCTATGTTTATTGCAGCACTTTTTAAAATAGCCAAGACATGGAAGGAACCTAAGTGTCCATCAGTAGATGAATGGATAAAGAAGATGTGGTACATATACACAATGGAATATTATTCAGCCATAATAAGGAAAAAAATTCTGCCATTTGCAACAACATGGATGCTCAGTGAAATAAGCCAGGCAGAGAAAGACAAGTACCAAATGATATCCCTCATTTGTGGAGTATAACAACGAAGCAAATCCAAAAGAACAAAATAGTAGCAGACTCAAGAGACTCAAAGAAGGAACTAGTGGTTACCAAAGGGAAGGGGTGTGGGAGGGTGGGTGGCGAGAGTGGGAGAAGGGGATTGTGGGGTGTTCTGTTTAGTACACATGGTGTGGAGAATCATGGGGAAAACAGTGTAGCATGGAGAAGGCAAACAGTGAATCTGTGTCATCTTACTACACTGATGGACAGTGACTGAATTGGGGTATGAGTGGGGAAAAAGAAACTTCGTGGAGTCCTTTGGGATTTCCTACATTTAAAAAAATTAAATTAAAAAAAAAGAAAAGAGAGTCTATAAACACAAAGAGAATCGGAAATGAGAAAGGAAAAATCACTATGGACACCACAGAAATACAAAGAATTATGAGAGAATACTATGAAAAATTATATGCTAACAAACTGGATAACCTAGAAAAATGGACAACTTTCTAGAAAAATACAACCTTCCAAGGCTGACCCAGGAAGAAACAGAAAATACGAACAGACCAATTACCAGCAAAGAAATTGAATTGGTAATCAAAAAACTACCTAAGAACAAAACTCCTGCACCAGATGGTTCCACTGCTGAATTTTATCAAACATTTAGTGACGTCTTAATACCCATCCTCCTTAAAGTTTTCCAAAAAGTAGAAGAAGAGGGAATACTCCCAAACTCATTCTACGATGCCAACATCACTCTTAATACCAAAACCAGGCAAAGACACCACAAAAAAAGAAAATTACAGACCAATATCCTTGATGAACATACATGCAAATATACTCAACAAAATATTAGCAAACCAAATTCAAAAATACATCAGAAAGATCATTCATCATGATCAAGAGGGATTCATCCCAGGGATGCAAGGATGGTACAACATTTGAAAATCCATCAACATCATCCACCACATCAACAAAAAGAAGGACAAAAACCACATGATCATCGCCATAGATGTTAAAAAAGCATTTAACAAAAATCAACATCCATTCATGATTAAAACCTCAACAAAATGGGTATAGAGGGCAAGAACCTCAACAAAATAAAGGTCATATATGAAAAACGCATGGCCAACATTATACTTAACAGTGAGAAGCTGAAAGCTTTTCCTTTACAATAGGGAACAAGACAAGGATGCCCACTCTCCCCACTTTTATTCAACATACTTCTGGAGGTCCTAGCCACAGCAATCAGACAACACAAAGAAATAAAAGGCATCCAGATAGGTAAGGAAGAAGTCAAACTGTCTGTAAACCCCTAACGAATCCACTCCAAAACTACTAGATCTAATATCTCAATTCAGTAAAGTTGCAGGATATAAAATTAACACACAGAAATCTGCTCCGTTCTATACACTAACGGTGAACTAGCAGAAAGAGAAATCAGGAAAACAATTACATTCACAGGTGCATCCAAAAGAATAAAATACCTAGGAATAAACCTAACCAAGGAAGTGGAAGACTTACACTCTGAAAACTTCAAGACACTCATGAGAGAAATTAAAGAAGATACCAATAAATGGAAACACACCCTGTGCTCATGGATAGGAAGAATTAATATTGTCAAAATGGCCATCCTGCCTAAAGCAATCTACAGATTCAATGCAATCCCTATCAAAATACCAACAGCATTCTTCAATGAACTAGAGCAAATAGTTCTAAAATTCATATGGAACCACAAAAGATCCCAAATAGCCAAAGCAATGCTGAGAAGGAAGAATAAAGTCAGGGGAATTATGCTCCCCGACTTCAAGCTCTACTACAAAGAAACCGTAATCAAGATAATTTGGTACTGTCACAAGAACAGACCCATGGACCAATGGAACAGACTAGAGAGCCCAAATATAAACCCAAGCATATATGGTCAGTTAATATACGATAATGGAACCATGGATTTACAATAGGGAAATGATAGCCTCTTCAACAGCTGGTGTTGGCAAAACTGGACAGCTACATGTAAGAGAATGAAACTGGATTATTGTCTAACCCCATACACAAAAGTAAACTCAAAATAGATCAAAGACCTGAACGTAAGTCATGAAACCATAGAACTCTTAGGAAAAAACACAGGCAAAACTCTCTTGGACATATCTCCCCAGGCAAGGGAAACAAAGCAAAAATGAACAAGTGGGAGTATATCAAACTAAAAAGCTTCTGTACAGCAAAGGACACTATCAACAGAACAAAAAGATATCCTACAGTATGGGAGAATATATTCATAAATGACATATCTGATAAGGGGTTGACATCCAAATCATACAAAGAGCTCACGTACCTCAAAAGACAAAAAGCAAGTAAGTCAATTAAAAAATGGGCGGAGGAACTGAACAGACACTTCTCCAAAGAATAAATTCAGATGGCCAACAGGCACATAAAAAGATGCTCCACATCGCTAATCATCAGAGAAATGCAAATTAAAACCACAATGAGATATCACCTCATATCAGTTAGGATAGCCGCCATCCAAAAGACAAACAACAACAAATGTTGGTGACGATGTGGAGAAAGGGGAGCCCTCCTACACTGCTGGTGGGAATGTAAATTAGTTCAACCATTGTGGAAAGCAGTACGGAGGTTCCTCAAAAAACTCAAAATAGAAATACCATTTGACCCAGGAATTCCACTCCTAGGAATTTACCCTAAGAATGCAGCAGCCCAGTTTGAAAAAGACATATGCACCCCTATGTTTATCACAGCAGTATTTACAACAGCCAAGAAATGGAAGCAACCTAAGTGTCCATCAGTAGATGAAAGGATAAAGAAGATGTGGTACATATACACAATGGAATATTATTCAGCCATAAGAAGAAAACAAATCCTACCATTTGCAACAACATGAATGGAGCTTGAGGGTATTATGCTCAGTGAAATAAGGCAGGCTGAGAAAAACAAGCACCTAATGATTTCCCTCATTTTTGGAGTATAACAAGAAAGCAAAACTGAAGGAACAGAACAGCAGCAGACTCACAGAATCCAGCTTAGGAGTTACCAAAGGGGAGGGGTGGGGGAAGTTGGGTGGGGAGGAGGGAAAAGGGGATTGAGGGGTATTATGATTAGTACACATGGTGTGGGGGTTTTCATGGGGCAGACAGCATAGCACAGAGAAGACAAGCAGTGCGTCTATGGCATCTTACTACACTGAAGGACAGTGACTTCAATGGGGTATGGGGGACACTTGATAATATGGATAAATGTAGTAACCACAATGTTTTTCACGTGAAACCTTCATAAGAGTGTATATCAATGATACCTTAATAAAAAAAATAATACGTACCTAATAAGGTGAGAGGATTAAATAAGTTAATACATGTCAAGTGCATAGAACCTTGCATTGTACATCCTGAGCTATAAGTGTTTGCTACCATTACTACTGTTAACTGTTACTATTTTATTATTACTACTCTTACCACCACCAAAGGTCAGAGATAAAGAAACAGCTTGGATGCTCACAGTCCTATACAATTTTGAAAACATTTTCACTACTTATAATTTCACTTCATCCTCACCACTCTTTGAAATATAAAGAGTGCTATTATCTTCACTTTCTAGAGGGTTTAAGCTCAGTATTTTAAGATTTCCAGAAAATAGCGTGAGATGAGAACCAAGTCTTCTTTTCACTATAGCACAATGTAAAACTTACATTCCAACCTAAACTGATTACAAGGTATTTCAAAGAAAACACACTAAGAAAACAGGTAGAACTGTATTGTCAGTTATAGACAAAAGGAGTTATCACTAGTCCATTCAGCAAAACAGATGTTACTTAGCAGAGCTTTGATATTTTTTTAAATACCCTTGAAAATAAGGATCAAAAAATACGAACTCTTATAAAAAGGGATTTATTGTATTTTTATAGCTTACTACATACCTTTTAACAATCATTTTGTTAAATGTGGATGTCAGTTTTATTTTTGGTCCCTTTTTTCCTAGCTATTTACAAGCTTTGTAAGAATCGTTCCTTAATTAAGTCTAAACATAGTTTTATATAAATGGATTCCTGGAAAGAAAACGTTCAGACTTAAGAAATGATTGTTACAGAGACTGTAACAGGCCATAAAAAAAGAATGCCACTTTAAACAAAGATTTCTCATTTTAATTAAAAAGATAATCATCAGAACAGTCGTACACTTAACAGAACCATTTAAAGAAGCTTCTTTGGGGGAAAAAATGTAGTATCTTATGCAGGCTTCCATGTATAATTTATAATATATTTAAATCAAAATCTCAGTTGATCCTATAGTATGAATTCTTATATACTGTACCTACACTTTAACGACAGGTCCAAATGAGATAAACATCATTTCTAATTCTTTTTAATATGAGCACTCTTAAAAAATTATGAATATTTTTCTGTAAACTATTAAAACATACTCAAAAATACTTTAACACTTTTGAACATGACTATGACCATAACTAGAATTATATAGTTTGCTGATGCAGTCAATATATGTCAGGTAAGAGACTATATCCAGAAGACTACCGTATAATCAAAGATGACACATACCTGCATAAAAAGAGTTTCTATCCCTAAATTCTGATAAAAGCTGAAGCAATCATTCTGATGTTCAGATTGCCATAAGTGTATATGATTGGAGGGTGTGAAAAACCTTTAGAAGCATGATTCGATAAGGCAGGATTCTTTTCAGTTAATTCATTTGACTAACTTTTAAACTGTCCATTTTTAACTCAAACCATGTAATTTGTAAAGTTAGGCAACCTTCCAAGAGAGAATGATGTAGATCTTACAAGATGTCACTATAATTAACTAAAATTTGAAAAACAGATGCATCAATGTTCTTCTACTTAAATCACCTTGTCTAAATTACAAGGAACACTAAACCTGAGTCACTACTTGACAGTCTATTTTTGCAGCAATGTATTACTGAAAACTGCTTCAAAGTGGACTATATTTTCACAGGGAAACAAGCTATATAAGCGGGAGGCTAGTTCCTAACTGAGGACTTGGTGTCAAAGAAAGTACGGACATGCCTAACAACATCAAAACAAAGATTCAATAACTATCAATCTATGGTCATTAAAAATAAGAAATTACATTCCAGCTTTGTAAAATGGGAGTAACATACCAATGATCAGCAAGTTTGTGTTCCAAGTGTTAAAACAATATAACTTCCATATTTACTCATTAAACAAACTTGACCTCAAACTAATAACCAACTAAAAAAAACACTAAACATTTAATTAGCAATCATTTGGTTTGCTTTTTATAATATAGACTGCCACTTGGGATGATTTACAAAGACGGAAAAAGAAGTAGAAGGGGGCTAAACAAATATATTACTCAAGGGAATGCTCTCCTTTCCTCTATCTAAATTAGTTCTCTGAATAAGCAAGTTATTAAAAATCACACTACTGACCTATGCTACCAGGAATAGGAAATCAGTAAATGTTGATCATGATCATGATGATTATATTTTTTATTTTGCTTTGCTTTATTTTTCAAAACTTACAGGATGACCAGATATTTTTCTTTTTCATTTGCCTATCTCCTCAGGTTATTAAAAGCCACAAGTGTTCTACGTAAGACCACAAGTTTTCTACGTAAGACCGCCAGAAAAATAAATGTTCTTCAGTTGTTATTCTCACTGTCACAGGGCTTATTTGAAACTTTGTAGATAGGTTGCAGAGAACCCTGCATCACTGAAAAATCATTCACTGGCACAAACTCCTTTTTAAAAAAGTTACAAAACATCTTTCATAGAGTGTTAAATTTAAGGCATATCATTCCAATGACCAGTCCTCTTTGACTCTTCTGAAGATGACTATCTTTTGTGTTTGATCCCAAGAGATAAAGTCATCAAGAACTGAAGCATACATTAGGGAATCACAAATTAAAACCACAAAAAGATACTATTGTATGCCTGTAAGAATGTCTAAAACAAAAATACTGACAATCCCAAGTGCTTACAGGATGCGAGCAACTCTCATCCACTGCTTGTGGGAATGCAAAATGACACAACCACAGATGAAACAAATGATGGGGATTAAAAGGTACAATCTCCCAGTCATAAAATAAAATGAATAAGATATGGGGATGTAATGTACAGCATAGGAAATATAGTCAATAATGTAACAGTTTTGTATGGTGGGAGACGGTAACTAGACTTATTGTGCTGACCATTTTGTAATTTATATAAATGTCAGATCAGTATGTTGTACATCTGAAACTAACATGATACTGTATGTCAATTATTCTTCAATTTAAAAAATAGTACACTTCTAGAAAGTAGTTTGGCAGTTTCTTATAGTTAAATATACACTTACCATATGACCCAGCAATTCCCTTCCTGAGTATTTATCCTAGAGAAATTAAAATTTATGTTCACACAAAACCTATACATAAGTTTATATTTATAGCAGCTCTATTTATAATCACCAAAACCCAAAAACAATCAAAATGTCCTTCAACAGGTGAATGGATAAACAAAGTACAATCTACACAATGGAATACCACTAAGTAACAAATAACAATGGACTACTGATATATGCAAGAAGTTGGATGAATCTACCACACAGGTATTGTGCTGAAAGCAGAAACAAAATATTACATATTGTATGATTTCATTTATATGACATTCTCAAAAAGATCAAATGAAAGTGAAGGAGAACAGATCACAGTTCCTAAGAGCTAGAGATGTGTGGACAGTACAGGAGAGTTTTTTGAGGGGGCTGATGGATCTGTTCTGTATCCTGAATATGGTGGTAGTTACATGAATCTATACATGGGTTAAAATTCTGAGACCTGTACACTATAAAAAGCAGCTTTACTGTATGTTAATTTTAAAAAAAGTGGACTAGAATAAACCTAACCAAGGAGGTGAAACACCTGTATTCTGAAAACTATAAGACATCAATGAGAGAAATTAAAAAAACAAATAAATAGAACTCTATCCCATGCTCATGGAAAAGAACAATATTGTCAAAATGGCCATCCTGCCCAAAGCAATTTACAGATTCAGTGCAACCCTTATCAAAACACCAATGCCATTTTTCAATGAGCTAGATCAAACAATCCTAAAATTCATATGGAACCACAAAAGACCCAGAAAATCCAAAACAATCCTGAAAAAGAACAACAAACATGGGGGGTATTAGACTCCCTGACTTCAAGCTACACCACAAAGTTACGGTAATCAAAACAGTATGGTACTGACACAACCACATCCACAGGCCAATCGATTGGAATAGAGAGCCCAGAAATAAACCCCCACACACATGGTCAATTAATATATGATAAAGGAGCCATGAATATATAATGGGGAAAAGACAGTCTCTTCAATAAATGATGCTGGGAAACTGGATAGCTACACGTAAAAGAATGAACCTGGATTATTGTCTAACTCCATACACAAAGTAAACCTGAAATGGTTTAAAGACCTAAATATAAGACATGAAACCATAAAATTCTTAGGAGAAAACATAGGCAAAAATCTCTTGAATATAAGCATGTGCAATTTTTTTTCTGGACTCATCTCCCTGGTCAATGGAAACAAAATAAAAAAATGAACAAGTGGGAGTATATCAAACTGAAAAGCTTCCGTACAGCAAAGGATACCATCAGCAGAACAAAAAGGCATCCTACAGTATGGAACAATATATTTGTAAATGATTTATTCAATAAGGAGTTAACACCCAAAATATATAAAGAACTCATACCTCAACGCCAAAAAAACCAAATAACCCAATTAAAAAATGGGCAGAGGACTTGAAATTTTTCCAAAGAAATACTGGTGGCCAACAGGCACAAGAAAAGATATTCTGCATCACTAATCATCAGGAAAGTGCAAATGAGACAGCACCTCACACCAATTAGAAAAGCCACTATCCAAAAGACAAGAAATAATAAGTATTGGCAAGGATGTGGAAAAGGGAACCCTCCTACACTGTTGGTGGGAATATAAATCGGTACAGCTACTATGGAAAGCAGTATGGAAGTCCCTCAAAAGCTTAAAATAGAAATATCATATGACCCACTAACTGCCCTTCTCGGAATTTATGCAAAGAAAACAAAATCCCTGATTTGAAAATATATATGTACTCCTTTGTTTACTGCCACATTATTTACAATAGCCAAGATATGGGAGCAATCAAAGTGTCCATCAATGGATGAATGGATAAAGCGGTGGTACATATACACAATGGAATATTATTCAGCCATAAAAAAGAAAAAATCCTGCCACTTGTGACAACATGGATAGACCTAGAGGGTATTATGCTCAGTGAAATGAGCCAGACAAAGAAAGACGAATACCATATGATTTCACTTACTGTGGAATCTAAAAACAAAACACAACAAAATGAACAAAACAGCAATAGACTAAGAGACACTGAGAAGTGACTGGTGGTTACCATGGGAGAGGGTTTATGGTGGGTGAGGGGGAAAAAGGGACACAAAAATCTCAATCATAATATAAGTTGGTCACAGGGATGGAAGTAAAGCATGGAGAATATAGCCAATGGTTTTATAACATCTTTCTATATTGACAGACAGTAACTGTACTAGTTGGGGTGAGGATTTAATGTGTGTAACTGTTGAACCACTGTGTGACTGAAACCAATATAATATTTTTTATCAACTACACTTCAGTTAAAAACAAGGACTAAACTTGCATACAACACACATGAATAAACATGAATAAATATGCTTGAACAGTAAAATGGAATAGGGGTGAAATGCCTATTCAATAAACCTTGAGCATCTGTGTGAATTATTTTGTGTTAAGAGTTTTGTTGGAGAGGAATTCAAGATGGTGGCATGAGAGGTGAGACGGAGAGCTCCTCACAAAACCACAAACAGTACAAAAATATAGTTAATTAATACAACTAAGCTTCAGACAGCAACAAGAAGAAGGGCTGAACCAGGCTGCATTGGGGCCTGGCGAACAGAGCGAACCTCAAGAGGCAGGGTAACGCATGAAAGCCTTAATCTAGCGGGACCCAGGCCCTTCCCACACCCCAGCTCACCGGCGGGAGGAAGAGAAATGAAGCAGGGGAGGAGGTGGAGGCCTGGGACTGCTGAACACCTAGCCCTGGAGATCTGCTTTGTGAGCAGAAACCTATAGTGTGTGGTGCTCTGGACGTTGGGAGCTCGGACAGGTGAAGTGCTTGAGAAACTGACATTCTGGCCGTTTGTGGAGGAGGGGATCCACATCTGGCAGCTCTGTGTCAGAGGAAGGGCAGGCGGTCTGAGAGGCTTCCTAGCAGTGAGAGGTCTGCTGAAGGGGTGAGGTTTGGCCGGAGCTTGCTGCATAGAAGAAGGGAGAGCTGGACAAGGTTAAGGTTGTCGGGGCACACTCTGCCCAGCTGGTTGGGAACTTTGAGGAGCTTCAGGTGCTCCATCCCCCTGGCTTCCTACTCAGCTCCCAGGCCTCCCACTGTGACATGCAACCTGCTGCATCTTCCTTCTAGCCTGCTGGCACTGGTTTGCAAACTGGCAGTCACTCTGCCGCTGTCAGGCCAGCCTGAGGGAGGCCCCATCTACAACAGCTAGAGACGCAGAGCACAGAGGCTTATCCGTGTGTGCTTGGCCCACTGGCTCTGACACTGGAGACAGGCACCGCAGATGGGAATCAGAAAACAGATCTTTCCTCCCCCCAGGCACCAGAACCACTACCCTACGACCCCCAACCTCACTCTAGGGGCTAAGCAGCTCCAGAGACTGGAGTTTCTGCACACTAGTGGGCACCACACAGAAACATGAAACGTCAAAAGAACATGGTTCAGACCAAAATCTCACAAACCTCAGAAAGAGGGCCAACTGAAACCGAACTCACCAATCTTCCTGAAAGACAGTTCAAAATAAAAATTACAAACATGCTTATGCAGGTACAGAAAAATATTCAAGAACTCAGGAATGAATTTAAGATGGAGATTCAATCATTAAGAAATTCCATATCTGAAATGAAATATACAATAGAGGGATTTAAAAGCATTAGATGTAGTAGAAGAGACAGTAAATGGAATAGAAATTAGAGAAGAGGAATACAAAGAAGCTGAGGCACGGAGAGAAAAAAGAATCTCTCAAAATGAAAGAATACTGAGAGAACAGTGTGACCAATCCAAATGGAACAATATTCGCATTATAGGGGTACCAGAAGAAGAAGAGAGAGAAAAACGGATAAAAAGTGTCATTGAGGAGGTAATTGCTGAAAAATTCCCCAATCTGGGGAAGGACATAATTTCTCAAGCCATCGAGATGCACAGATCTCCCAACACAAGGGACCCAAGGACCACAACATCAAGACATATAATAATTAAAATGGCAAAGATCAAGGATAAAGACAGACTTTTAAAAGCACCTAGAGAGAGAAAAAAGATCACATGCAAAGCAAAACCCATCAGGCTATCATCACACTTCCCAAAAGAAACCTTACAGGCCAGAAGGGAGTGGCATGATATATTTAATGCAATGAAGCAGAAGGGCCTTGAACCAAGAATACTCTATCCAGCAAGGTTATCATTTATATTTGAAGGAGGGATTAAACAATTTTCAGGTAAGCAAAAGCTGAGAGAATTTACCTCCCACAAACCACCTATACAGTGCATTTTGGAGGGACTCCTATAGATGGAAGTATTCCTAAGGCTAAATACATGTCACCCAAGGGAAGACCAAGAGTACAGAACATGATTCATAACATACAAAGAATGGAGGAGGAAGAAAAAGGAGGAAAAAAAAAGAACTTTTAGGTTGTGTTTGTAATAGTATACGAAGTAAGTTAAATTAGACTGTTAGATAGTAAGGGAATTACCCTTGAACCTTTGGTAACCATGAATCTAAAGCCTGTAATGGCAATAAGTACATACATATCAATAATCACCCTGAATGTAAATGGTCTGAATGCACCAATCAAAAGACATAGAGTTACTGAATGGACAAAAAAACAAGACCCATTCTATATGCTGCCTACAAGAGACTCACTTCAAACCCAAAGCCATACACAGACTGAAAGTAAAGGGATGGAAAAAGATATTTCATGCAACTAAAAGAGGAGAAAAAAACAGGAGTTGCAGTAATTGTATCAGACAAAATAGACTTCAAAACAAACAAAGTCACAAGAGACAAAGAAGGACATTACATAATAAAAGGGCAGTCAAACAAGAGGATATAACTATTATAAATATCTATGCACCCAACACAGGATCACCCACATAAGTGAAACAAATACTAACAGAATTAAAGGTCAAAATAGAATACAATGCATTCATTTTAGGAGACTTCAACACACCACTCACTCCAAAGGACAGATCAACCAGACAGAAAATAAGTAAAGAGACAGAGGCACTTAACATATTAGAACAAATGGACCTAACAGACATCTACAGAACACTCCATCCAAAAGCAACAGGATACACATTCTTCTCCAGAGCACATGGAACATTTTCAAGAACAGATCATATATTAGGCCAAAAAAAGAACCTCAGTAAATTCAAAAAGATTGAAATTGTACCAACCAGCTTCTCAGATCACAAAGGTATGAAACTAGAAATAAATTATACAAAGAAAATGAAGAAGCCCACAAACACATGGAGGCTTAATAACATGCTCATAAGTAATCAATGGATCAATGACAAATAAAAACAGAGATCAAGTAATATATGGAGACAAATGACAACAATAATTCAACACCACAAAATCTGTGGGACACAGCAAGGCTGTGTTAAGAGGGAAATATACTGCAATACAGGCCTACCTGAGGAAAGAAGAACAATCCCAAATGAACAGTCTAAACTCACAATTAATGAAAATAGAAAAGGAAGAACAAATGAGGCCCAAAGTCAGTAGAAGGAGGGACATAATAAAGATTAAAGCAGAAATAAATAAAACTGAGAGGAATAAAACAATAGAAAGAATCAATGAAAGCACGAGTTGGTTGTTTGAGAAAATAAACAAAGTAGATAAACCCCTAGCCAGACTTATCAAGAAAAAAAGAGAGTCTATACACATAAACAGTATCAGAAATGAGAAAGGAAAAATCACTACGGACACCACAGAAATACAAAGAATTATGAGAATACTATGAAAAATTATATGCTAACAAACTGGATATACTAGAAGAAATGGACAACTTTCTAGAAAAATACAACCTTCCAAGGCTGACCCAGGAATAAACAGAAAATCTGAATTGACCAATTACTAGAAAAGAAATTGAACTGGTAATCAAAAAACTACCCAAGAACAAAACTCCTGCACCAGATGGTTTTACTGCTGATTATCAAAAATTTAGTGAAGACCTAATACCCATCCTGCTTAAAATTTTCCAAAAAGTAGAAGAGGAGGGAATACTCCCAAACTCGTTCTACCCGGCCAACATCACTCTAATACCAAAACCAGGCAAAGACACCATAAAAAAAGAAAACTACAGACCAATATCCCTGATGAACAAAGATGCAAAAATACTCAACAAAATATTAGCAAACTGAATTCAAAAATACATAAAAAAGATCATCCATCATGATCAAGTGGGATTCATCCCAGGGATGCAAGGATGGCACAACATTAGAAAATCCATCAACATCATCCACCACATCAACAAAAAGAAGGACAAAAACCACATGATCATCGCCATAGATGCTAAAAAAGCATTTAACAAAAATCAACATCCATTCGTGATATAAACTCTCAACAACATGGGTATAGAGGGCAAGTACCTCAACATAATAAAGGCCATATATGACAAACCCACAGCCAACATTATACTTAACAGTGAGAAGCTGAAAGCTTTTCCTTTAAGATCGGGAACAAGACAAGGATGCCCACTCTCCCCACTTTTATTCAACATAGTTCTGGACGTCCTAGACACAGCAATCAGACAACACAAAAAAATAAAAGGCATCCAGATTGGCATGGAAGAACTCAATCTGTCCCTGTTTGCAGATGACATGGTATTGTATATAAAAAACCCTAAGGAATTCACTCCAAAACTACTAGATCTAATATCTGAATTCAGCAGAGTTGCAGAATACAAAATTAATACACAGAAATATGTTGCATTCCTATACACTAACGGTGAACTAGCAGAAAGAGAAATCAGGAAAACAATTCCATTCACAATCGCATCAAAAAGAATAAAATACCTAGGAATAAACCTAACCATGGAAGTGAAAGACCTATACCCTGAAAACTACAAGACACTCTTAAGAGAAATTAAAGAAGACACTAATAAATGGAAATTCATTCCATGCTCTTGGCTAGGAAGAATTAATATTGTCAAAATGGCCATCCTGCCTAAAGCAATCTACAGATTCAATGCAATCCCTATCAAAATACCAACAGCATTCTTCAATGAAGTAGAGCAAATAGTTCAAAAATTCATATGGAACCACAAAAGACCCTGAATAGCCAAAGCAATCCTGAAAAGGAAGAATAAAGCAGGGGGAATTATGCTCCCTGACTTCAAGCTCTACAAAGCCACAGTAATCAAGACAATTTGGTACTGGCACAAGAATAGACCCATAGACCAGTGGAACATACTACAGAGCCCAGATATAAACCCAAGCATATGTGGTCAATTAATATACGATAAAGGAGCCAAGGATATACAATGGGGAAATGACAGCCTCTTCAACAGCTGGTGTTGGCAAAACTGGACAGCTACATGTAAGAGAATGAAACTGGATAACTGTCTAACCCCACACACAAAAGCAAACTCAAAATGGATCAAAGACCTGAATGTAAGTCATGAAACCATAAAACTCTTAGAAAAAAATATAGGCAAAAATCTCTTGGACATAAACATGAGCAACTTCTTCATGAACATATCTCCCAGGGCCAGGGAAACAAAAGCCAAAATGAACAAGTGGGACTATATCAAACTAAAAAGCTTCTGTACAGCAAAGGACACCATCAGTAGAAGAAAAAGACATCCTACAGTATGGGAGAATATATTCATAAATGACATATTCGATAAGGGGTTGACATACAAATTATATAAAGAGCTCGTGCACCTCAACAAACAAACAAAAAGCATATAAGCCAATTAAAAAATGGGCAGAGGCCACATCACTAGTCATCAGAGAAATGCAAATTAAAACCGCAATGAGATATCACCTCACACCAGTTAGGATGGCTGCCATTCAAAAGACAAACAACAACAAATGTTGGTGAGGATGTGGAGAAAGGGGAACCCTCCTACACTGCTGGTGGGAATGTAAATTAGTACAACCTTTGTGGAAAACAGTATGGAGGTTCCTCAAAAAACTCAAAACAGAAATACCGTTTGACCCAGGAATCCCACTGCTAGGAATTTACCCTAAGAATGCAGCAGCCCAGTTTGAAAAAAACATATGCACCCTATGTTTATCGCAGCACTATTTACAATAGCCAAGAAATGGAAGCCACCTAAATGTCCATCAGTAGATGAATGGATAAAGAAGATGTGGTATATATAAACAATGGAATATTATTCAGCCATAAGAAGAAAACAAATCCTACCATTTGCAACAACATGGATGGAGCTAGAGGGTATTATGCTCAGTGAAATAAGCCAGGCAGAGAAAGACAAGTATCAAATGATTTCACTCATCTGTGGAGTATAAGAACAAAGAAAAAACTGAAGGAACAAAACAGCAGCAGACTCACAGAACCCAAGAATGATCTAACAGTTACCAAAGGGAAAGGGACTGGGGAAGATGGGTGGGAAGGGAGGGATAAGGGGGAAAAAAGGCTCTTACAATTAGCATACATAATGTAGCAGGGGTGGGTGTGGGGTTGGGGATAAGGGGAAGGCAGTATAACACACAGAAGACAAGTAGTGATTCTATAGCATCTTACTACACTGATGAACAGTGACTGAAATGGGGTATGTGGTGGGGACTTGATAATAAGAGGAGTCTAGTAACCATAATGTTGCACATGTAGTTGTATATTAATAATAGCAAAATAAAAATATTAAAAATTAAAAAATTAATTAATTAAAATTAAAAAAAAGTTTTGTTGTAAAAGCATCACCACCACCAACCACACCCTATGGCTTAGAAAGCACCTTCACATTCATGTCATTTAATTGTATCAAATTACATCTCTATTTTAAAGATGCTGTGGCTGATAGTGATTATGATCCAAGGAATGTATATAAAAGGACTTTTTCAGACAGAATTTCTTAATACCCAGAACCTGGGTATGTGCCTCTTACTTGAGGTCAGCCTGAGGCCACTGTTCAAAAGAACAACTCCAGCTATGTAACTGTACAAAAGACTAATCTTTCATCATAAATCCCCCTACCGTTTAGTTATGCCGTGTTGCTTTAAGGAACACTTCAGTAATTCCTCAAAATTCTTCCTGCATTCCTTGGCATTACTTTTACTTAAGAGTATTATAAAACTACTACTGAGGAACTGTTGTTATTTATTTTCACACATGTGATAGGGTCATAAAACATTAACAATAAAGGTAATGTTAGAACTATCTAGTCTTTTTTCATAGCACGAAGAGTGGCTACCAGTTGTATGTGATGTGATTTTATCATACTTAAGAATGGCCACATTTTGGGATGTTGCTATTGTTTTTCTACCAGATCCACCTCTTATATAAATTGCATATCTTGCTAATTTCTCTGCTCCCATAGTTCATTTCTCCAGCTGCAAACAGCCCCCAGAAGTAAATTCTTTTTAGAAACCAACTTACTACTAATTAGTTAGAATTCAGATATTCCAGGCCTCTGCCATGAGGTTTGTCTCAGTCTGCCTTTTTTTCCCCCAGCTTTACTGAGATAAATGGCATATAACATTGTGCAAGTTCAAGGTGTACAACATGCTGATATGATATATTTACATAGTGCAAAATGATTATCAGCTACTTCAGTCTTGATTCCAGTTAACTTAGCTCCTTCCTGCCATATTCCCCATGTACAAGGCTTTATCTTTTACTCTGGTTCTGGCCTCAATATTTCCCTCTGTGTTGGCAGACTGTCCAGGACACAGTGGACAAGACATTTTGTCAAAGTATCTGCGAAGTACCTGGATCAGATACACTGAGATACTTGTTAAACATGCAGACTCCTGAGGCCTATCAAATTAAGTACAGGAAAGAGAAACAGAGAATCTGTTCAACATTTTAACATGCTCTCCAAATAACTCATGCATACTAAAGTACAGGACTATTATAGTGGGCACTAATGAGTACAGGTTGAATGAATGAATGAATGAATGTTTTAGTTCCTTGCTGGGTATTCCAGTTCTACTTTTGAGCCCAAACTTGAAATAGCGGTCTTGCCACCTGTTTTCAGTACTTTCTGATGCTGTCTGCCAGTTCTGGATCTCCCCAGAATATCTGGACCCTGACTCCTTGTCACTATTCTCCCCCTGAAAGTATATCCTGCCCTTGCTAAACTTCCTTGAGTCCACAAATCTGGTTGGATTGCCAACAGATACCATGTTCCATCTGCTTGGTTTAATTTTCTCTCTTTGACTCCTAACCACAGCCAAGCATTCGGCCACCTCAGTAAAGCCTCTGTAGGTTTGTGCCTCCTTATCTGGCATATCTTAGGAAGACAGTGTTCCCAGTATAATACACAGTGATTATGAAATTACTCAAAAACCAGACGTAATGTTTGGATGAATCTTGATCTTTCTATGACAGGAATTAGAGTAAAGCTCATCCAGAGAACTTCAATTTGGCTTGCTCTCCATGTGGATAAATCTTTCTTTTTTAACCTCTTATTATGGATACTTTTACATATGCAGATAAATCAATCCCCATCACTCAGCTTTCCACCAAATTCCTAAGCAAATCCCAAATATTATATCATTCTGCCCAATTTTGTGTGTGAACATGTCTTAAATTTAGTCTCTTCATTAAAGCTAGAGACTATCCCAACGTCTCTACCCACCAAATACTCATTTTCCGATACCTACTGCTATGGCAACCTTCCCTTTAACTAAACTGCCTTGAACATGCCTGATACCCGCCATATTTTACTGTTCTTTTTCCTCTTTGTCTTCATTTCTCGTATCCTACTCCAGGTACTCTTTATTCATTCTATCTTCAGAATATTCCTTAAATGGGTTTCCTTCTTTACATACCTACTGTATGAACTCAAGCCCACATTATGTCTTGCCTAGACTATTATATAGCCTTTAAGTGGCCTCTTTGCCTCGGTTTCCCTACTCCCCAGTCCAATCCACTCAAATTACTAAAGTGGGTCTTAATTTTCTTTGTTGTCATTGCCCCCAGTGGGAATAGATTCAGACGTAAATTATAGACCTTTCAGAAAACAGTACTCACATGTGTTCACACCTTGAATGGGGTCAATCGTCCCCAGATTTAAAATCTTTGCCCTATCATCAACAAATAGAAAAAATTTTAAATATCTAAAAACACCAAATATCTAGGAATAAATCTAACGAGAGTTGTACAGAGATCTCTACACAGATAAGTTCAAGACCCAAATAAATAGGAAGATACACCATTTTCATGGATCATATCATACAACTCAGTTCTCCCCCAAGTTATATACAGACTTAATGCAATTCCAATAAAAAACAGAGCAGGATAATTTGTGGAAATTCAACAAGCCGATTCCTAAATATATGAAATACCAAGGGCTAAGAATAGCCAGAGCAATCTTGGTTGGGGGGAGGGCAGGGGGTAGCTGGAGGACACATACTAGCAGATCTCAAGAACTGGTATAAAAATACAGTAATTAAGAAAGTGTGATTTTACACAAGAATAGACCAATGGAACAGAATAGAGAATCCTAGAAATGGGCCCATACATATATAGACTCAGGTGGTATATGACAAAGGTGACCCTGCAATGCATCAGAAAAAGAACAGTCTTTTCATTAAATGGTACTGGATTAACTGAATGTTAACAGGTGACAGGGGGTAGGACCTGAATTCTGTCCTCCACCTCATACCAAACAAAAAATTAATTCTAACTGGACCATAGATCTAAGTGTGAAAGGTAAAACAATAAAGCTTTTCAGGGTCTCTAAGAGATTTGTACATCCATGTTCACAGCAGCATTATTCACAATAGCCAAAAGATGGAAGCACCCCAAGTATCTGGAAAGAGATGAGTGGACAAGCAAAAATATGATGTATATATACAATATTAATATTATTCAGCTTTAAAGAGAAGGAAATTCTGACACATGCTATCACATGGATGAACCCTGAGGGTACCATGCTAAGAAAAATAAGCCAGTCACAAAAAGACAAATACTGTATTATTCAACTTATATGAGGTATCTAGAGCAGTCAAATTCAAATTCATAGAAACAAAGCAGAATGGTGGTTGCCAGGGGCTGGGAAGAGAGGGAAATGGGAGAATTATTGTCTAATGGATGGAGGTTCAGTTTTGCAAGATGAAAAACCTGTATTCAGTTTAGTTAGGGGCAAGCTAAATACAGATGTCTACACAAAATGGGGTGGTGGGATCAGCAGTCATCTACTGCAGGGTGTCAGAGACCTAGTAGGATAAAGAAGATATCTATACAGGAATATGGCAGCCTTGGTAGCCTTGCATAGGGTGCTGGACTCCAAATGGAGTGAGGAGAGCAATCTAGTGGAGGCTATCAAAGCCTGAAGTAAGAAGGGTGTTCAAAGAGAGTAGAGGCAGCAGCCTGACATGGATTTTGAAGCCTGAGTAAAGTGAGGCTGGAATCCATATGGTGGGGGTCAGAAATAACAAAAACAGAGATTGGTCACCTACAGGGGGATTAATTAAGAAAACAGGTTGAGGATAAATGAGAGCCAAATTACTGTCAGAAAAGGGAATTATAAGTATGGAAAAGAACTTATTGAATGAACCCTGTGCTGTTAAACTAAAATTGCAGATATCAGTGTGAGCTCATGGTTTCAAATAAGTATATAGATAAAATGATACAAATGTGCATGTGTATACACATATACATGCAAGTTTATATATACATGTTTCCCCTATCTACCCAGTGAGAGGACCTGGGAGCAGTGACACTCCAGCAGCAATAAGCACACCTAACACACAGATCTTGACTTCTAAATATCATTCCCTACTAAAGAAACCACGGCTTCCTGGAGAAATCACAGATTCCATGGCTGGGGCAAGAAAGTATAAGATGAACCTAGAATATCTTATACCAAAAAACAAGAAAATGCTCAAATAATGAGAATACATCAAAAAAGACAAAGCAGCTTGAAAGCACTCTCATTAATAGGGAACAATTTAAGTATCAAAATAATTTGATAGTATTGGCTTATAATCTATCAGCTAAAAGGATATATTCATAAACCCATTCTGTTATGAATAAACAGATCAAAAGTCTGATGAAGAATAGGGTAGTTATAGGTTTCAAAATACATTCTCATAAAATACTACAAAAGCATTAATTTTAAAGGAAAAAACTGGCAGATGTCACATTAATCAAGTAAAGCCATAAGACAAAAATCATGCGTCACCTAACAGGAGGCAATAAGTAAAACACAGCATCACTTCTGTGGTATTTCTGCCAAAATATATAACCTGGATCTAATCATAAGCAAAAATTGAGGGACCATTCTACAAAATAACTAGCCTATAATCTTCAAAAGTGTCATAGTCATGAAAATCAAAGGAAGACTAAGGAACTGTTCCAGGTTGAAGGAGACTAAAGAGACACAAAAACTAAATTCAATGAATAATTCTGAATTAGATGCTTTAGTTATAAAGACCATTTCTGGAACAACTGGCAAAGTCTGAATGGGATCTGAGGGTTAGATCTAAAACTGTAAATTTCTGGATTTTGATGGTGTTATCATAGTAATGTGGAGTGTCCTTGTTTGTAGAAAATACACACTAAAGCATTTGGTGATGAAGTGATAATATACACTTAAGTGATTCAGGAAAAGATGTCATTTGTGTTGCCCTTGAAATTTTTCTTAACGTTGAGATTGACCCAAAAAAAATGTTAAAAGAAAGAACTTCACTGGTAGTTACCAAACACTAAAAATAAAGAAAGTAATATTGTATGTGTGTATTTATCAACACACACCCGAATTAGGGTAACTACCTTCTTTTAAGAGACTGTATTAGTTTTCCAACACTACTGTAAAACTACCACATATGTAGTGCTTAAAACAACATAAGTGTAGTATTTTACATTTCTGTAGTTCAGAAGACTGAAATGGGTCTCACTGAGGCAAAATTAAGGTGCCAGTGGGGCTATGCTCTGTTCTGGAGCCTCTATCTTCTCCTTTCCATTTTCTAGAGGCTGCTCACATTCCTTAGCTCATGGCTCTCTTTCCTCATCTTCATAGACAGCAACAGTGGATTGAGTTCTCACATGGTATCACACTCACCTCCTCTTCTGCCTCCTTCTGAGAGGATCCCTTGTGATTATACTGGGCCCAACCCAGATAATCCAGGATAATTTCCCTATTTTGAAGTCTCCTGATTAGCAACTTAATTCCATCTGTTACTTTAATTCCCCTTTGCTATGTAATTTAACATATTCACAGGTTCTTAGGATTAGACTGGATATCTGGAGGGGAAAGGGAGGGCATTATTCTGCCTACCTCAAAGAGTTCTTTATTCTGAGATTATATCCTTTCTATTTTGTGGCATTAAAGTATTCCTTCTTTTGTAAAATGATGGTGCCAGTAGTGGTGATTCTTTTTTAAGTGCTAGTTTGTAGAAAAAAAAATCTTACTAATCCTGCAAATCCTATGTAGGTAGTACAAAATCTTGTGACATTTTTTACCGATCACTTAAATGATAAATCTGAAAACAAACAAAACATTCTGTTCCTACAAAGACACCATATACTTGATGAAAGATTTGTATTTTTCAGAATATAAGGAACAAATCAGTAAGAAAAAGGCAGACAATCCAATAGAAAAAAAAAAGACCAAGATTTGAACAGGCATTTCACAAAAGTATATCTAAACATCCAATAAAGCTAAATAGGTATTTGATTACATTAGTCATTACGGAAATACAAATTAAAACAATGAGATAATACCATTCACTCCCTAGTAGAACTAAAATGAAAAAGACAGTATCAAGTGAATGTTACAAAAACGTGTAGCAACAGTGACTCTCATACACTGCTGTAGAAAGTATAAAATGGAAAACAGTCTCACAGTATCTATTAAAGCTAAACATTTTCACACCCTATGACCCAGCAATTCTACTCCTAGGTACAATCCAACAGAAACATGTACATATGTTCAAGAATAGACATGTACAATATTATTCATAATAGCACAATTCTCAGTAGCAAAAACCTGGAAACACTCCAAAAGTCCATCAGCAATAAAATGGTGAAAAATTTGTATATTCTTACATAGTGCAACATTACACAGCAATGAGAATGAACATAACTATACTGAACACAACCACCTAAACACATCTTACAAACGATGTGGGACAAAAGATGTCAGATACTGAAGAATATATACTGGTATTATTCCATTTATATGAGGTTAAATATCAATAAAAGTAAAACTAATCTATAGGTATTAGACAATGGTTACACAGAAGTGATCACTGGGTAAAAATTCAATGAGCTGTATATATACTTAAGATTTGTACATTTTTCTGTATATTTATTTTACTTCAATCAAAAGCTTATATAGACACATACACACACAAAATACGCTAAAATATTATGTCTAAATACAAACTGGATTAGTCCAAACTTCCCAGCTTCCCAATCTATCTTTTCTTTTTTGTCTGCTACACACCTTATGGGCAAGTCACACCTATCTATTCACCCTATGCATGGCCATCTCCTAATCTTCTGGCCTTTACTCAAACTACCCCATTTACCTGGAATTGTCCACCTCAGAAACAAGTCTGTCCAAATACATCCAACAAGATCCAAGATGAATTAGTCTGGGAAGATGGTGGCGTGAGCAGGGCGGCGGAAATCTCCCAAAACCATATATATCTATGAAAATACAGCAAATACAACTATTCCTAAAAGAGAGACCAGAATACACAGGACAGCGCACAGCCTCCATCTGCACCTGAGAGGACTTGGCACCCCGTGAGGCAGGTAAGATACGGAGCCGTGTCCCCGCGGGACCTGAGCACTCCCCCACCCCAGCGCACCGGCAGGAGGAGAGGATTCAGAGCCGGGAGGGAGTGGAAGTACACCCCACGAAATAACCAGCCCTGGTGATCTGCGCTGGGAGCGCTGACACACATTGCGTGGTGTAGCGGAGCTTGGAGAGGCAGAAGGTGCAGGTTTTGAGCTAGGAACTCGCCTGGGTCCTTGCAGCCGGCTCCCGGGACAAAAGAAAAGCGTGTGCTTTTTTCAGCGGTCTTACGATCGTCCCAGCACACTCAGTCCAGCAGGCTGGGAGTCCTGAGGAATTTCAGACCCCTTGGCTGGCGACTGGGAAAAAGTAGCCGCACTGAAACTTCACATAGAGAACAATAGCCTCCCATTCGTTCCCACCCCAGCCAGAGCTGCAAAAGGCCCAGCAGAGCGGTGCGGCTGCGGAATAGTGGAGTAACAGCTCCACCTACAGCATCCTTACAGAATCTACTCCTGGTGGGCTTTTTTTTTCCTTTCTTTTCTTTTCTTTCTCTTCTTTCTTTATTTTTTTTCTCTTTTCTTTCTTTTTTTCTCTTTTCTTTCTCTTCCCTCTTTTTTTTTAAAAGTCTTAAAGAGCCCAGCTGACATATGTGGCACCTGCCAGCGACCACTTCTATCGCCATGAAAAGACAGAGGAATATGGTACAGACAAAGCTCACCCAGACAACACCAGAGAGGGAGCATGAAGGGATGGAAATGCAGAATCTTCCTGAAAAAGAATTCAGAATAAAAGTCATAACCATGCTGACAGATCTACAGAGAAATATGCAAGAGCTGAGGGAGGAAGTGAAGGAAGTGAGGAACACAATGCAGAAATGAGACAAGCCATTGACGGGCTTAGCAGCAGACTGGACGAGATGCAAGAGACTGTTAATGCAATAGAAATCAGAGAACAGGAATACAGAGCAGCTGAGGCAGAGAGAGATAAAAGGATCGCTAGGAATGAAAGAATATTAAGAGAACTGTGTGCCAATCCAAACGGAACAATATTCGCATTATAGGAGTACCAGAGGAAGAAGAGAGAGAAAAAGGGATAGAAAGTGTCTTTGAAGAAATAATTGCTGAAAACTTCCCCATGCTGGGGAAGGAAATAGTCTCGCAGTCCATGGAAGCCCACAGATCTCCTAACACAAGGGACCCCAGGAATACAACACCAAGACACATAATTAAAATGGCAAAGATCAAAGATAAGGACAGAGTATTAAAGGCAGCTAGAGAAAGAAAAAAGATCACCTTCAAAGGAAAACCCATCAGACTATCATCAGACTTCTCAACAGAAACCTTACAGGCTAGAAGAGAATGGCATGATATATATAACACAATGAAACAGAAGGGCCTCGAACCAAGAATACTGTATGCAGCACAATTATCATTTAAATATGACAGAGGGATTAAACAATTTCCAGACAAGCGAAAGCTGAGAGAATTTGCCTCCCATAAACCACATCTACAGGACATCTTAAAGGAGCTGCTCTAGAAGGAAGCACTCCTAAGGCTAAAAAGATGTCACCAGAGAAAATAAAATCATAGCAAAGAAAGCAGACCATCCAAATACTATCTAAAGGCAAAGAATAAAACACCTAGTATATAAAGAATGGAGGAGGAAGAATAAGAAGGGAGAGAAATAAAGAAACATCAGACTGTGTTTATAATAACTTAACAAGAAAGTTAAGTTAGATTGTTAGATAGTAAAGAAGCAACCCTTGAACCCTTGGTAACCACGAATCTAAAGCCAGCAATGGCAATAATAACATATCTATCGATAATCACCCTAAATGTAAATGGACTAAATGCACCAATCAAAAGACACAGAGTTACTGAATGGATAAAAAGCAAGACCCATCTATATGCTGCCTACAAGAAACTCACCTCAAACCCAAAGATATACACAGACTAAAAGTGAAGGGATGGAAAAAGATATTTCATGCAAACAACAAGGAGAAAAAAAGCAAGATCCAAGATGAAGCTTTTCTTTCACAAAGCTTCTAAAGATCTCTCCAGTTAAAACTAATATTCCCTCCTTCTTCAACCTAAAAAACCCATTATAAGTTGAAAATAGGGTAAATTAAAAATGCATTAATACACCTCACCTACCTAACATCGTAGCTTAGCCTAGCCTATCTTAAACATGCTCAAAACACTTCCATTAGCTTAGACTTGGGCAAAATCATCTAACACAAAGCCTATTTTATAAGAAAATGTAGTATATGTCATGTAATTTATTGAATACTGCACTGAAAGTGAAAAAAAGAATGTTTGTATGGGTACAGAATTGTTGTCAGTGTATCATATGTCCATCCTTGTGATCAAGTGGCTGACTGAGAGCTGTGGCTTGCTGCCTCTGCCCAGCATCACTAGAGAGTTCTGTACACTAGCATATTGCTAGCTTGGGAAAAGATCAAAATTCAAAATTCAAAGTACTGTTTCTACTGAACACATATCACTTTTGCACCATTATAAAGTCAAAAACTTGTAAACTGAACTATTGTTAAGTCAAGAACTGTCTCTGTATACAAATAGAGAATCATTATGCTGTGTACCTGAAATTAATATATGTCAATTATAACGCCATTAAAAATAAATAAAAGAATCAGCTAAAATAAAAAAAATGTCCTCCCTTTAACTTCTCTAGCACTTTGTGACTCTGTTTTGGCACTTACCAAAGTGTGCCTTAAGAGAGATTTATAAATGCCTATCTTCTCAATAGACTGTGAAATTCCAGAGAAGACAAGTTTTACTGAACTTATCTTCATCCCCTTGTGTCCCTTTAACCACCTCCCTGTACATGTAACACAGGGTCTCGTACTTGGTTTATGCTCACATTTTTATCAGATCACACTGCATGCCAACTATCATGGCCTCATTTTCAGTTGTGAACTCACTGATTTTGCCAAGTACTATTTAACAGGAAAATGCTGTGCCCAGTACAATTTAGGAACTCACAGTCCTAAATTTCCAATGAAAACCTTGCATACACATAGGAGTTTAATGCTGTAAATTATCAACTGATACATTATACATGGCAACTTTATAATTTAAAATTACCTGAGAGGAGGTAAAAAAGAGCCTCTTTTTAAGTAGGTAAGACTATTAATAACCCATTTTCCAGTTAAGAAAATGAGCTCAGAGTGAGGTGTCCAAGCCATCAGCCAATACAATCTACCACATTACAGTCCATGATCAAGTGCAGGTCTTTATTTAGGGTACATGTTTTATAAATATATACTCTCATTATACTAAATTTTAGTTTTTTGACTAAAAACAATATTCACTGTAAGAAATCTAGAAAAGAAAAATCACCTAATGATTTTTGGTATTTTACTAGTACATTTTCAGATGCCATTAAATATTTTGAATTATTTCCCAATAATCCAACAGTTCACAAATAACCACATTAATAGTTTAGTGTAGTACTTCCTGAGTACAAGGATTTGTACATGTATCTGTGCTGCAAAAACATTACCCACATGCTACTATTCCTGGATGTCTGTTTACATGATTTTTCAGTGAAAGCCTATAAGTCCCCCAGGCACCTGAAAATATCTTTACAGCCTTAAGTTGAGGTGCAGAGAAGGGATTTAAGAGTTCTAAGTCTGCTACCAAGAGAACTGTTAGTGCATTATGCATGACCTTGATTCAAATTCTGTTACAAATGCCATTGGTGTGACATCAACCTTATCTTTCCCAAGAACAGAAGAATAGCATTATGATACTAAAGAATGTTTCAGGGAATCACTATGGATTAAAGTCAAGATTCTGATTATCGCTTTATGCCTTTTTTTTCCTAAAAAACATGATGTAGATATCTGCTATATTAAGTTATGATGCTGGAAGTATTCAACCAACAGGTGTTGTTCAGTAATCAAAGTGAGAAAAGTGCTAGTCAGGACAGCACCAACAAGGGAGAGCAGAAAGTAAGCACATAGTTTTTATAGTAGGCATTTTATCATTTTTCTATAAAGGTACTAATTATTATAGATTGTCACTATAGTAGATTATTGTGCAGATTACTCCCTGCCCCACTCTTTCTATGGGCAGAGTATACTTTCCAGTTTGACTTCGGGCTTAACCATGTAACTTGCTTCGGTTAATGGAATATTAGCAGGTGTGATCTAACAATGACTGAAAGGCACCTTAACAACTGTGCTTGCACTGTTGTGCCTCTGCTGTAGCTATGAGAAGAGCTCTTCAAGGTAAGTCGCTGCCTCTTTAGTCTGAGTCCAGAATAACAGGTGGAACAGTCCTGAGTGAGCAGCCAAGTCCAAAGTCATCCAACTAAGCCCAGTGCATATCATCTAGTACTCAGCAAATCCACATATTCAAGAGAATAAATTGTTCACCATGCTCAGCAATAGCTAACTGAGACAAAGATACTATGACAACTGTAAAGTCTTACTCCCTTTCTTCAGTAATTCAAATAATCAGAAAATCTACTCTTCCACTTTGGCCACCATCTGACTAGAGAAGAAATATGCCTTCATATTCCATTGCTTCTCTTCTCCTCAAGGATGAAATATAGTATAGGTAAGGGTCTTGAGTCAAATTGCCTGGGTTTGATCTAAGGTAAGCAGAGTGACTTTGTGCAAGTTACTTAACCTCTCTAGAATCAGCTTCTTCATCTGAAAATGCAAGCAACAATAGCACTGAATCTATTATTGGGAGTGTGGGGAAGTTGCGGTTCCTATGGCCAGGATCCTCAAACTTAAACCACCTGATGATGTAACTGGCCTGTTGCTAGACTACCGCTTCCACACCTTTAGGCAATAAGCTATTATTGCACTATATAGAGAGCTTGGCCCAGTGTTCTGGGTGGAGGCAGAGACGCTAGTGCTCGACCTACCACCGGAAGAACAAGCCAGGTAATAAACCCTTTCACCCCAAAGAACGTTTGCTGTGATCTTCTTTGGTTACATTGAATCCATAGCAAACTTGCTTGGGGCTAAAACCCACTGGCAAGACAACTGGCATAGTTTGCAGGATTCACTGTTGACCAAGGAAAAAGGCTGCCCTTATGGGAGGGGTCCTTCAGCGGGCTGCCCCTGTGAATGGGAAGACAGTGGATTGTCCCCCAGTGGGTATGTGGTCTGAGGTAGCTTGCATCCTAGAGGACTGGGCCCCACCCCAGGACTGGAGGCAAGTGGAGGTTATATCTGAGGCAGTAGATAGCCCTTGGTATAGTAAGTAGGTCTTTTGAGAGACAGAGTGCCCATGAGGCAGTGGGGACTGTGGGTTGGATACTTCTCACAGTATTACAAAAGTCTACAGAAGAGAAGGACATGCTCCTGAAAAATACCCAAGAAATGGCACGAGAACACAAGCTGCAAACTTCTGTGGATTCCCTGAAGAAGGAAATGGCATTGATGAGAGAGGAGGCAGCATAAGAATGTGGGCAGCAAGGTGCTGTTGAAGAGGTAAAATTCCTTACAAAACGAGATGGCAGCACTGCCAGGTGCTCTGAAGGAAAAAAAGGCCATCAAGGAAAAAGATGAATTCCTCAGGGAAGCACAGGCAGAGGTGGCACAAGAACGCCAGCTGTGAAGCATTGAGGTGAAAGTAAGAGAGCTGCTGAAGACTGAGCAGAAGAGGCACTCGGGGGAAGGGAGAGAAAGGTGCCATCAGCCCCGAAAATGGAGGAGCTGGGGAAGGATGAAGAGGTAATGCCGGAGGCACAGACCCCTCCTGTATTGAAAGCATGCCCAGTGGTTGTAAAGAAAAGACCCAGCAGTTGAAAGTTCCCCAAGGAGAGGAGCAGCCCCCTCCCCAGGTCGTGGAGCACTCTATGCTCTGCCCCTATACTCAGGCTGAGCTGGTGGATTTGGGCTCTTAGTTTAGGCAGAAGCCCTCAGAGTCAATATCAGCTTGGCTCCTGCATCTGTGGGACTTAGGGGTGGATGGAATTGTTCTGTCAGGATCAGAGATGGGAAAGCTCGCTTCCCTGACAGTCCAGCCTGCCTTGAGGCAGCGATTACAAAATGCACATCAAATCCCAGGGGGTCACTTCCTCATCAATTGGCTTATGGCTGCACTTTGTGCTGTGTGGCCCAATCGGGGTGATCTACCATCCTCTCCTGTTAGATGGCAGACGTATGCTGAGCTCCAACAGGTGTTACAAGAGCTAGGCATAAGAAATGCCATCTATAGTCCAGAGAATATGGCCCAGATGAAGAGATTTTCACTACTGGGATGAGAAATATTGTGTTTCAAACAGCTCCCACATCCCTCTGAGTCTCTAGTGGCCATTGTTTCCCCTCACTTAGGGTAGCCCATAAGTGAGGTAACATGTACAGTAGCAGACTTAGGAGAGGCTGAAGCAATGAGAACACAGAAAGAAATAAGGTCTGCTACTCACAAAAAATTTTAAGTACCCCATGAAGGTTATGAGGACCCAAATGTGGTTGATTTAGTATGGGCAGCAGCAGATGGAAGGAAATTAGATGGGAAGTCAAACAGGATCTTACTAGAGCTATGGCAACAACTGAAACCAGAGCAGCAGTTCCAGCCATTAAGACCAAAGAGGCAGAGGTCAGACAGAGCCACAAGTCCGGCCTGTTTGCAAGATTTCCTGCTGGAGAGCGAGCCAACCTCACTTGAGCCCACACAGGAAGATGATCGGGGAACACGGCTTGACTGAGGGGAAGGTCTTGGTATCTGCCTTGAGGGACCAGGGGGATACCAGAGACCACATATTGAAACAGCTATCCAGTGGTCCCCAGTGAACATATAATGTGTCCTGGCTCTGGTGGACACAGGGGCTGAATGTTCACTGATTCATGGTAACCCTGAGCAATTCCCCAGGACCACCACTATCATAGATGGATATAGGGGTAAGGCTATCAGAGTGAAACAAGCCCAAATCCCTTTGGGAATAGGGTATCTACCCCCAAAAGAGTATACTGTATATATATCTCCTATCCCTGAGTATATTTTGGGAATTGATATCCTGCAGGGTCTATGGTTGAAGACCACTGCAGGTGAGTTCAGACTGAGAGTATGTGTGTGAAGGCAGTTCTGAGGGGACATGCTAGGCACCCGCCCATAGTTTTGCCTGTGCCTTTGCAGGTGACTAATACCAAACAATACAAACTGCCTGGAGGGCATATAGAGATTGAAGAAACTCTCCAGGGGCCGGAAAATATGGGTATTATAAATCCCACCCATAGTCCTTTCAATTCCCCGGTATGGCCAGTAAAAAAGCCAGATGGCTCCTGGTGTATGACTGTGGATTACAGAGAACTGAAAAAAGTCATACCCCCTGTGCATGCTGCTGTCCCCTCTATTTCAGGCCTGATTGATACACTCAGCCATGAACTAGGAACATACCATTATGTGGTAGATCTTGTTAATGCCTTCTTTTCCATTGACATTAAGCAGGAAAGTCAGGAACAGTTTGCCTTCACGTTGGAAGGATGGCAATGGACTTTCACCATCCTTCCACAGGGATACTTCCACAGCCCCACCATCTGTCACGGACTTGTAGCCCAGGACTTGGCTACATGGGAGAAACCGACAATGGTGCAGCTGTACCATTATATTGATGATGTCATGCTCACGTCTGAATCTCTTTCAGATCTAGAAGGTGCAGCACCTAGACTGTTGCAACATTTACAGGAGAATGGATGGGCTGTGAACAGCACCAAGGTTCAGGGACCTGGTTTGTCTGTCAAATTCTTGGGGGTCGTCTGGTTGGGTAAGACCAAAGTTATACCAGAAGCAGTTATAGATAAAGTCCAGACCTTTCCTACCCCTACAACTGTAGCATTGCTACAGGAGTTTTTGGGTCTTCTAGGCTACTGGAGAGTGTTTATCCCACACTTGGCACAAATTCTGAAGCTCTTATACCAGTTGGTACCAAAGGGCGTCAGGTGGGACTGGGATGAGACATATGCATCTGCCTTTACTACAGCAAAACGAGCAGTCAAGGCCGTGCAGGCCTTGAGTGTGATAGACCCATCAAAGCCCTGTGAGCTGGACGTTCATGTGACTGAAGATGGTTATGGCTGGGGTCTCTGGCAGCGGCTTGAACGAACTCGCCAACCCGTTGGATTCTGGTCACAACTCTGGAAAGGCACAGAGGTACAATACACTTTGATAGAAAAACAACTGGCTGCCGTGTATCACGCCTCGCTGGCTACAAAACCCATCACTATGGTAATAACCACCTATCCCATCTTGGGGTGGGTACAAGACTGGACCCAAAAGCCAAGGAGAGGTATGGCACAAACGCCCACACTGGCCAAGTGGGGTGCTTACCTAAAGCAGTGTAGTGCCCTCTCTAGTAGCCTCTCTAGTAAGTGAAGAACTCCAACGCTTATTGGGGCCGGTGACATATACTAGTGAAAAGCAAGACGAACTTGCTTTTGAACTATTAGTAGCAAAAGAGTCCCTATACCCAAAGATGCATGGTACACAGATGGCTCCAGCCATGGGAAGCCATGGGAAGTCTTTCCATCCTAAGACTGAGATGATATGGATGAAAGATGGTGAGGAAGAGCAGCCAATGGGCAGAGTTGAGGCCATGTGATTTGTGATCAGCCAGAAGCCCTCCCTGATAGTTGTCTGCACTGACAGCTGAGCTTTACGCAATACCAACCTGGTACCATGCCAACTGGCTGGTTGGTCATCAACACCTTTGGGAGAAAGAATTGTGGCAAGACTTATGGGCCTGTGGTCAAATTAAAATAATTATAGTATACCATGTGAGAGGTCATTTGCCACTGGCATCCCCAGGAAATGATGAAGCAGATAAATTGGCCCAGATACGTTGGTTAGAAGGAAAGCCTGCCTCGAATGTAGCACAATGGTTACATCAGCATTTGTTGCATGCGGGGCAAAAGACAATGTGGGCTGTAGCCTGTCAGTGGAGCTTGCCTTTGACTTTTGAAGAAGTTAGTAGAGCCCAGCAGGAGTGTGTCGTGTGCTCCAAAAGGGACTTACACCGAGTTCCACAGCAACATGAGACAATAGCTAAGAGGCCTATACCCCTTGTCAGGTGGGAGATGGACTATATTAGGCCTCTACCTGTGTCAGAAGGATATCGGTATGCCATGACTTGTGTGGACACAGCTACTGGACTTCTGGTTGTTTTTCCTACCCGTTGTGCAGACCAGCAGACAACCAAAAAAGGCCTGGAGCGTCTCTTTGCCGCCTATTGCTGACCACAGGTAATTGAGAGTGATCAGGGCACCCATTTTACTGGACATACACTGCAAGAATGGGTGCGACAGCTGGGAATCAAATGGAAGTTTCATGTGCCATACATTCCTACTGCAGCAGGCATGATAGAGAGGCACAGCGGCTTGTTAAAATTTGGACTAAAGTCAGATACCAATAGTCTGCAGGGATGCTCAGTCCACTTACGGACTGTGCTACAGTGTTTAAACGAGAGCCCCTGAAAGGGAGCCCTGAGCCCTGTATACACGTTAACACATATGGCTGCCTCCCCTATACAACTGCAAGCACAAACCAAGGAAGAATCACTGAAGCCGAGGTTCGGCCACCAGAATAATATCTTGCTGTCAGCACCAACTGCACTGAACCCCCGAGACTCCATTGAGTGGACGTGGCCTTGGACCTTTTGACACATGGACCAATGATGGCTGGCTCTCCTGGCACTTTGGGGACAAGGCCTGGAAGCTGGCTGGCCTCCTGTGTATTCCTGGAATAACAGCAGAGAGGCCCCCAAAGGTCACAGTAGTATATCCTGAATGGCCAGAAGGTAGAAGCATCTTACTGGGGAGTTTTGTTTTATCATTATGGCCAGGGCATGCACCTCCAGTAGCACTATACATAGACCCTTCAGTAACCCCCACGGGGAAAGGAGTAAAAGTATGGTATACTAGACCTGGAAGGGACCCCCTTTCTGCCACAGTCCTATCACAGGATGACTCTCTTGCATGCATTCTACCTGATGGACAAGATTTGCCTATGTTGGTGTCATTAAAACATGTGTCTTATCGCCCCTAAGGTCTTTGTGGATTGGGAACTTCCTCTGGTTTGAGGATTATAATTTTTGTTACCTGTATCAAAATCTTGTTGTATCTTAATTTTTGTTATTATCTCTAAGTTGTTGTTATCCTCTGTTGCTGTTGTGGAATCTGGTTACAGTGCTCCAGCTTTCTCACACAGGGACCATTGCGGAAGACTGAAAGTGTGTAGATTGTAAGGTGAGAATCCTGGAGGGGTGGAGTGTGGGGAAGTTGGGGTTCCTATGGCCAGGATCCTCACTGAACTTAAACCACCTGATGATGTAACTGGCCTGTTGCTAGGCTACCGCTTCCACACCTTTAGGCAATAAGATATTATTGCACTATATAGAGCTTGGCCCAGTGCTCTGGGTGGAGGCAGAGACACTAGTGCTCGACCTACTGCCGGGAAAACAAGCCGGGTAATAAACCCTTTCACCCCAAAGAACGTTTTTCTGTCAATTTCTTTGGTCACATTGAATCCACAGCAAACTTACCCAGGGCTGAAACCCATTGGCAAGACAGTATGTTATGTGCATCTATTACAAACACGAATCTAGAAAATTAGTACAAAAAATCATCACTACATTATAATTTCACACTTTAATACCTATATAAGAGTACCCAGAAAAGAAACTGAAGCCTAATTTAAATTAAGAACAGGTAAGAGATACATAAAACTCTGATAACTTAAACTAAGAACTTGTTTCAAATGTTCATCCAACCAGGTGGTAATCAATCTCACTGATTTAAAGAAAAGCCCATCACAGTGAAAAATCTGAGTATTTATTTTAAAATGCAATTTCTTGCTTTTAGATATATATGCTTCTCAAGCAAATAAGAAAAGTTACTGAATCATATTAATTCACCCAGTATTATCTCCACAGTGACATTATTAAGGCAAGTCATGCAAGAGATCATGTTAGTTCCTTAAGAAGTTAACCTAAAAAAAAAGATGTCTCCAAAGCATTCCTTGTCTTACCACCCATAAATTTGGCTGATCCGATCTGTATTTTTAGCCTAAACATCCAACTAGAATAGCATCTACCACAGGCAACATCAAAAAAGGACATGGCCCTAGGAATTTCCTCCTCTCTGTTTACACATGCCACTCTTCTTATCTACAGGTAGAGATTATTTTCCCTCTTATTCTAGCCTGGTCTTGACTGTCTTTGACCAATAATGACATTCTCAAGACTTCCAAATTTAGAACTTAAAAGAGAATGGGCTTACTGGCTTCTATTTTCTGTATGCTCCTTCTTAGAACCCAGACAGCATGCTTTAAGGAAATCCAAAGGACATGTGGAAAAAAGGAGGCACACATAAAGGAGGACTGAAGGCCTCTGGCACCAGCTGAACTCTCAGCCAGTGTGGCCTGCCGCATAAGTGTGACCATTTTGAACATTCCAGCCATGCTGGCACCTTAGACAACACCAAGTGCAACAAAAACCCCACCAGTCAACCACAGATTTGAGAGAAATAGCTAATTGTTTTTTAAGCTACTAAATTTTGGGGTGGTTTGTTAGATGGCAAGTTAACCTTTTTTTAAAATTAATATATCATTGATATACACTCTTATGAAGGTTTCACGTGAGCAACATTGTGGTTACTACATTCCAAGTATTACCAAGTGCCCCCCACACCCCACTGCAGTCACTGTCCATCAGCATAGTAAGAGACGGCAAGTTACCTTTTATGTTTCACGTATCAAATCTATTAAAAACTATTTTATATGCCCTAAAATTATTTCATCGTTTCAAATGTTTTCCCAGTTCTGAGATTCTGGGACTAGTTTATCCTGTCCATTTTTTAAGAATAAACTTCAAATTCATCCCTCAGCTTGTCTTTCCATTCTCCATATTTTTTTTAAATATATGCTTACAGATCCCTGATTCAAAAAGACACATGCACCCCTATGTTTATCGCAGCACTATTTACAATAGCCAAGATATGGAAGCAACCTAAGTGTCCATCAGTAGATGAATGGATAAAGAAGATGTGGTACATATACACAATGGAATATTATTCAGCCATAAGAAGAAAACAAATCCTACCATTTGCAACAACATGGATGGAGCTGGAGGGTATTATGCTCATTAAAATATGGCAGGCAGAGAAAGACAAATACCAAATGATTTCACTCATTTGTGGAGTATAACAACAAAGCAAAACTGAAGGAACAAAAAAGCAGCAGACTCACAGACTCCAAGAAGGGACTAGTGGTTACCAAAGGGAAGGGGGTGAGGAGGGTGGGTGGACAGGAAGGGAGAAGGGCATTAAGGGGCATTATAATTAGCACACACAATATAGTTAGGTTGCTGGGAAGGCAGTACAGTACAGAGAAGACAAGTAATGACTCTATAGCATCTTATGACACTGATGGACAGTGACTGCAGTGGGGTGGCGGGGGACTTGATAATATGGGTGAATGCTGAAACCACAATGTTGCTTATGTGAAACCTTCATAAGATTGTATATCAATGATACCTTAATTAAAAAAATTATAGTACATAATAAAACTCAAAATGACTTGCAAAAAATATATATATGCTTACTTATTTTTAAATATATGCATAATGTATATATATATATATAGAGAGAGAGAGAGAGAGAGAGTATATATAGCATATATATAGATAGCATTATAAAATGGTGCCTACATTCACTTAATCATTTTCAGTTCTCTTCTCAGATCTTCTTCCAGTTCCTATTTAACTTTTCTGAATTATAATTTTGTTTGACCAAGGAAGTATTAGGAAAGGTCCTTGAGGACCTACTAAAACTGAATGAGGTATAAGCATACAGGTTATTAAATATAAACTGTTTTAATATCCTATGTTTCTAAAAGTTAAACATTCTGCTTAAATGATTTTTCACAAGTACCCAAGAGTAAACTGTAAGTCTAGACCATGTGTGAATTATGGTCAACTCTGAAATAGCAGGTCTTATTAATATTTTACTGTAAAATTCCTAATCAAAGTACTGTATTAATGTAGTAAGGAGAAAAATTCAGAAAAGAGAATATCCATTTCATGTTTACATTTTAAAACAAATTTACATTTTCTTAAACTATGGAAATCAGGGAATCCCTACAAAAATTGTCATTCACAATTCCCAACTGAGTGAAGGAGGAAGGCCAAAATAAAGCCAGATGCTATGCAAAAATTTTAATTTGATTAGAAGGATAGCCCTTCCACATGTGTACTGTGCACTACTTATTAGTTCAAGCACAAATAAAATACCTTCCGATCTCAAAATTAACTGAGTAAACAGGTATGGTAGCAGGGTAAATAGGACTAAAAGCAAGTTGACTTCGTCATAGTAAGACTCACCGAGCTGAAAACGAGTATCAAATCTCTAACTCTCTGTTCTTTGCTTCAGTTAAGGTATCATTCGTCGTGACCCTCTTCCAGTTAGCCTTTTCTCAAACAGCAGCCACAATAGCAGGCAAGGTCAAAAGTGAAAGTAACTAAAATTAAAGAAAAATTGGCTTCTCTCTATGGAAACTGACTCAACATTTAATAATGTGTGGTGCCCGAAAAGCTGCAAACTACTATGCGGTCATCTCCAGGTCCACTTTAATTTAATCAGGAGACCATTATCAAAACATAACTCACTGGTGCAAAGCAGAGATCAAGTAGTTTGAGAATGTTCCTAACCTGAGTTTAGGGGAGTAAAAAAGATGATCTCATAATGTCTCTTTATGACCTGTAAATCACATTATTCCATAAATCTGACACAAGTGTCAAGATGAGGCCTGAGTCAACCTCTAAGTAGGAAAACAAACATAAGTAGATGCCACTTTTTTTACTTAAATCTAAAAGCTGTCTGTAGACTTAAAGCAACTTCATCTTACTTCTAATGTCCAAAAACTGTCAAAGTCTCTTAAATTGTAGAATCTCAACAATGGGCAGAAATTCAAGAACTTCTTCAGGTCTAATTAATTTTTATTAATGATACACTCGAACATTAGATGTTTCTGAAAGCACTAATACAAAATAAATAGTTTTAGTAAATTTGACCAATCTCTGAAAAAATATTCTTGTTAATGGTGCAGTGTAAAGCCTAGATTCTGTTAGGTTAGGGTCCATGTTAATTTAAATTTGTTTTGTTATTTCAGGCAAAGACACAAAATAACTACCTGACAAAGAAACAAGATTAGGCTTAAGTAACAAGTTACAAATTACATCTGAAAAAGGAAGACTCAACTGCAAATAACAATATCCCTAAGAACACCTGTTTAGAAGTCTATGCATTCCATCATTCTTTAGCTGTAACCTCAGAATCTGGTTTTACACCTAGGATATATAAGAAGCATCAGATTAAAAGTATCAAATATCATACTACACAAATTTGCCAAGCATAAGCACAACAGAAGGAAAGCATAATACAAAGTTAAAAGAACCAGGCTTCAAAGAATTTAAACACACCCACAAAATCCAATCCAGCTCTACTGTGCTTCAACCTAAAACTGATAAGCAACTAGTAAGCAACCACCAATCATAACATCTCCCATTCCTCACTAGCTACATTCCCTCTTATCTCCTGGATTCTCCTCTGATCTCATCACTTCTTAAGTGTCTTGCCATTCTAATCTCCATGGATTTTCCTTTCCCATAAAGTGATACACCACCTGGTCCCCATATTTTACTATCTCTACAATATAGCACTCAGCTTTGTTTAGTTTTACCCTGTTTGATGTTAATTTTGCTTCTAATCTCCTGTACCTATATTTCCCTGACCAGCCAACCTCTTGCTTTTCTCCACGTCACCCTTACTGCAATATTTAGCTTTTCCTTTCCAAGTAGAGTTATGTATCCTTTTTTATGACATTTGTAATTCTGGCTCACAGTCAACACCCCCTTCCTTTCCCAGAGACTGTCAACATAGCACTAGGTCGCCATCCCCAGCGAGTATCTTCCTAAGTAAGTCCTTTCTTTCCAGAGTTTGTCAACATTAGTTTGGCCAAGCTGTGATTGCACCCTGAAGGCAAAGACTCTCTCTTCTCACCTCATTCTTTAAAACTACAAGTCTCCCACCAGCCCTGGCTTTCTCTCCTCCATCTTTAGATCCATCTGCATCCAGCCCGGTCTCCCCCGCCACCCCCCCACTATCCCATGCTCCCCTTCCCCATTCCTGAATGCACCTCCTCTCCCGGGCCTTACCGTTAACCCTGACACCGGGAAGGGCCTGCCAGCAGTCTCACAGCGTCTCTCCTCCGTGCTTCCTCAGCTCTTCAGTAACTGTCCCCACGCCCCTTTCCCTCCAGGGCCCCGCGCGCCGCTCAGGGCCCCCTCCCCGATTAAGCTCCTGCTGTCACTTGGCCTCTCATCCACAAGATGGCGGAGCTGCTGACCCCCACCCCCGGCTCCTCTCCGCAACCCCCTCCAGCCTCCCAGGAGCTCCTGTCCGGTCCACTTAGCCGCCCGCCACCGGCCTCTGCCCAGGGTCCTGCTGCCCACTCCTCCCACGGGCGGGCGGCCCAGGCCGAACCGTAAGCGATGCCGCCAACGCCACCGCTTCCACCGTTCCCCGGCCTGCACCTTCTCCTCACCATAAACTTGAGGGCTTTTTCCTGCAGCACCGCCTCAG
Organism: Smutsia gigantea; assembly: GCA_032199065.1. Lineage (NCBI taxonomy): Eukaryota > Metazoa > Chordata > Mammalia > Pholidota > Manidae > Smutsia > Smutsia gigantea. The sequence continues at coordinate 283,541 of JAVSCE010007927.1, read as the reverse complement.
CTGGGTCCATAATCGCCGTGGGCCACTAGGTCAGCACTCCGCCGGGGCCGCCCCCTTGGTGCCAGGCCGCAGCCAACGCAGCGCCGGGATCCCGCCTCCTCTTCCTTCCCCCCGCCCTCTCTTACCTCTTAGGCACTGGCAGGAGGCCAGGGTGGACCCGCTGTTCCGTGCACATGCGTGAGCCCACTGGCTCATGGGATTTGTAGTTCTGGAGCTTCCCGCAGCCAGAAGAGAGGCTGCCCCACGAACCGCAACTCCTGTGGTTCACCGCGGCGGCGTTGCGCTGGCTGAAAGCCAAATCTAAACAACTCGACGTCAAGAAGAGGAAATTGGCTGATGGGAGTCGTAGTTTACAGCGTCTACAGCTGGAAACGGGAGGGGAAAGGGTGTCTCCGTGGTTACCGAGCGACGCCAGTGGCGGCTTGCCTGGCTTTTGATATCAAGATGGCGACCAGTGCCTCGCCTGTAGCACTAATACTGGAAAAAAATCAAGAGGTCCTGGGGCCTCCCTAACTGTGGTTTTAGGTTACTGGACACCCAAATTTCATATATTTGGCATCTGCGGGACGGATTTCAATCCACAGGAGCTGGGCACCTGGCTGCAACTCACAGACAAATGCAGAATTTCAAGGTCCTCCTAAGATATTACCCCACAGTTCTGCTGAGGACATTATTCACCCCCCACAGCAACTCAGAGCTGGAGAGAAGTCGGCTTAGGAAATTCTCGGGTGTTTAGGGCTCAGAAAGCATGTCCTGCTACTGCTAACCCTTGGATGTAAGCCCTGCATTAAGGATCAAACTAGTGTTTACAAAAGGCCTTCAGTGATGGAATATAATGGCCATCCAGTAAATAAAACATGTAAACATTTAGTTTGACTTTGAAAGGGACAGCATTTTAGTTTGGAAATTGGGGTTAGGATAAAAACACTAGGGTTGGGCAAAATGATAGGCTAGTACAAAATGCCTTGATTTATGAAATAAGTGAATTAGGGAAATGCCTTTAAACTTACAAGAAAAATTTCCACTGTAAACGACTTTGTTCATTTGTTCCTTCAACAAACAGTAAGCACATAACCATGGGCAGACATCATCCCAAGAAATAGGGATTCATTAGTGAATGTGATAGACTCAATCTTGTAGAGCTTACATTTCTAGCATATTGGTAACTTTGTGCTAGTCATCCCTATGCCCACAGAATTCAGTACAATACCTGATATATAAAAAGTTTTATTTTTTAAGTTAAAAAAGTACTATACTGCTGCAAAACGGAGAAGACTTAAAACTCATTTGTATGAAAATTACATATGAAAGTTTTCCTAGAACTAAGGCAGTATGTGTTATGGCTGCCAAAAATGCTAAAGGAGTCCTGGGCAGCTGGAAGAATAGTGTCTGGGGAATAGAGGCTATGGTCTTTGTTTTGAAGCACTCAGACCACACCTGGAATACTTTGCTCAGTTATGGGCACCATATCCTATAAATACCATATACAAGAGCATAACCAAAGGCAGCATGACCAAGAAAGAAAATATTAGTGGATGCTTACTATGACAAAAGAGTACTTAGGAATAGCATAACAACTAAATTCAAGTATTTGAAAGTATTGAAAGGCATGTGTAGGTAGCTCCATAGAGCAAGTTAGGATCAGTGGGTGGGATAATGATGATGATGATAATGGCCATCACTCTATTAGCTCTTTGTGCCAGGTACTGTACTAGGCATTTTATATTCATAATCTCTAAAGAAGGTATTAGTATCCCTAATTTACAGATGAAGTGAATGAGACTGATATAAAATCAATAACTTGCTCAATTCATACAGCAAACTACTTAGGATCCTAACCCAACTTTGCTTGAGTCCATGGCCTGTGCTGTTTTCATTAAATCACACTGCAGTGACATAGGACTCAGAGTTTTCTTGTAATTAGAGCTGTCCTGACAAAGGGATGGACTGCCCATTCCTGAAAATATATACAGGCAGGATGACCATCTGTCATGGACAATGGCTTCATTTTGGGTGGGCTTCATTTAGGGTAGGAGGTTAAAATCTTTTAAACTCTAAGATTCTATTGTTGAGAAGTCATTTGTTTTACTTTGTTATCCACAGAGGAGTATGACAGTACTGCCTGATGAGGCTGGCGTTGACAATCCTCACTTTGTCCAGTCCTGTAGCAGTAAGGATTAGTAAAGCAAACACAAGGAAGAAGTTTGGTTTAGAAGCCCAACCAGCAAGATGGTTCACAGGCATATGGATTGAAACTGAGCTGGCAGAGACTGGGTACAGAAGGGTAAATTCTCTTTCTTGAAAACTGATTGCTCATGATCAGGCAAAGTGAGAAATCCAAATGTGAATTGCCTTGCTTTTCCAGCCCCTCAAATCCAACATAGTTTAGGAAATTCACTGGACTACAAGTTAAGAGGCCTGGTTCTAGTCCATCCTTTCTCCAGGTAATTGGTTGACTGGGCAATTAACTGAAGCTTTCTGGTTCCCTCTTTTGTCATCTGGAAAACAAAGATCTCTGCCAACTCTAAAATGTGTACACCCGTGAGCCTACTTAGGGCACAATTGTTCAAGGAGAATACTGAGTCAGTAGAACCTTGTAACGCTCCATTTTTCTGGAAAACTGGATTTCCAGTGTGAGAAATCACAGCTACTGCTGCTCTCCTTAACCTCCTCATTTAAGACCTCAGAGTACTCTTTGACTCATGGATGCCTTATTAGTGTCTGTATTCAGCCAGCAGTGTATGCTAATGTCTCTTCCATCTCCACCTCCTGTGCTAGCCTGCCTGCTCTAGAGGATCATCACCCTGTTTGCTTAGTTCACTCTACTCGCCTCCAGCCCAGTTCTGTGTCTCCAGGCTCTCTGTTCCTACATCATCTGATACCATCTTTAAGACTTTCATGATTCCTCCCTGCTCACCCCTTTTTTTAGCTCTCTTACCTCATTTATCTTTAAGTTCCCTTGTCTGGCTTTCCAGAACTCCATAATCTTATCCAGTCCTCTCTCTCCAGCCTTAGTTCCCACTTTGCTTTAATATGCCCCTCTACTCCAATCAGACCTTTCTCCTACTCATATCTGCCCGTGCGCTCCTGCCTCCTGGCCTTAGCTTGAGTAGTCATTTTGAAGTTCTAGAAGGCTTCCCTTTTCCCCTCTTTCCTACTTATCTTTCAAGGTCTGATTTAAATCTTACTTAAAAAAAATAGTTATCTAGTTATTTATTCCCTTTAGCACCACAGCCTGCTCCCTTTTTCCTCCCCCATAGGTAATGTTTGTCTTTTTGTCTATAGGTTCTTACAAAATAGACACTGTTTTGTGTGCTACGCTTTTAATTCACAAATGTAATATTGTTTTATATATCTCGCTATGTTTCATACTTTTTGCACTAGGTGCCTATGGTTTTATCCATTCATGTTGCTGTGTGTACATCTTAACCTGTTGCTTCTAACTGCTGCGTGTGGATACCCCATGTTTTATCTGTGCACTCTCCCAGTTAAGCCTCCAGTTCCCAATCACACAAATAACACTGCAGTGATAACCTCTTACTGACTCCTGAGTAAGAATATCTTGGAAAAATGTACCTAAGATTTTACTTGCTGGTTTATAAGCTATTAAGGACACTTAATTGGACTACGTAGTGCCAAACTGGAGTAGAGACAGACCACGACAGTCTACACTTGCACCACGCTACTCCACCACACCTGACATTATACAGCTTTCTACTGTTTTTTGCCACTCTATATGTGTTACCTTCTCTAGGCAACTCCCACAAAGACCCACAACAATCCACAAAGACCATGCCCTTCTTTAGGCACACTACTCTGCTCTGCTAACCCTCATCCCTGTAGTTTGTGCTTGTAATACATAGTGGTCATAGCCAGAAATAGTCCACACATGCCTGTGCTTTTTCCTCATCTCATGGATTTCCCTCTCCTATACCCAATGGGGTTCTTAACCCTGATTGCACGTAAGAGTAATTTGAGGAACTTTATAAAAAATATTGATGCCCAAGCTCTACTCCCAGGTATTTGGATTTAATAGATCTGTGGTAGGCCCTCAGCAATGGTTACTGTAAAAGGTTCCCAGGTAGTTCTAATCTGCTGACAGATTTGAGACCACTGTCTTCGAATTTGGATGCCCAGTGCTTTCTTGCTGACCTCTGGCTACCCAGAGTCCTACTCCTTGCCTAACTTGCCTTCCAAATGCTAGAATTACTCCTCCCCTCCCCTCCACACCCCCCAAAAAACTCTATTTTCCAAGGACAGCCAATCAAAGCTCACAGCTAACTGGTTATTAACTGATTAAAAACCTATCAACTATTTGAATATCTAGGGTCAAGAGGTCAAGTGGAGTTTGGAAAGGTTGTATCTCAGTTAGCAGGAGAGATACTGTTTTAGTTGGGGGCTAAAGAAAGAATATTCCCTCTTCCCCTCACTTCCTTGTGCTCATAAAAAGTCAAGAGTCAATTCCCTACTTCTGAAAGTTTGCTGACCCCACTGGGGCTCTATGTTCCTGTGTCTAAGAGGAAACAGTCATTATTAACAGTGAACAGTGACCAGATTAGGTTCTCTCAACAGATGTTCTCACTGTCACAGGCCAAGGCCATCCTCATCTGGATAGAACAGCCATTTCCCTTCAGGGCAGCTCAGTGGAGTGGGGATGGGCTGAGGTGATGGTGGGGCCACTGGAAAGTGTTCCAGGCAAAGGTACCTGCATTTTTGATGGTGCATTCTGAGAACCATGAGTAGGCCACTATGATTGTAGGGGAAGAGGGCCTCTAGATGAGACTGCCGAGGACAATAGCAATGGGCTCCATAGGTAAGCCATTATTCAGCTGGCATATGCTGGTCAGGAGAACCAGCTGACATCCTTTCCAACTGGGGTCGATGCCTGTGCCCTACCAGCTTCAAAATAGCTTGACCTTCACCCCAGCCTATAGGCCAGATTAAGGAATTTGGAGTTTATCCTGAGGGCTGTAAGAAACTACTAAAAATTTTTAAACAGGACTTCAGCATGGTCATCTTTGTACTTTTAAAAAAATCACTTAAGACTGGAGGCTGGGAAAACGTATGAGGCTGCTGAAATCTTCCTGGGAGAGATGATGAAGGCCTGATGAGGGAGGTGATAAGAAGAAGTAAATAGATTTCAAAGATATTGAGGAGGTAGAACATGTAAGACTTGGTGATTGATTAGCCATGTCAGGATGATGTGGAAGGGATGTGTCAAAGATGACTTCTAGGTATCTGACTCAGGAAACAGGATAAATGAGGAATGCCATTTTTTGAGACAGGAAACACAAGAGAAGAAACAGGTGGTGGGAGGATAATCAGTTCTTTTTTAGACATATTGTTTCAAGGTGCCTGCGAGGCTTCCACATGGATTCAGACGTTGAGGAGGCAGTTGGACATTTACTACTGAAGCTGGAGAGAGAAGCCTGTGCCGTGGTTAGGGATCATCAGCATACAGGTGATAAATTGAAGCTCCCCAGGAAATGATGAAATCACCCAGGGAAAGTGTAAGTAATGGAAAGAGCAGCAGGTCTAGGACAGATTCCTGAAGAACCTTAAGATTTGCGGGATAGGCAGAAGAAGAAACCCTCAAAGGAGCCCAAGAAGTGATCAGAGAGACAGGAGGAAAATCTGGCAAGGGTGGACCCAGAGGGAGGCAGATGCCATTCTGTGGTGAGTTGAAGAGGAAAGGTGAGGAAACAGAGGCTGTTGAGTCTCTTCTTACAAAACATGTGGCCATCAAGGGAAGGAGAGAAAAGATAGCTAGCTTGCTGGTCAGAGGACCCCTGTGCAACACACACACCTACCTGACACACAGTGAGAAAATAGCTATGGAAGATACTAGGGGGACAATCAGAAGAAAACTGAATATAAGCTCTATGTTAGACAATAGTATTATGTCAACATTTAATTTCTTGAATGTGAGAATAAGAGAATCAGGGAATGTTCTTGTTCTTAGGAGATACATGCTAAAAAGTATTTAGGGTAAAATGTTATGATGTCTGTAACTAACTCAAATGGCTTAGGAAAAAGAAGTGTGTGTCTATGTACAGAGAAAGAGCAAGAAAGAGAAAGGAGGGAGAGGGAACTAAAGCAAATGTGGCAAAACGTTAATAGCTGGATCTAGGTGAAGGGTTATGAGTGCTCATCATACTCGTTGCAACTTTTCTGAGGTTTTGAAATTTTCTGAAATTAAAAACTTGGGGAATAAAAAGGAGTGAGAGACTTGAGTTTATTTAAATGGAGAGAGAAAGGCTGAAGATAAAAAACAGGAGAGGGAATAATGATGGAGCCAAGTCCTGAGAAGGAAAAACAGAATGAGATCTGAATGGAGGTTAGCCTCTAGTAGAAGAAAAGGAGAGTAGGGACGCAAATGCAGGTCAGGTATAGAGCTGGAGGACAGGGGTTGAGGAAGTCCCCGGCCACTTGATGTTGGCATAGGAAACTAATAATCTCTGCCACATGAAAAAATTATATTTTTGCACTTTCTGCTCTTCTGAATGATGTCTATCCCTTCTTTCATTTATTCATTAGCACAAACAATCAAAAAGTAGCTTTTCTTAGATTAGGTGAATGCTGTTCTAGACTGGTGGTTCTCAGTTGGGGGCAGTTTTGTCCCCCAAGGGTCATTTAACAATATCTGTGCTCTAAGCCTGCAACAGGAAGACGCTGTGGAGGACACAGGGTTACGATACATCATCCTTTTAAGGATACGTCTAGAAGTCCAATAGAACAGTTCTGCTATATTTCATTGGTAACTATGTGACCTTGGCCAGGTTATTTAACTTTTCTATACCTCATCAGTAAAATGGGGACCATAATAGTTCCTGTCTCATTGGGCTGCCCTGAGAATTCATAGAAAATCCATAGAACATTAGCTGGCACATAGCAAGTACTCAGTAAATGTTAGCAATTAACAGCATAGTTTGCATGTACAATCAAGATTAGCTCAGACTGCACTTTCCTTCCTGAAAAAATTTAATCTTAAAACTATTATGTAGGGGAGAACAAAGTAGATTTCCATGCTGACATGGTGGTCAGACATGAGGTGTTAGAGCCCAAATGGTGTGATAAGAATCCACATGGGGAAGATTCAAGATGGCAGCATGAGAGGTGAGATAGAGAACTCCCTCCAAAACCACAGATAGTGAGAAAATATAGTTAATACAACTAACTGAAATAGAAACAGGAAAGAAGGCTTCACCAGACTGCATACAGACCTCATGAACAGAGCAGACCTCATGAAACAGGGTAACGTACCAAAGCCTTGATCCGGTGGGACCTGAGCCCTTCCCCCACATCAGCTCACTGACGGGAGGAAGAGAAAAAGGGGGGGGGGTGTAGAAGCCTAGAAATGATGAACACCCAGCCCTGGAGGTCTGATCTGCAAGCAGAAACCTACACTGTGTGGTACTCTGGAGGATGCGGAGCTGGGACAGGTGGAGCTTGCGAAACAGATTCTGGCCATTTGAGGAGGATGGGATCCACACCTGGCTGCTCTGGGACTAAGGAAAGGCGGGCAATCTGACAGTCTTCCTAGCAGTGAGAGGGCTGCTGAAGGGGTGGGGTTTGCAAAGAGCTTGCTATGCAGGAGAAGGGATAGGGGGACAAGGTTGCCTGGGCGTGCTCTGCCCAGCAGATTGGGAACTCTGAGGAGCTTCAGGTGCTCCATTCCCATGGCTGGCTACTCAGATCTGAAGCTCCCCACTGTGACATGCAGCTGGCCGAGCCTTCCTACTGGCCTGCAGGCACCTGCTCGCAAACTGGCAGTCACTGCACTGAGCTGGCATCAGGCCAGTCAGAGGGAGCCCCCCCCTACAAAAGCTAGAGACGCAGAGCACAGAGGCTTACACCTTTGTGCTTGGCCCACTGGCTCTCATACGGAAGACAGGCACTGCAGGCGGGATTCAGGAAACAGCTCTTTCCTCCATCCAGGCACCAGCTGTGCTCCCCTACGACCCCCAGTCTCACTCTAAGGGCTGAGCATCTCCAGAGACTGGAGCTTCTGGGCAATAGAGGGCGCCACACATAAATATGAAACGTCAAAAGAACATGGTTCAGACCAAAATCTCACAAACCCCAGAAAAAGGGCCAAATAAAACTGAATTCACCAATCTTCCTGAAAGACAGTTCAAAATAAAAATCATAAACATGCTTATGGAAGTACAGAAAAATATTCAAGAACTCAGGAATGAATTTAAGATGGAGATTTAATCATTAAGAAATTCCATATCTGAAATGAAACATACAATGGAGGGATTTAAAAGCAGATTAGATGTAGTAGAAGAGACAGTAAATGGAATAGAAATTAATACAAAGAAGCTGGGGCACAGAGAGAAAAAAGAATCTCTACGAATGAAAGAATATTGAGAGAACTGTGTGACCAATCCAAATGGAACAATATTCACATAATAGGGTACCAGAAGAAGAAGAGAGAGAAAAGGGGATAGAAAGTGTCATTGAGGAGGTAATTGCTGAAAACTTTCCCAATTTGGGGAAGGAGATAGTATCTCAAGCCATCAGGTGCACAGATCTCTCAACACCCAAGGGACCCAAGGAAGACAACATCAAGACATATAATAATTAAAATGGCAAAGATCAAGGATAAAGACAGACTTTTACAAGCAGCTAGAGAGAGAAAAAAGATCACATACAAAGGAAAACCCATCAGGCTTTCATAAGATTTCTCAACAGAAACCTTTCAGGCCAGAAGGGAGTGGCATGATATATTGAATGCAATGAGGCAGAAGAGCCTTGAACCAAGAATACTCTATCCAGCAAGGTTATCATTTAAATTTGAAGGAGGGATTAAACAATTTTCAGATAAGCAAAAGCTGAGAGAATTTACCTCCCACAAACCACCTCTACAGTGCATTTTGGAGGGACTCCTATAGATAGAAGTATTCCTAAGGCTAAATAGATGTCACCCAAGGGATAGACAAAGAGTATGGAATATGATTCATAACATACAAAAAATGGAGGAGGAAGAAAAAGGAGGAAAAAAAAAAGAAGCTTTAGGTTGTGTTTGTAATAGCATACTAAGTGAGTTAAATTAGACTGTTAGATAGTAAGGGAATTCCACTCCTGGGAATTTATCCTAAGAATGCAGCAGCCCAGTTTGAAAAAGACATATGCACCCCTATGTTTATCACAGCACTATTTACAGTAGTCAAGAAATGGAAGCAACCTAAGTGTCCATCAGTAGATGAATGGATAAAGAAGATGTGGTACATAAACACAATGGAATACTATTCAGCCATAAGAAGAAAACAAATCCTACCATTTGCAACAACATGAATGGAGCTTGAGGGTATTATGTTCAGTGAAATAAGCCAGGCAGACAAAGACAAGTATCAAATGATTTCACTCATCTGTGGAGTATAAGAATGGAAAAACTCAAGGAACAAACAGCAGCAGACTCACAGAACCCAAGAATGGACTAACAGTTTCCAAAGGGAAAGGGACTGGGGAAGATGGGTGGGAAGGGAGGGATAAGGGAGAAAAACAGGTATTACGATTAGCACACATAATGTAGGCGGCGGGGGGGAGGATACAGGGAAGGCAGTATAACACAGAGAAGACAATAGTGATTCTATAGCATCTTACTATGCTGATGGCCAGTGACTGTAATGGGGTATGTGGTGGGGACTTGACAATAGGGGGAGTCTAGTAACCATAATATTGCTCATGTAATTGTACATTAATAATAGCGAAATAAAAAAATAAAGTAAAAAAAAAGAATCCACATGGAGGAAGAAGCTAGCAGCAGAAATGGGAGATTGGTTACATACATACACATATATATATTCCCTAGGTCTGCCCACTGGGAAGGCTTTGAAACAGCAATAATCAATAACAGTGAGTATGCTTACCCTTAGCATCCAGAGCTTAGCTTTTAGATATCATTCTCCACTAAAAGGAATGTGTTTCTTGGAGGAATGGCTGATTCCAGGGCTAGGACAAGGAAAGTACATGATGAGCCTAGAACATTTGTGCTGGAACACAAGGAAGTACTCAAAGAGTAATGGTGATATCTCAATAGGACACATCATTTCATAGTATCTCTACCCAAAGTACTTAATGATGTGAAAAAGAAAAAAAGGATCTTCACAGTGGAGAATGTTGGCAGACATAACTTTAATCAAGTGATCAAAGGTAACATCAATCAGGAATGGGGCAAACTGAAACTGTGTGCCTTAGATAGAATGCAAAAAGAACAAAGATGTTGTAGTGGCTGCCTGTAATAATTGACCCCTAATAATTCTTGCCTCCTGGCACTCACATCCCTCATATATTAAATAGGACTGATTTGTGTGACCAATAAGATATTACAGAATTGATAAAGGGTGACTCCCAAGGCTAGGTTATAAAAGATATTGTGTTTTCTCCCTTACTCACTTGGATCACTTGCTCGGGGGAAACAAGCCACTCTGCTGTAAGGACTCTCAAGCAGCTCTTATAGAGGGATCCTCATGGCAAGGAATTGAAGACTTCTGCCTACAGCACCAAATAACCAGTAATTCAAGTGAGCCATCTTGGAGAGGACCCAACAGCCCCAGTTAAGGCTCCAGATGACTATACTCCAGACTACATCTTGTCTATAACCTCATAAGACACTGCGTAGAACCAAAGCTGTTCCTGAATTCCTGATCCATGAGAGATAATACACATTTATTGTCATTTTAAGCACTAAAGTTTTGGGGTTACTTGTTATGCAGCAATATATAACTAATACAGATTCTCTCACAGGTAGTCCAACCCCAGAGCCTAAACGCAGGGACAGTATCTCATTTATTAACAGTAGTATCCAAATCAGAAACCCTTGTCTAATCAGACAAAAAGAGTACTCATTTTGGGTATAAAAAGATACTTTATATATCTGCTACATGTTTTCTCCAGTTTGGGAGACTAATCAGCCTTTTGTGATAACAAAGCTATCTTTCTTATGACTTCTTTGTTTCAGATTTTTTAGATGCTGTTTCATTAATAGCATTTACCACACTTCATTTTATAGACTTCAGTTGAAGTTCATATAGGCTGTTTTCCCTTTAACCAGACTTTGTCCAAATTCCAGCACTACCATTCCTTCAAATTGAAGATTTCCTTTATCTGGCTGCTATCATTTCCCAGACACTAACATTATCTGAAGCAATTTTATATTTTAATTCCCCCTCCCTCCCAAAAAATGCCATTTGAGGAAAAGGTGAGCAGGGCCAGGATTAGTTCTATCAGTGAGTATTAAACACTCACTATGTCTTTATCATTCTGTAGATAGGTGAGAAGTGGGCCCTGCCTTTAAGAAGCTTTCTGTTTTGTAAAAGAAACAAAATTGCTAAAGGATATGCTAACCGTACTCTCTTGGCAACAGTATCAGCCTTTATCAATCAGGGTCCTGGCACATGTAAACTTGATTACTTCAAGGAGGGTTTAATTAAAGACCTATTTTCAAAGGTGTGAGCAGGATTTAGGGAAACAACAAGGGATAGTGCATACCCGTTGGGTAGGAACAGCAGGAAGACACACCTCTCCTAGGCCTGAGGGGTCCAGGGAAGAGGGTAGTTACCAAGACCCTGAGAATGTAGCTCTGGGGAGAGGGTCACTTGACAATACTATGACCTCCAAATGGTAATGCAGTCTGTCCACTGTAACCCAATAGGGAGGTACCTAGAAGGATTCATACCGCACCCTCACCCTCCTCTTGCCCTCTAATCTTTTTATATCTCCTGTTGGCTGAACTAACAGAAACCAGAGGGCAGAGTCAGTCTTATAGGTTGTTTCCCAGGGTCCAAAGCAGGGTGGGAAAGGATGGAGAATGTCTCTGGAAGGGCATGTGGGAGATTTCAGCCTGAGCCCAGGTTAGGGGTGGATGAGGTCAGGAGTCTGGACAGCCCTGCAGGTTAGGACAGGTCACTCAGGGAGACCCCAGGGAAAACTTCAGGGGAACTTTCAGCTGGAAGGAGCTTACATATGGGGTACATTGGTCAATAGGCAAATAGAGAGCAATTCAGACATCCAGGCTGTCCTCCTCTGAGAGGTCAGGGAGCAGACTGGGGCAGGAGGTGGGAGAAAGGCAGGATGTTAATGTCAGAGAATTGTCCCTTAAATAAAATCGAATCTCCTTCCTTTATCAAGAGAATTTTTGAAGAGAACAACTCTGAGGAGGGGCAGGAGTGTAGAGCAGGGAGCCAGAATGGCTATATAGAACAGTTTGGATTCCTTATTCCAGAATATCTGTCTTCCTGGGGCTTACCCACAATTGTTCTTTCTACCACCACTGCACCTGGAATCTAGGAGCCCTTTTCTCACTGGCCCAAATGTAAATGAAACTCATTTGACTTGGTTTGCCCTTTTCCACAACTAAAATAGGCTGACATTTAAAAGAAAAATTTTAAAGCACCTTTCTTCAGAAACAATAACAAAACTGAGAAAAAGAAAACACCTAGAAATAAGTACACAAAGACAGAAAATAGGGAAAAGGCAGAGAGGAGAGTGTGGGGGGAGAGTGTGTGTGAGTGTGTGTGTGTGTGTGTGTGTGTGTGTGTGTGTGTGTGTGTGTGTTTAACTTCTAATTATGTAAACTTTCAAACTATACAAAGGTAAAAAGAAGAATATAATGAACCTTTTACTCATTACTCAGCTTCAAAAATATTGACTTATGGCCTCGTTTGTTTCTTGTGTACCCCCACCTACTTCTTTCCTCCATCCTCTGGATTATATTGATGCAAATCTCAGATATATCATTTCAACCATGAATATGTCAGTAGCTTGCAATATATAAGATCATAAAGCTCTGTGCTGATGTCTCATCTCAGAGCTTTCCTGAGCACAGGATTCCCTTATCCTAAGTGGGTGTCCTTCTACATCGTTATCAAATGGACACATGTCTGAATGCTACTCTCTAGTCTTTGTCAGAGAACCATATGAAACGTGTCTCAGCTGTCAGAGAGTAACCTATCTAAACTTCACCCCCAGTCCCTCAGTTCTCCCTGCTGGCTCCAGTGCTGGCTTGAGTGTCTGCCTCATTCACAGCAGAGTCCTGGAGATTGACCCTCAGAACCACTGTCCTGGTTCAGGCTTAGCAGTCCAGGTTTAGCTGGACCTGGGGGAGAGATGCATGTAAAGCACTTTGCCAGGGCCACAGCCTGTGGGAGGCACTCAGTCAGTGTTAGATGGGGTGGCAACAATGATGGCAAGGACCTGGCAGAACCCTGCCAAGGACTCAGGCCAGAGAGGATACAGCAAAGATTCATTTGTCAAAATTCAGCTTTGAGGCCTTATGTTGAATCTCTGTGTGGCAGAGTAGCTTTTTTTCCTTCTCCAGAACATAGGGAATTTAACAGAAGAAGATGCTCTGTCACCTAATACTGGAGATGTGCAAAGGGTTGTAAAGCTGGGCTTTTGAAATATCTAATTATTTTGTTATGAGGGTTCACCTCCCAATGCTCTCCCCAGTTCAGTCACCTGTGTGGGAATCTGACTTAGGGAGCCCTTCAGAGAAGGGGCCAGACTCTGGGAGGAAAAACTGAAAAAGGATGTGAGGATGGGCTAGGGGCTGGAGGTGGAAAAGGGGGAGAAGTGGCAAGTGGAAGAACAGGATCCACTCCTTCTACGGTCAGAGGGCCCGTAGGCCCCACACTGACAGATGACAGAGCCAGCAAGTCATTTTTGAATCCTCAGATCTCTTTGTGGTTGTTTTATTCCCGTCACCAGTACTAAGTGAGAGCTTGAATGGCTCACAGCCAAACCCCTGGGTCCACAGACTGTCCTTCCCCCTCCCTTCAATGCTAGGGGTATCAATCTGTGCCTGTGTTATCTGGCAAACAAAGCAGTCAACTGCCAAAACCACCAATGAGACTTCTTGATATTAAACCTTGAGCGCCTGAGCAGAGCTCCTCTGACTCTCCTAGGGATAGCTTTGAGAAACGAGGGCAAGGAGGCTACCTGAGGCTTCCTGCAGACTTAGTTCAGGGACAGCTCTGTTGAAGACAGACTGAGGGTTGACTCCAAAGAGTAGATGGATAAATCCTACTCCAACATTTCTAGGGTGAAAAATAAATAAATACAAATGTACATTCACATTCTTTCCCCTTTCTCTACCTCACTTAGCAGTGGGGGTTTGTGTTGTGAACCTTTATTATGCTAAAGGAGAGAAAATAGTAAATTGTTCTATATAAAAAGAGGTAGACAGTTTAGAAGCTTTGGGTGGAAAAGAAGAAATTCTGAAGGTAGAGGGAGGGGCTGAAGTGAAGCCACAGAGTCACAGAGCCACAGAATCTCTCCCTTGAGCCAAGGCCCGGCACCTCAGAGCCTTTGCCCTTGCTCTTCCCACTCCTACCTAAGCTGCTCTTTTCTCCTCTCCCGAAGGGGCCTCCTCACCCTTCAGGCATCAGAGCATCCAGTTAGTCCCTTCAGAGCATTCGCCACACTTTATGATTCATGTTTGCTAGCTTGTGTCTCCTTTGTCTCCCCTGTGAGACTGTAAGCGCCATGAGAGCAGGACCAGGTATATCTGGATCATCATTATGACCCAGCACCTAAGGTGTAAGGGCTCAATAAATATTTGTGAAAGGAAAGAACAGAAGAGGAGAAGGAGAGATTTTGGTGGGGAGAAGCTTCAACAAGGAGAAGTCTTTAAGGAGTGATGTATGGTGGTATTTCTCTTTTTTTCTGCCCCTTGGAGAAACTGAAGACTTAAATTACTCTTCAGTGCTATTTAGAGTCAAATTTGTGTTGTTGTTTTTTTTTAAAGAGAGAGACTTCATGCTGGCTACACGGGTATATTCACTTTGAAAAAATTCATTGAGCTGTAACCTTATTATTCTGTGTACTTTTCTGTATGTATATTATACTTAAATAAAAATTACATTAAAAGAAAGAGAGAAAAAGAGAGAAAGAGGCCATACCAAGCTCAGGTGTGTAAAACACAAATACAGGTAAGGAGTAGAGAGAAAAGCATAGTCGCAGAGGGGGTACCAGGGTTAGAATTAGAACAAAGACAGGAGGAGGACATGGAATTGGCATAAATGAAAGGCTGAAGAGACCAGGGCAAGTGGAGGAGAGGGCAGCCAAGGATAAGATTAGTGGCCTGCATGCCTTGGTGGCAAGTTTGGGTTTGATTAGAAACTGTTTAAAGGCAGTGTTCATAGTTTATACCAAAGGTTTTCCATTTTTTAATGCATAATAATCATCTGGAGAGCTTAAACAGCAGACTCATGAGCCCCATATTCAGAGATTCTGATCAAGAAGATTGGGTAGGGCCTGTTAACCTGCATTTTAACAAACCTCCCAGATGATTTAGTTAAAGAGAGTCCTCTGGCCATAATGTGAGAAACATAGAACTGTCCCTCGCTCTTCTGTTTGGCCCAGGATCCTGGATTCACGTCAGATGTTTGTTGATTTTGATGAAGCTCAAATGGTATAGTGGTGTCTCATGAGAATACAGACCTCCTGGATTTTCTGTAGTAGGTGGTTGAGAAATCAGTGTTAAAGTGAATGTGACTGTTAGGCTAGCTTTCCTGTTTCCAACTTAGATCAGAATTTAGGTCCTGCTACTTTTCAGCTTATAACTGTTTGGTAGTTTTCATTGTGTTTGAGGTTGATGGCACAGGCTCTGGAACCAAAGCCTAGGTTCAATTTCTGGAGCCATTGTTTAACCTCTCTAAGCCTCAGTTTCTTCAGCTGTAAAATGGGGATAGATAACAGAATCTAATTTATGGGATTATTATGAGAATTAAGTAAGTTACTGAGTGGAAGCACTTAGTGCCTGACCCATGGTAAAACCTCATAAATGAAAATCAGGATCCTTATTGCCTTGTAGTCCTCTTCTCCTAGCCTCCTTCTGCCATCTTCTTCTCCAACACTGAGGAATAGAAATAACAGGAGAAGTAACTGGGCCTTAGCTTTGTGGGCAGGGTCTAAAAAACATCTTGCAGTTTCCTGCCTCCCCAGTGCCAGGAGAAGTCTGGCCTCCATAGATCTCTTCAGCATCTGTGTGGGAGAGGTTTTCTACTGAGACTGTTGGTCTTACCCACCCTCAAATTTGAATACTGCTGGCTTATTTTAGGCCCTGGACTCCAAATTAGTTAACTAATCAATATAGTTGTGTCTCATGAGAATATAGATCTCCTGGATTTTCTCTAGCAGGAGGTAGGGTGAGAAATCAGTGGAGACAAAGAAAATTCTTCAGAGGTGGCAGGAAGGCAAGAATCAAGATTACCGTCTTTAAAAGTTATTTTTTAGGAGTAAAGCCAGCAACCACTCCTCATTGCCTCTCCATCCAGGTGGCTCATGTGCCAATGCCCATAGTGCTAGAACTCACTGGCTGGACCTCATGAGCAGGCAGTGGCTGGGCTGGCAGGACAACCCTCCCTTCCTGTGGCAGGGCTTCAGCTAGTGGAGCTGGCAGTTTTATTTGTTAATATTATTTGTTGTTAGCTTAATTGTAGGAAAATTGAAAAGTGTGATGTGTCGCTACAAAAGCCTTAAGGCTGGTTAAACTTTTTGGATTGTAACAAATTTAATTTTTATTAGCCGATCCCATCTTGATTATAATGTGTAGAGCCCTAGAAAAGTCGCTGAAGGCTCCAAGTCATGGTGTGCACAGGGAGCAGACAGGCTCCATCATTTGTATTTTCTGCAAAGGAGAGAGAAAGGGCAGAGGGGGGTGGATTGAAAGAATTAGGTTTGAGATGCCAGTGAGGAGAGGAGAGCAGTCTCCAGGACAGACACAGAAATGACCTAGGAGGAGGCAGCCCCAGGAGGAGGGGGCCAAGCCCAGCTAGGTTAGGGCCTGTGCCTTACATGCTGGAGGTGCTCAGGTCCAGCAGGGAACTGCAATGACATTTGAGTAAGGCTTCAGTAGGGGAAATGGAGACAAATCCAAAGGCCAAAGAAAACGCATGTTCCTTCCATCAGCAATGGTTTATGTATGATGGAGGAGTCCCTCTTCTTCAGTTTTACAATTCAAGCATGGTGGCATCAAGAATCAGAATTATATCTACAATTGAAAATTGGAAATGTGTAAAAGATGACTCTAACAGTCCCTGGTCCCTCTCTGGACTTTGATTTTCTGCACCAAAGAATGGGGAACAGACATTCTCATCCGTTCTACTGTTCAACTTTCTCAGCTCTGACATCAGAGGGGGTCTCCTTTTCTGCTTTGGTGTCTCCAGAGAAGGAAGGGGCTTTGCTCTCTCTTGGGTACCTTTAAATACCCAATCCGGTAATGAGCCCCTTTCAAAGGGTGAAGCTGGGTGCCAGAAACACAGGAATTCTACCCACACTTGACTGATGCCCTTGACCCCCCACCATACACCCCAGCAAATGAGCCAGCAGTCTATTCTAGACAAATGGGAAGCCTACAGGCAGCACATGGATATTTTTTTCCTTAGCTCTTTTATGAATATAAATATTTAGGTCATGGTGTTTTGCAGAATTAAATCTCTGAGCCTAGATGAGCCTCGTACTATCATTATGTAGATACCAGGGCTGAGCTACCTGTGACTGCTGTGTGTCTCCTCATTCAGCGATGCCTGTGATGACTTGACGCACATGCATTTGCCAGGGCAATCATTAATTGCATATGAAACAGTTGGTGCTTGGCTTTAAGGGAAGCTGATTGGGTCAGTCAGTGAATGTTTGGCTCAATGATCTACAGCTGGCTCTTTGCTCCGGCACTCCTGCTTTCTTTTCAAAGCGTTTTACTTGGCGTTTTTGGGACCCCCTGAGGAAGAGGCTGTGAACATAGGGGGTTTTAATCTGTGTTTTCCTTTGGGCATTATAGCTTTAATTTTAATATTTTGGATAATAAAGAATGATTTTAAATTAAATTTGCAAGTCTGCCATCTGGGATTGTTTGGACTTTTTCCTCCTCTCTGGCGGTTTTTTTTTTTAACTTAATTCTTTCTGAACATTAGTGACAGTGGGTTGAGAGCAGGAAGAGCAGGGGGCAGCAGAGCAGGTAAGCCTGAGGAACTTAGAGAAACAGGGAAAGGCTTTGATCCCTGGCCTTCAGCCCTGGGGGTTGGTGGAAAAAGCTGGATGCCAAAAGTTAACTCTGATGTAACGGCAGCTTCCTCTTATCTTCTGTTGATTTGACTTTGAGAAAGTAATTTGCCAAGGTTATGCCTCAGTTTGCCCATCTGATGAAGAGAGAAATGATTCCCCCCCTCATAGAGGTGCCACTGCAGTTTGGATACAGTTCTTCATCTTGAGGACAGTTAGTGGAACCCAAAGCATTATTATCCACTGAAGGCTGAAAGGATCTAGGGCCTGTGTGTGTTTCCATATCTAAAGCTAAAATGAAGAAACTGCTACTTAGAAATATGTTCTTAATCCTGTCAGTGAAATCTACAAAGGAGAGTTTTCCTTCCTTGGAAGGGAAGCGAGGTCACATCCTCACCCCCACTGCAGACCACAGCACACGGAGTCAGACAGACAGAGCCACTGAACACACAGACAAATGCTGAGCGAATGCCAGAATGAAATGAAAGGAAACCTGCCAGCAGAGGGGTTGGCATGATGATGGCTTAGCCGGGGAAGGTGGGATGGGGGCTGGCGCAGCAAGGCAGGTTAGCTCCCTCTCCTTCTTCAGTGTAAGGAGGCTTCTAGGAGAGGTCAAATTTTTCATTTGGGGGAAGAAGAAGTTTGAGGAGCAGTACAGGGAGAATATCCCTAGCAGAGCGCGTGCGCCATCTAAGCAGAAGCCTTAGATTGAGGAGAGTACAGTGATCCGGGCCTGGGAGGGAAAGAGGGTGAGTGGAAGGCAATAGACTGGGGCGAGGAGATAAAGCGGAGGGTGAGGAAAGCCATGGTCAGTGCTCTCTGGATGAGAATGGGGCATAAACAGAACACCAGGAAGCTGCTGGAGGCCTGAAGTTGTGCGTGGGTTGGAGGCTTTGTTAGCCTCGGAGTAGTTTCCTTTACATCTGCTCTTTTCCCACTGTTTGCCCTCCTTCACCCCCAAAATTCTGCTTTTATCAAATTCAGGTGGGGGTCAAGCCACCTCCCTGGGCAAAGAAGGGCCAAAATCATTACTGCACAGGTGAGAAGACAGAGGTTCACTAAATAACCTTGAAAGTGAGAGAAGCAGTATCTGTGGCTCTGTGTCGGATCACAGCTAGGTAAACAGGTATTTATCATGTTTTTAAGACCTCACATGAGCATCCTTTGTCCCACATGACTCCTAGACTGACAGATAAGCTTGAAATCTCAATCAGTCTCTCACACATACACTCACAAATGTATGCATGCATGTGCACACACACACACACACACACACAGATTCTCTATCTCTGTACTCTTCTTCCTCTCTCCTTTCTAAAATGTCTGGTTCTCCTGAATACAACCTTGGTATCCCCCAATAGTAGAAAACAACCCCAACAAGTGCCTATGAAAAAAGCCTTTAAGACTCATGAATATTTAGCTCATCCTCATGTAAAATATATGACTTTGTGTAAGGATCAGGCGAACGAGGTGCATGATTTTTTTCTGATTTATGGGCCTGGAGACGGATTATTCATAGCAGAGCAGCTGTGTGGAAAGATTCATCCGCTGCAAAATGTGATTGTACATCAGGCAGTGTGTGGGAACGGAGCTATGACTAATGGCTGCTTTACATATAAATGAGAAGGTTTGTGCTAGGAACTGTAAAAAAATACAATCACTCAGTTGACAGGCAGGCTCCTTATCGTGGGTGCAGGAGAGGGACCACAAGAGAGGCAGGCAAATGGATGCCTGGTCCCAAAAAGCTGAGCCAGGTGGGGGTGAAAGTCAGGGAGCAGGAGAGGGGATGGAGGGAATTTGCAGAATCTGCCAGCTCTCCTGATCTAACCAAAGTCAGTCTCTATTTATAACTCCATCTTCCAGGTTCCACTGTGACCTCTGAGGACCTTTCAGTGCAGAGATGCATCCCAACAGAAGTGGCTGCATGGCCAATACATCCAGCAATGATGATCAGGCCCCAGACCCTCCAGAGCTTGGCATTAGGCTGCTGAAGATTCAGGTCCATTTCAGAAGTCAGCACAGGATTCATTTGGGTACATCTCTAAACAGAAAACTTGTGCAAATCTGAGATTTCCCTCTGCCACTCCTTGCATCTCTCTTGCTTTCCCCCATTCGTCTCTCTCCTCTCTTGTAGCTGAGACAGGCTGTCTAGACATTGCAGATGTGGACAGATGTTGGGTCTGTAATTTATAACAACGGCCTCCAGAAGGCAATTCCAATTTGTTTCGGTAAGGCTTTGAGTTACAGGCAGAAAAAATATCCTGTAAATACCGTTGACTTACATGGTAACTACACCAAGGGTTTACTTAGTGAACAATCACTAACTACAGCGTAATTACACATCCCTGCAGATTACCAGAGAATTTAATGACACTGAGCAGGTAATGACCACCAAACTGAGTTCCTGGCTTTGGGAGGGCCTGGAGACCAAAGGGATTGAGCCACACTTAACAGGACTTTATGCCTATTTCTTCAACCCATCAATTAGTCTCCATTTTGAGGGCCTTCAGTTTTATCTACATTCTAGACATCCCTTGCCGTCATACTGAGTTCCAAGCAGGTTGGATGCTCGTTGTTGCTTTCTGCTGATAGAGTTTTAAACCAAGTGGTATCTGTAGGTGCTCACAAATCCCTCAGACAAGCCAGGAGGCTGGAAAATTATCTTTGCTCTTATCATAATGGGTCATGCTCCCAGCGGCAGGGCTGAGCCACACCAATCCACTCTCACTCTCTCCTACAGCTGTCCAGGCCAGCAGTAAAGGGGACTGGCCCACCCAAGATCAAGCTAATCCTCGTGGGGACTATATTCTGATCTGGTCACTATAATAGTAAATGGAAAGGTGAATTTCTAGAATAAGCTTTTCAAGAAAGTCAGGCTGCTGCTTATTACCATCTGGGGTGGTATGTGTGGAGGGGGAGCAGGAGGCTACAATTAAGGCCAATACACAGAAGTTAAGTGATCCCAGTAGCAGAAGCCAAATTTGCACTTGGGGTCAGCCATCCCTCTCTGAGAACTCTGACCAGCTGGTCCCTCTGCGATTAGGGGATCAGAGCTGGCCAGCAGCTGGGGAGCTCAGGCTTCCCTGGATGTATAGGGTTGCAGCTGAAATAGTCATGAGGGTATCATTTGTGTCAGTCTAGGGGGAGGGGAAAGATGAGTAGGAATAAAGGGGGTAGGAAAGTGTGGACATCAAATAAACACATTAACAGGGTTGCATTCCAGTTTTTAATTCATCACCAACCTCTTCTAGTTTATCTGTTTCATAGAATCTTCCTTCCTCCTCTTGCCTGTCTGAAGACAATCAAAACAAAACAATTTTAATGCACTTCGAGGTTCAGGCCCTGGGTTTCCACAGATCCTGAAATGAACACCTGATACCAATTTAAGGACAGATATTGTCTGGAGAATCCTGATTCTTTGTGATGGCTGCTGTGTTCTCCCTCTCTCTGCCCTGCCACCACTTCCCAAATGATCTGTATTTACCCAACTGCAATGGTATTTTGCTTCACCTGAAGAAGAAGAAGTGGGTCTCGTTTAGAATGTCAGCTCCTGGCAGAGCCACAAAACTGATCACTAGTTGGGAAGGTAGGCTACCTGGACCAAAGGCTTAGGATTCTTAGGTGTCATGTCTGAAATTGCCCTTCTCTGGTGGGCATTGGCCAAGGGGTCTGGCCTCCAGTCTGGTCTAGAAGAAAGATGTCAGCTGCAGAAGGATGGGTTTAGGAAATATTCTGTGCCTTAGAGGTTTAAGGTTTGGGGTGCAATGTCTACAGAGATTCCTGGGACTTATATAGACTTAAAAATAAGAATGAGCCCTGCCTACCAGAGGTGTGTGAGATTTTTGTTCTTCTCTGAGATACAGATGACAGTGGCCCGGAGCCCTCTACTCCAGAGATCCTCGAAAGTGAATTAAGTTTCACACAGCTTCCTGGCAGGAGTGGGTATGGGTACTTGAACTTTTAGCCCTAGGAGGGCTGTGGGGAGAAGGAGGGACACCTTCTGGCCAGGGAGGACAAATAAGCTATAATAATGTTAATGTCTAACATGAATTAAGAGATTATTATGTGACAGGCATATACTACTTCTTTGATAATACATCCATGCATTAGCTCTTTGATAAAGAGAAAGTTACCCATTACCAGTGAGCAGAACTTTCTTCAAAACAAGAGGAAGCACATGGCACTCAATCCCACTCTGTGGCTTGCCAGCATTAGCTGGAAGGTCATGTATAGTTTTTAGAGTAGAGGATAGAAGTAAGAGAAAAAGGCAGCTAGAGGGACATATATCCATAGATGTCTGTGGGGAGGGAACTTCAGAGTGTGGACTCAGGTGTCCATATATACAGAGAACAGATACAACTGGGATATGAGAGAGCTAATGAAAGGATGGGATTACTGATACAGGTATATACACCCATGAACACATGTCCACACATTCACACATAGAAATATATCATCTGGTGAGTAAGTATCTATGAATTCATGAGAAAGGAACACATAGTTTAGGCAAAGGGACATATTACAAGATGTGGTTGTTTTTATTTGCACAGGAATGACATTCCATCTCCCTCAAAGATCCCTTCTCAAACTTGTTCATAAGCAAACCCAAGCCTGGGGTGTTGGAGGAAGAACAGGGCAGGATTGGGAAGAGTTAGCCTTATGGGCATCTCCCCAGAGGGAAGAGGGTCTGGTCTTCTCTAAACATACTTTCCCTGCTGACCAGGCCTGTTATCTGGGGTGTCATGTGTCTATAGGAAGGCTATGGGTGAACAGACTAGGGTTTGGGTCAGGAGAAGCATGGGTCCAGAATCCAGCCTCAGGTCATTTCTCCAATGCTTCCCAGAACCTAGGAGTCCAAAAACAGCTGCCTGCAATAAGTAGTAGGGGCTTTGGAGCCAAAAAGTCTAAGTTTGAGTCCTGTCCTTTCTACTTATTAGCTTCTCCTTCATTCATTTACTCAATAAATATTTATTGAGGACCCATTGTGTGCCACGTGTATGACCTCTTTTGGGCAAGCTAGTTAAATTCACTTGGCTTCAATTTCCTCATCTATAAAATAGGATAACAATATTTAGGTATTTGCTATGAGGATTACATGAGAAGAGGTGCTTGGCACATAGTCGATTCTCAATAAATGCTTCTTGTTATTATTAGTAAGAGAATTCCAATTATGCCTCTTTAATAAAGTCTCTTTCTTTTGCTAGTTCCTCCCCCTAGCCTCCCAAAAAAGTGGCTGAGCTGTGTCTGGAGTAAGTTTGGGAGAATTTTGTATGGCCCCAGATCAACCACTTCTTGTAGGTGACGCTGACAGTGGGTCCAGGATGTGTCTCTGCTCTGGAGTGAAGCAGCACCGTACACATTTAGCACCATCATGGTCTTATTTGCTTGTCTGTCTCCCTCCCTGAACTATGAGCTCCTTGGGGACAGACCATGTCTTCACTCTCTTAGCATTGTGACCACAGTGCCTGCCCCATAGGAGGCATTCAGATGTTTGCTGAATGAATGAAAGAAAGAAGGAGCTGGTTTCTAGCCCTGCTGTGTTGTGCAGGCCTCTCATTCCTTCATTCATTAAATATTTATCAAGAGGCTACAATGTCCCCAGGTACTTTTCAAGGTGCTGGAGATGTAATGGGGAGCAAGACAGGCATGGAGCCTGCCCTCGTGGAGCTCAGAGTCCAGTGGGAGAATATAGGTTGTAATCAAACAGTCAGAAAAGGAAACGCATCCTTACAATGTGTGGTCTGTGTTATAAAAGGAGATAAATGATACTAAGAAAGCATTATCAAAGAAGAGAGAGCTAACCAAGTTTGGGTGGTCACAGAATCCTCCAGGATTTGACATTTCAGCTGACATCTGAAGTAGGAGAAGGAGGTAATGCTGGGAGGCGCTCTGGCCACCCAGAGGAGTGCTCCAAGCAGAGGAAACACGTGCACAGCCCTGGTGGCTGGTTAGAACGTGGCACATTCAGACGACGGGAGAAGGTCAATATGGCTGGAGCACAGTTTGCAACTGAGAGTGTGGGCAAAGAAGTTGGAGACTTAGGTCTTTACCCTAACAGCAAGGAGCCCATAGCAGCGGTTCACGTTGAGGGGTGGTAGTAGTGACATGACCACCTGGCTGAGTTGAGGGGGCAAGAAGGCACATGGGGAACAAGTCAGGAGGGTGTGGAGTTAGCAGTCAACAGATGGCAGTGGCCTTGGACTGGAGTGGTGGAGACAGAGGAAAGGACAGATGAGAAAAACACTTTGGAGTGGAGGTGAAAGGGCTTGCTGCAGATGAACGATGGGACTGGAGCCCTGGATAACCCCTAGGTTTGTAAAACTTGCTCCTAGTGTCTGTCTGCTCTCCAAGAGGTCTCCCTTCTTGTCCACCCCACAGTTTGGTTCTGATAGCCTTCAGAGGTGGATGGATTTCCACTTCCAGAGAATGAGAGACTATCAGGGCCTTGCAGTCTCTGGGAGGCACCTAGAGGATCATTTTCCCAACCAAGCCCCTTGCCACCTAGATACTCATTCATCCTCCCAAACTCACCCAAACCCAAACACACAGAATCTCTGGCTCCCCAGACTTACACAGACTTCCAAGCACTCCCTACAGATGAGTTCAGCCTCCCCTTATTTATCCTTTACTCCTCCAATCCCCCCCTTCCCACTCTTCTCCCTACACGTCCCAGCCTCTGCCTCCCTCTGCCTCCTCTTCACCCTATTAAGAAACAACAACCCCCCAGAACGCCTGCCCCCGGCTGCTGCTCCCTGAGCCCCGCCCGCCCTGCCTCCTCCTGCTCCTCTCGCTGACAGATGCCTCAGAGCCCCGGGCCGCAGTTAAGGTGACGAGATGCAGCAATTCTTTATGAACATTTCATTCCTGCTCGCTACACGACGTAAATTAGATGGTGTGTTACATTCGGGCAATAAGAGAGATATGTCACCACGACGCTGGCCCATTGGATGGAGAGGGTAATCCTGCCGTGAATTTCATTACTGCTTTTATATAGACAGAATTAGCTCGGTGACAGCGAGCCTGATTGTCTTTCACTAGGGGTTTGGCGAAGAGCTGAAAGGATTTCACCCTGATGTGCACACTACTGAGTGACCCCGCTCACCAGCGGCTCCGCTGATTGCTTTGCACCTTGCAGACCCGTGATTGGCTCAGCCCCTCCACTGCCTCGCCTCCCTCCCTGGTCCCCAGCCCTCCCCGCCTGGCTTTTTCTTGAAGCACGAAGAAAAGAGACCTAATGGATGAGTCACAAGGTCATGAAGGGAAATTCGTATGTGGGGAGGGGCAAGGTGGCAGAGTTTAAAAAACCAACTGTCCCTTTCTGATCAGTTTCCTGGACAGAGCTGTTACTGTTCACTCTTGTCCACCCCCCACCCCCAAAAGAGCAAGAAGGAGTGTGGCCAACTTGCCCATTGCCCTCAGGGTGAAGGGGAAGCTGAGTAGGGGCTGGTAGATCTTCTGAGCCTCCCTGGCAAAGACTCTGGAGTTGCCATCAGGTTCCTGTCCCTTTGCCTCTTGCATCTCTAGGTCCTTCCCCCATTGTGGCTCGGGTCCTTCCCATTTCCTAGCCAGGGAGAGCTGAGAGAAACAAGACCAAGAACCATTGATTGCCACTTGCAGCCTGTGGATCCAGCACTTCCAATGTGAAGGTGAGGAAGGAGCGTGGGGTCCCTTCATTCCATTTCCCACACTCGTCTGGCAGTGTCATGCCTCCCCCAACCCAACCCAACCCAATAACACTCTTCAGTGACTTCTGAAATCCCTAATAGGATCTAGATGGCCCAGCCCAGCAGCCTGAAAACAAGCTCAGACAAGGCATTTCGCTCCATCAGTTTTTTTTTCCTCGGAGTGGCTGGTTCTGAGAGAGGGTCAGGGCTTTCCCTGTTGTCTTGACTGCTGCCTTTCTCACTTTCTGTCACCTTGTCCACTCCCCTCACCTCTGCCAATCCTCAGCAGACCTCTTCTGCCAGGCCTTCCTGAGGTAGCTAGTTACCCCTGGAGCTGGCCAGGGAGACTGACCATTGCTGGACCCCTGCTGACTGCTCTGCCCCCTTCCAGAAGCCTCTAGGAAGACCCTCAGAGATTCCAGTCCTTGGGGCTCAGGGGCCAGGCATCAAGCAGACAGAGTAATCCCCTCAAAGCCCCTCATCTTTTGGTCAATCCGACACATCTGTCAGGCAAGTTTCTCTCGAGGCCCAGATCAGCCAGTTCTGTGGCTTTTGGGCTAAGAGGGATTAAGGCCATAGTTTCCACTTTCCAGAGGGGGCTCCCTGGATCTCCCTCTGCCCCCAGGGCAACCTCAGCCCTAACTTCTCATCCTCCATGGAGCCCAGGAGAGGGTTCCCTTAATGATACTCTTGCAGTCACACTGTTGGAGTTTTAAACTGAAATCCCTTTTCTGTGAAACCAAGACTAAGTCTATGATGCTGAAACTATACCCTAACTCTGCCTGAATGATAGCTGTAGGGTGAGGCAGGTCATCACATTTCTGAACTTCTGTTTTCTCATCTTCAATAGGAGAGTGCTCATAGCTGTGGTGGAGGCCATGGCACAATGCCACGCTTCCCTCAGTGCTGAAAGATGTTCTCCAGCTGCTGCCCTGACCTGTCAGCCTTCCTTGATTTGTCCCTGCTGAAGAGAGCTGCCTCGCCTAAGGTCACACCCCTTTCCCTGGGCAGCCTGCATCCAGTGCCTGGAAATCATGGGCATGTGAAAGCCCAGCCATCAATCCCCAACTCAAAACACTTCTGAAGGGCCATCCCTCCTCCGAGGCCCCCTTTGGTTGGCTAAGGCCTTTTTTGAGACCGTAGCCCAGCCCAGCTTCTCCCTCTGTCCAGCCCTGCTTCTTTCCTGTTCCTTCCCTTGCATTGGTGAGGTCCCACGGGCACTCCCCAGGAAAGCTCCTGCACAGTAATCTCTATTCCAGAGGATGCTTTGGACCTGCAGACCATTCCTGCATGTCTACCAATGGGACACTATAAGGATGAAAGTGTTGTATAAAGTGCAATGAAAAATAGCTGCTGCTGTTTATCATCATCACCATCATCATTGTCATCATTGTCCTCTTCATCATTTTCACAGCAGGGTCTTCCCAGCTGGTGAGAAGGGGTTAGCATGCTTTGGTCAGGAAGTCCAATAAATGAACACCCAGCTTTCTTTTTTCTCCAAAGGACAAGGTCTTTTGCATTCTACCTTTTATCTTCTGATTAGAATGACCTTCCCAAATCAGCCAGTCTGTCCCTCAGGAAGCCTAGCCATGGTCCCAATGATCTAGGGGATTCAAACTGCTGGAATTTTTCCAAGAAATAAAATATCTGCCCCAAGAATCAGTGAGATAAGTGTCCCTTGGATTCTCTCTCCTCTGCTGTCTAGATGCTTTCCTAGCTGGGCTCCCTACTCTTTTTTTTAAAGCCTGTGCTATCTCCCCTAGACCGAAGCATCCATCCTTGGGGTGGCAACAGGTCTGAAGTGAGGCCTGGGAGCAGGATCTCCTCTCCTTTGATACAAGACTTCCTTTCTTCAGGGCCTGTCTACATCCCCGTAAATAAATAAACCCTACTATCCCTTTCTCCTAGGGAACATGAAGGACACAGGCAATGGTCCCAGATTATTGTTATCCTTCTAAGGGTACCCCTACTGTCTCAGTACTGGGCTCACAGCCTTGTCAGCATTTTGGAGTCTAGTAGCAGGTAGGGACCCTGCCAGGTGAATCAGATCTCCAACCCAGCCTCTGCTCCTGGGCCCTGACCCAGAACTCATGCTCCTCGGGAGTGCTATGTACTGCATCTCTTTTGGAACTTTCCCTGAAAGGCTGCAGACACTGAGCAGGGAGTCAGGGATGTGGGGAATGGAGGTTTCCCACCCCCCAATCTGACGTCACAGCCCTCACTTTCTGACACTAATTGGTTGTCATGGAAACAAGTTCCTTAAAGTGTGTGATGACTTGAGGTGGTGGGAGGGAGAGCCATATGAACCAGCCCTGCCACAAAGAATGCATAGAGCCTGTCAGAATCAAGCAGGGCTACCCACAGCCCCTATCTTCTGGTGCAAATGCCTTGCACATAAGGAGAAACATTTACCAGTTTCAGAAAATGCCCCAGGACTGTACAAAGGTAATTCTAATTCACCACTCCTATCATTTCCCACTTCAGTTGGGAGTCTGTCTTGTCTTTGAGCAGGGAAATCTTGCTGCAAAGTCAGGGATAGTCCAAAGCAAGAAAAGTTAGCCACTTACCCTGGAATGAATGGATATCACATATAATATGGGCCTCTCCAGGTCCCAGATCAGAAGTCATCTCTTCTAAGAAACTGTCCTTAACGAGCCAATCTCCCATCCCCATCTCTGTCTCTTTCTCTCTCTCTCTTTCACACACACCCCCCCACACACACACTTCCCTTATCACTTACTCTTGAGCTTACACATTCTTTCAGTCAGTCATTTAACAAGTATGTATGAGCCTCTGGTATGTTGCAGACCCTGTGCCAGGCTCTCAGGATACAGCCAGGAGCTGCCAGGGCACTGCCTTTATGGTGCTTATTGTCAGCATCTTATACCATGTCCTTCCACACTCACATGATCATCCTTTTAATAAGTATCTCTGTATTTTCTTATTTTCATTCTAGCTCCCCAAGTGTGGTGCGCTATTAGGTTGCTGGTAGAGTGGGGCGCAATTTGCTTGTCATTTCTGTCTACCCATGGGTTTCCAAGAACAGAGACCTTGAGCCTCCTAATATACATCCTCACCTGATATTAAACCCAAGATTTGGGGCCCCTTGGCCTCCCATATCACCCCATTGTTCTCAGCACCAGCCTTCCAAGGACCCTGGACTCTCCCATTCTCTTTCAGGGTCAAGGGGCAGAGGAATGGATGGGATTTGAGGATGGGAGCAGAAAGGTGTATCTCCTGTGTGTCCACTGGAGCACATGCACGGACATCAGATACATGGCTGGGCTTTCCTCCATCTGTGTCCTGCCATCACACACATGCACTTATGTTGGCCAGTATCTGTGTCTTCTCCCAAATTACCAGCTCAGGGGTGTGAGCATGTGTGTGATTCCACTTATGAGCGTGAGTGAGCATGTGCTCAGGAGAAGGGGAGTTTAGGGGTATGTTTCTGTGTGTTTTTCCAAATGCTTGGCTTTTTTCAAAATGGCTTAGAGCACTACTGTCATTTATGGGGTTTAAAATGTCAGAACAGGGCCCGTGGGGAGGCAGGGGAGATTAAACTGCAAACAGTGAAGGTTATAGATGACGTTTCTGATAGGCTGACAGGAGGACTCAAATGATGCCGCACTTTAGCAATCATTTAAACACACACACATAGACACCAGATCATCTCTCCATATTTTAATGGTGTATTCTGAAGGCTAAAAACATAAAAAGCCATGTCTAGAAAACCACTGCTCTGCTTTCAGAGCCCAACCAGCAACTGTGTGTGTGTTCACATTTAAGTGCCCAGTGTGCTTATTTATATTATAGGTTAATTCCACCTCACTTTTATAGAGTGCTCTATGTAATTAACAAAATACATCACATCTAACAGTCTATCTGAGCATCACAACAAATTGTAGAAAGGAGGCCAGGTCAAGATTAGTACCCCCATTTTTACAGATATAAGAAAAGTGAGGCTCAAAGAGGTCCAGGGGGTTGCCCAAGACCACCCAACTAGGAAGGGACAGAGCCAAGGTTAGAAGCAGTGTCTTTTTATATTCATCCAGAACTCTTTGTTTGAGGTTGTGGTTCTCAACTCCGCCAACATATTAGAATCACCTGGGAAGCTTTTACAACCCACCAGTGCTGGGGCCCTACCCCAAGAGACTCTGTTCAATTGTTCTTAAGGTGGCCTTGTGGTATGCTTTTAAAGCCCCCAGTAATCTTAACATGCAGGTTGGTCAAGAACCACTGCTCTGGGGCTTGGAGGAGTCAGGCAAGAGCTGTGCATGGGGGTGTCACAGTGTCTACTTATGGTCATACCTCCCCCATGTTAGTGTGAATGCCAGTCTCTGTCATCCTCGAGGTCTTTCTCATCTACTTCCCAGGAAGACTTTCTTCCAAGGAGGATCAGAGGTTCTATTTCTTCTGCATCATTCCTCCCATCCCCTCCCAGACTGTGGAGACTTAAAAGGGTGCTCAGCTCAGCCTGGTGAATAAAGGGGCTACCGGCCATGTGCCCCACAGTTGTGGCCACCCAGTAAGGGCCAGACTGTGTTGTGTTGTCTCACCAATAGAAAAGGAGAAAAACCAACTCCACCTAGCCCCATCAGCCAGGAGAAGGCCAGGAAGGTGAGGGGCAGCTGCCTTCGTGACCTAGGGTGAGAGGAAAAAGGGAAGGAGATATATAGAAGGGAAAGGAAAAGTGGGGAGCTGGCCCCTTTGAAGGTCATGCTGACCAGCTAACTGCTAGAGCCGCGGGCAGTGCTCATCCCAGTCAGCCCTCTGCAAGAGGAGGCCCAGCCCAGTGTTAGGGGCACAGACTCTGCGGTGGCCTGCCTGGGCACGAATCCTAGTCTTTGCTTACTAGTTGTGCATATAACACGCCTGTGCCTCAGTTTCCTTATCTTTAAAGTGGTGGTGATAATAATAGCGCCTGCCTCACTGGGTCTCTGGGAAGATTCATAAAGTTCATATGAAGTCCCTGGCATAGCATAAGTACTAGGTGGAGGTTAACCATTATTATTCTGCAATATCTGATGCTCTAGAACTCTCCCTTCTCAAAACTTTTCCTGTCTTCCTGAACATTCCTCCTCAGTCTCCTTTGCTAGCCCTGTTCCTCTGCCCTTCCACTGAGTCATCGGTTCTCAGCCCTAACTCCATATTAAACTTCCCCGAGGACTTATACAGCTGACTCCCAGAAATTCAGATTTAGTTGATTTGGGGTGGGGCTCAGATGCTGGTGTTTTTCAAGTTCCCTGGCTGAGCATATGTGCTGCCAAAGTTGAAAACCACTCCTCTAAGTGTCCATACTCCCTAAGACTCTACTTTTGGCCTTTTCTCCTCACTTGTCTATCTCAAGTAATTGACCTCCTTCCCACAGCCTTAATTACCATCCACGTGCCAGTGACTCTCAAATCCATTCACCTTGACAAGACTGCTCTCTTGAACTCCACACACATATTTCTGACCTCCTACCAGGTATCTTAATTTCCAACTGTATGGAGATAAAGTGGTTCTTAATAGTCTTTTAACCTTCTAGATATCTTTATGAGATGTACTCGAGACACCCCAAGTCCATGTCCCAATCAGAACTCAATGTTTTGTACTTTCCCCAAACCTACTTCACCTCTTCTATCCCCCATCTCTGTCACTTCCAACCATTCACTCCAGGCGAGAACCTGGTGGTCACACAGGAATCCTCCCCCTCATCATCTCCCACAGCCAGTCAGGTACAAAATACTGCCCATTCCCTTGTACGGCTCTCTCCAGTCTCTTCCATATCCCCACCACCATGCTGCCATAGTTTGGGGACTCTGTGTCTGGCCTGCACTGTTGTAAGAGCTACCTCACTGGTCTCCCAGTCTCCAGCTCTGTTGGCTGTACCCTTCCCCCATTCTCTTCATTATCCTCAGAGCTATTTTTCTGAAATGCAAATTATTCCACTGTTAAGGCCCTTCAGGATAAAAGACAACTTCCAATAACCCTCTGTCTGTCCCCTTCCACTGGCCACTTCCAAAGCGCCTCTCTACCCTACTGTCTGCACTTCAGTTCTCCAATTGTGCCAGGTTGTTTAACACCTCAAGGCTTTTGCATATGCTATTCCTCCTGCCTTAAATGCCCTTCCTTGTCTTCCTCCTCCCAGTCTGCCCACATTTACAAACTAGCTGAAGCATCAGCTTCTCTAGAAAGTGTTATCTGGCTCTTTAGGTCAAACTGACCAATCTGTTTTTGTGCCCATGGCACCCTGTAGCTATGTCTACTATGTTGTCTCTCACTCTGTAGTTTACTTCCTCTTTCTCACACCTGTCTCACCCACTGGACTGTGTCACCTGGAAGGCATGGGTCATGTCTTATTCATCTCTGAGAAGTGGAATGAGTAGGGAGGACACCAGGCTCTAAGCCCTGTAGGGAGTTTACAGACTATTCAGTTCCCTTGGCTAAGCACTTGGTGAAGAATGCTTTTGCTTAAGGCTCTAGATTTAAAGGGTAGCTTTCTTTCTCCCAGAACTAAGCAGAGAGCTTAGGTAGGAGTGAAGAGACCCAGATAAACCACTGGCCAGACAATGTGCCCCTATGTTCTTTTCCTGGGTCTCCCTCCCCAGGCCCCAGAGCTAGGAGCTCTAATGGCCATAACCCCAGGGGCCCTTGGTGGCCTGACTGAGGTAAGTAGAGTCTTCCTTCCCCTCTTTCATCTGAGATCAGGCTGGAATGCCTCCAAAGGAACCTTCAGAGAGAAACCAAGAACAACTTAAAACAAGCAAGCAAACAGACCTGTAGCCACCTAGAAATACAGAAATGAACAGAACATAGATGTCTGATTCCAATTTGTCACCCCTGCCTAAGGGAGCACATTCAAGTCACCTTCTGGGCATTGTCACCCTTGCCTAAGACAGCACATCCAAAAGCCATCTACTCTCCCTACCCTTGCTCAGGAAAGGGGCTAGGCAGGAATCTTGGTCCCACCCCAGGCAGGTGGGCAGCTAAAAAGGTGCAATTCTTAAAAGCCAGGGAAACTGAAGCAGGTCCTCATTCCTCCACAGAAGCGAAAGGTCAAGGTCATCAGTGGCCTAGAGCAATAGGAAAAGTCAGGCCTGGACCCAGAGAATAACCCATGGACAAATGTGGTCTCTGGGACACAGGGGACAGTGTTCACCTCATTCATGGTTGGATCTGCCATTCCTGACCCTTCCTTGCTAACATTCCTAGAGCCCTTGCTGTATGTCAGCACTGTGCTAAGAACTAGATTATCCGGAGGAACCCTCACAACAGCCCTATGAAGCAGAAACTACTATTACTCCTGTTACACATGCGGGGACTAAGTCTCAGGCTAAGTGAGTTTTCTAAGGTCACAAAGCTGGTACATGGCTAAGCTAGGATTCCAGGTCAAACAGTCTGACTCAGGTTAAGGCCCAGGCACTTAGCCTCCATGGTATACTGCCTAACAATCATAGCAGGTGATTATTCAGTATTTGCTAGTAGTAATAACAGTAGCTAACATTTATTGAACACTTAACAATGTGCCAAGCACTGTGTTAAGCACTTTATATACATTATTGTATTTATTAGATAGGTATTACTTATTATTATTCCCACTGTAAAGATGATGACACTGGGGCTTAGAGAAGTTAAAAGCATGGTCCTTCATCCCAAAGCTAGTAGGTGAAATGACTGGGACACAAACCCAGAGAGATGGATCAACAAATGGCCAGAGGCACAGACAATCCCCCCAGCATGACTACCATCCCGTAGAATGTTCATGAAGGGAAGAGAGAGCCTTTCCGGGAGCTCTGAGAAGGTGGCTGACACCTTGATAAAGGCTATCTGTGGGCTTTTATCGCAAGTCCTGGCAAAAGCAGGCCCAGCCTGTATAGCTCTGCCAAGTTCAGGGCCCAGTGTACTTGGAAGAGATCCTAGAAGGCTGGGCCAGTTCTCCTTTTCCCCAGGCCTCTCACAGCACGCTCTCACTAGCTCTATCTATTCACAAAAGTCTGGCACTTAGACTCTGGTTGGGTTTGTGGAACCCAGTATGTAGAAAACTAGAGCCTCCAGATCCCTCCCCTAAGGAGGCAGTTTTCAGCTCTCCCTGCTGGATCCTTTGGCTCCTGGTCTCTGGCTTTGGTATTCTTGATGGGAATATTTGCAGAGCCATCCTGGTACCTAAGGAAAGAGGGAGAGAGGTGGGAAGAAACCAATCCCTAGCCTCCCCTCCCCACTTCCTCACCCTCCCCTAAGCCTTGCAGTCCACCCCGCACTCTCACCTTCAATCCGGCAGTTTCTCACCTTCGGGCAAAGGCAGATGAAGGCAGAGTTGGGGAGCAGAATTTAACGGAGGCCTCCGGGCACTGCAAATCCCCATCATTAGTATTTAGGGGATGTGAGTCCCAGAGGGTGAGAGAGGGAGAGAGATGGAGAGGAGGGCAGAGATGCTTGGAGATGCATAGATAGAGATGGAGACACATCAGGAGTTGCAGAGGGAGATGGAAGAGAAGGGAGGAAGGGAGGAAAAGAGGGGAGACTGAGGAGGGTAGGAGAGAGGCAGAGAAAGGGGGGAGGGAGGAGAGAGAGAGAAAAAGAGCCAGTTGCTTTATTCATGGCTGGTGATATTATAGACTGAGCGAAAATCACATTATCGTAATGGGAAAGTTAGAGTTGCTGAGATGATGCCCTGAAGCCTCAGCGCTGATTGGGGTGTGATTGCTATCTGTATTTATATGTAGAAAGCAAAGTTCACTGCCAGTTCAAGATGGTGGCGGCTGCTTTATGCAACGTAATTCTTCAGGAGGGAGACGCCCCGAGCAAGCTGAGCAAGCCGCGCAGGGAGTGGGAACCGGAGCCTGAACGCCAGCTGACGCCTGAGCTAGCGCTGGAGCCGGTGATGGAGCCGGCCTGGAGCCGCGCCGGAGCTCAGCTTGCTGGCGAGGGAGAACGCGAGCCCGAGTGGGCTCCAGCGGAGGTTAGGGGTGGTGGGGAGAGAGCGCGGCTCCAGAGCGTGGCGACCTGAGGGGTAAGTAGGAGCGGCCAGCCCGGGGTTAGGCCCGTCCTGCAGGAGGGCTGAGCTAGACCTCCAGAGGTCAGAAGGCTTGAACTGATTGCCCAAGTGACCTGCCCCATCTCCCCTTGTATAATTCAGGGCTAAACCCTACAATAAATGTCAGGAAGTTTTTTTTTTTCTCACGATGACTGCTTTGATGTTTTGATATCTCAAATTTCTTGATTTTTTCTTCTTCTTTAATTTTTAATATATTTTCAGGGCCCCTTGCTATGCTGGTCCTTCTCCCCCTCTTCCCATGGTCTGCTGCTGCCCCTTGAGCACCCCAGTGCTGGGCTGGAAAAGGGCCTATCCCTACTGATTGGTTAATGGGGTGTGATCTCCCTGGGATAAGGGGGTGGGAGCCTGTCAGCCCAGACCCCAAGCTCTGTCCCACTCTTGGAGGCATGGCCACAATCAGGAAGAGAGAAAAGGGTCTGAGCAGTTTGTTGAGCTCACACCATCTTTCACATGGGGCCTATTTCACTCAGGGCTTTCCGGGGAAATGGGGCAGGCTGGGCTCCACCCTGGAGTTGCCAGATTCAAGGCAGGATGCCCAGTTAAATTTGAATTTTAGATCAACAAATTTAGCATAAGTATATCCTGTATAGTATTTGGGACATAATTATACTGAAAGAAATTTGTTATTTATCTGAGATTCAAATTTAACTAGGCATCCTGTATTTTTATTTGCTAAATCTGGTAACTTTCCTTACCCCCCACCTTGCCTACTGACCTCGGGTTTATATTGCTTTACTGACGGGGGCAGTACCTTTGAATGGAAAGAGCCAGATTCACAACTCAATAGCTGTGTGACTTTGTACCAGTTTTTAACCTCCTAGACCCTCAGTATCCTTATCTGAGCAATAAGAGATGGTAAAACCTACCTCACAGGATGATCATAACAATTAATGAGATACATACAGTATGTAAAATACTCAGTCTACTATCTGGCACTATCAATAAATGATAACCATAAAATACCAACCCCTTTACATTTCCTCAAAGGCATTCTTTATTCCCTTCCCTTCTCTATCCTAGGCTTCTTGGAAGTCAAATAAAAGGCTTGTACCATGATTCTTACTCTGGAAGCCGCTGCCTGAATGGGAGAGCCCAGAAACGGATCTGATCATGGTATGGTCCCCATAGGTTCCTGACCCTACGAGGTCTCTGTGTTTGTTCTCCCTCTCTCTCTCTCATATCTCAGCCTCAGCTCAGAACTGACTTGGAAAAGGGAAGAGGCAGTGTACATGGAGTTCTGAGTCCCACTGAGGTGGCCTTGGTTTCAGTCTCATTTGCATGATCTTGAACATCTCTCTCTTAGAAGAATGGGACTTGTTTCCTTCCCTCAACACAGTTGTTCCTGACTCTGCCAAAAAAAAAAAAAGTGGTTCCCAGGACGCTTCAGTCCCAGAGAATCTGGTGGTTGGACACAGCTTTTGTCTCTGAAGGAGGCTAATTATTCAGGAGCCAGTTCATGGGCAAATTGTAGCAGACTTCCTTCTCTTCACACAGTCACAGACTCAAGACTTCAATGCCAGGCAGATTATACAACTGTGAAGCAACCAGTGAAATGCTATAGGGATTGGTGGGGGTCTGTGGCTGTATCTCAAAAGCATGTGCCCTCCTAAAGGCATTCAATTTCATATTTGTTTGCTTATTTTAAACATCGTGCTCAGCAAACCAAAGACCCAGCCTGATTTTGGTCTATTTGGTAATTTCATAGTGTCTGTAAAAAGCATAAGAACACACACAGAGCTGCCCATCCCCAGCTTGCTTTCCTGGCTACCTCTGGCCAGCCTCCCACCTCTCTGCCTCCTCCTCCTTATTTACCCACTGGGACCCAAGTCTGTGCTCAGACATCTCACTCCCTCTCCCCACTTCCTTGTTGTGGTACTCCGTAGAGCCCAAAGTGTGTGAATGGAAATGGCAAGGGGGATGCTCTGCACAGTTGACCCCTATGATAGAGCCAACACATGTGTATCTGGGGCCCCTGGAAGCCTCCACATTCTTTGGCCTTGATACCAGGAAGCTGAACTCCAATCCCAGTAGTTTAAATCCATGTTTGTTATGAACTCCATCAGGATGTGTGATGGCCCTCTCTCACGGATTACCCAGGCAGCCCTAAGCCTTCCTGGGTGTCTCTCCTGGGGACCAAGCCATAATGGAGAGGCCCAGGTAAACAGGTCACTGACCCCAGAAGAATCCCAAGTGGGGATGCAGAGTCTGGGGCTTTTCCTTGCTCCCTCTGGTCCTTCTATCTTTGGTCATCAATGCTAGAACCAGGCAACCTCTTACTGGGCTCAGTCATTTCAGCAGAACAGAAGTCGATCAATCCATTGCAATAAATAAAAGAAATTAAAATCCAGTGCTCTTTCAAAGATTCCTAAGAACTGATTTTCAGATAATTCATTGTTTGGAATTGTCCGTGCTCCTGTACCCTTCCTTTCAGGATTATAAATAACATTGTTCATCACCAGTGTATGAAAGCTGGAATGCTCACACCATACAGAATGACAACCCAAATCACACAGGAGGCTGGAGAGGGCCTATCAAATAATATTTTGTCATCTTAGAGATGTAGGGGGAGTCCAAAGAAATGACCTCTCTCCTGGCAAGAGGAATTGAGGTTTGGAAGAGAACATTCTGGTTGTGGTAGAGGGAAAAGAGATGAGGCACCTGTCCCAGAAACCCGCCCTATCAGGGAAGAGAGCAGAAAATCACCCAGTGTCCATGGGACAAAGGAAGGGACTAATCTGCTCAAAAGCTGGAGGCTGGATAAAATGACCCTTGCCCAGGATGGATGTCAAAGGAATGTCTCTGAGGAAATGTCACTCCATTCCCCCAGAGGGCCCTGTAGGTAGATGGTAAACCACTTGTCTCCCCCACTCACACACAACACAGACACACACCAGCACAGACACACACACACACACATAAATCTTAATTGTGTCTGGGGCTTTTTACAGCGTTAATTAATCATATTTAGGGCTGTTTCCAGCTGTTGCAGAGGAAAAGAAGGTCCCACACGCCTGTGACTTAGGGTAAATCCATCAGATGGAGGAATTCTTTGATTCTGGAGGAGCTGAGCATGGGAAAGACACCTCTAATCCCAGAGCCTATCAGACCCCTGCCTGCCACCTCCCCCTTACTGCCCTTGGAAACTGATCTGGGCTGGGGGCTAGAGAGAAGGGGAGGAGGACAAGAAGGGGCACAAGGCCCTGCTTGAGAGGGCCAAAGGTTGACTGGAATCAGGGTCTAGGCCTGCCATGCTGACTTGGAGCCTTTTCTCTGTCCTTCAGCCATTTCATGGGCTTGGGGGAGACCATGATTCCTGAATAGCCACCGGACCTGAGAGTTATAAGAGGCTTGGCCTGGACTAGTGAGGCCAAGGGTTGGGGTGGGGGGTGGGGGCTGCACTGGCCTAATCACCACTCTGCATAGCCAGCCAGTGTGGTCTTGCCCAGGCCTTTCGGCTTTCCTGTGACTTCTCTGGAAGCCACGGCAGACACTCTCTCAGCCCCCTCGGGCTCTCATGTGCCTGTCTCTCCATTTCTGGGTCTGTGTTTCTCTCTCTTCCTAGGGCTCTGTAGCATGATTTCAATCTCTTCTACTGATGTCTGTCTCTATTTCTTTGCCACTATCTCTGAAATCATAGCCCACCACCTCAAATCTTCACAGAGGTACACTTTAAGATAGAGAATCTTAAGGGGAGGGGGCCAACCTGGCTGATGCTAAAGACCTCTTCTTTGGTTTAAGCTGGTAGCTCATTAGGTATTCATGTGGAATGAATATGGGATGGGGGGATGGATGGGGAGGGTGGGGAGCAGGAAAGGAGCTACTGCTGAAGGTGAGGCAGGAGGGGACTGTCTCACCCCTTAGAGCCCCAGCTGATAGAGGGAGGGTTCCCCAGGGTGGAAAGTGTGGGTGCAGGGATGTAAGAAGGCCAAAAGAGACCACGTAGTAGCAACCCTATCCTCCTCCCTAGGATGACCCCACCTCAGCATAGCCCCTTGTTGAGGTTTTTGGGTCCTGGCCTAACTGGGCCTAAATAATTGAGAAGTCCATTACAGCCTGGCTGTTTCCTCACTGTCAAGTGTAAACGCAGCACTGGTCGGGTGGGGAAATGGGGCTAATTTGAATTGATAATAGGAAACTCGGGGAAAAGTCATCTATAGTGAGTGAGGAGCGAGCAGTCCCTGAGCAGATGCTAAATCTTGTATAATGAAAGAATCTGCCGATGTCAATTATGTACGAGCGTCTTTGCAGTGGTTGGAGGCGGTGGGCGGGCGAGGGAACGGAGGGCTGGGTGCATCCCATAAACCCAAACACCCAGCAAAGGCTCATACATATGGAGTGGCAGAGATTATGGCATAAATTTGAATGTTATGAATGTGCATGAGGGACAGGCAGGAAGCCTACCTCATGAGGGGATAGGAAAGGACTGTTTTGCAGTGCATTTGTACAAGGGTGCTTTTGTCCTCTTGGTCCCTCAGCTGCGTCTCCTGTCTCAGCTGTGCCCCCTCTGCACCTAGTTGTGTCCCAGGATGAGAAAGTCTGGGGATGCTGGGGCAGGGTAAGGGCAGCTATTCTTCTGGGGCCTGGATGTGGGTTCCTTGGGGTCTTTGGGCCCAAGTTGCCCTCGACCCATTTAGAGGGTTCCTAGGATAAGATCTAGAGGTCTATGAAACCAGAGGTCCAGGGGGATATCTTAAAATATCTGTGATATGAACACAGCTTTCTCTCCTGCCTAATGGAAGAGACAAGAGAGAGCAATGTAGACAGTGATGTCCACTATGGAATGGCGGTGTGATCCTGGAAGACAGCCTGGAGGAAGAGTTCACAAGCTGTGTACAAAGGGAGCCAATAGCCGGGAATGACAACATCAGGGGCATATCTTCCTGTTCCTGAGTACAAGTCCACATCACCAGATGGGAGCGTGTTCTTGTGTGTGCAGGCCCCAGACCCCTCCACTGGTTCCCAACCTGCAGCCGCTCCCTGAGCAGACTCTGTGATTTGTGGTGCAGGCCACCCAGGGACTTTAATCTTCACCGTGACAAATGCAATAAAAGGAACAATTTGGAGATCAGAGCTAAGGAAGACACATTTACAAACCCTTCCCCAAAGGTTGGATGGGGCTGTCACCATGTGATTTGTGCCAGAGATGACGCAGGGAGGGGGAGAGGGGGAGACCGAGAGCTGGAGAAGGCAGGCTTGGAAGAGGAAGCCTCACCCTGGCTCCTTCCTCGCCCTCTCCAATGGATCACAGCAGGGTGGGCTAAGCCTGCGGTGGGGAGGGCCAGACCATAGGCGACCACTGCCCCCTCCCCCATTACGACCTGGGAGCACAACTCAATTACCAGGAACACAGGCCAGAAGCAAGAGCTTGCAGATTCATCTCAGCAATTCAGGGGCTCTATCTAGAGGAGGGATTTGTGGTGGGCAGCGAAGTCTGGAGAAGAGAGAAATGGAAAAGCAAAGGCACAATGGAAAATACATTTTAATAGAAAAACAGTGACATCTCCAGTTGCAAAGGGATCTCCTAAGAAGCCCCGTCTGAAACAGGAAAGGGACATCAGGAAGATCAGGAGGGGTCTAAACACAGAGCAGCAGTGGGGCAGGGGAGAGGGAGCTTAATCTGGGAACAAATCTATGGGGTCGGCAGATCAGCCTGCACTTCCGCAGGAGGAGGCGAATTTTGAAGTCTGAGAACTAGGCAGATGTATGGCCAAGCAGGACTCAGATGGTGTACAGTTGGGGACCTAGGGCCTCCCTCCCACTCTAAGTCTCCCTTTCCCAGTCGGTAAAATGGATGCTAGGCCAGATGACCTGTACCGTGCCTGCTGCCGTACGTCTTAGATACTCAGAGCCCCAGGTTTCTTGGAACCAACTAAGTGAGACAATGCCCTCCTGTCACTCCGCAACCCTGCTCTCCGTTGCTGTATTAGTTACCAACACATCTCTGCTTCCCAGAGTTCGGGTATTCAGTTCTCTCAGCTACTCATACCCCATAAGGGTTCAAAAGCAACTCCTTGGCCCTCTTTCTTCTTGAAAAACCTGGTCACTCTTACCTTCCTTTTGGATAAGATCATCCTCAAAGCCAAGGCCACTCTGTCCCTAGCCCTCTCCACCCCATGCTCAGGTGGCCCTCAGATGTTTCTCTGCCTCAGGGTCTACTTTTGAAGCCTCTGGTCTCCTTCTAGTTTCCTACTTTGAATGTCTCACAACAAAGACATTAGTTCCCTTGACCAGTGCCCTCCCCTCCCCTCCCCTCTACGAGCCCACCCTTCCCCACCTGCCTATGCTCCCACCCCACCCCCACCCTCACACACTCACTTCAACAAGGCCGAGGGACCAAAGAGGTGCCATGCTGGCAGGGAAGGAAATATTTCTAGGCTGGGAGGCATTTCATTTCACTCAAGGCCACACCTCAGTCTCCTCTGCTTGGCTGCTGCCCCTATGCCAGCCAGGTGCACAACACGAAGACTCTTACTGTGTACCTCCAAGTCTGGCCCTGGTCCTCATAGTCAGGTAAGTGGGCCTGGTGAGTGCCTAAATGGGAGTAGGCAAAAGGAGACATCAGGAGTGTATGGGCCTAACCCTCATTCAAAACTCCCCAGGTAAGACTGGGGATCAGATTCAAGCAAGGTCTACTTGTCATGGTCATAGCCCAGAAGACACAGGGCAGCTCCCCCAGATAGACCAGGCCTCTTAAGGGTGGTGACTCAGGGCCGCATCATGGCCCCCAGGGGATGGGAAAGAAGGGGTCTGGGGAGGTTGAAGGGGAAGAATGTAAAGAGATAGGGGAATGGACAAAAGTATGCTTTTAAGCTCTAGACATGAAGGAGAGGAGCTCCTGATTAGGAATGAATAGAGGGGCCTGTGGCGGCCAAATCAAGAATAGGCTGACTTCCCAAGGTCTCTCCAGCAGAGGGCCAGGGGCTGGAAGTGTAAAAATTTCAGACTAGGTGAGTCCCTTGATATGTCCACACGGTGGACAGTGGACAAGAAGGACACTGAACTGTTAATTGCCGATGGGGCAATTCTCATAGTCCTCTGCTGCCTCCCTCTGGGGGAGGGCAAGAGCGTGAGCTCTGCCCTCTTTCCAGTCCTGGGCAGATTCTCTCAGCTCCTCCCCCACTGTACCCCTCTCCTGCCCAGGTCCCTGGCTTCTCCAAGGTCCTCAGACAACATCCTCACACCTGACCTATGTCTTCCAGATCCCCCATCCTAACCCCATAGAAGGCACTAGATAAAAAGTGAACTAGAAGGTGAGTGAATCTGCAATCTTCTCCATTCCCTGCCTCCCTCCTCAGAGAAGGAAAAGACTTTGACTTGGCTCACTCATTTATATTCCCACGCTCATGGGCTGGGCTGGGAAAGGCGGAGGGAGGAGTGGGCCTGAGAATTGGCCCATCCCCCTGGGAACTACTCTTTTCCCTGGAGTATTACTTTCCCCAGAGCTTAATTCCTTTCTGAAGCTAAAAACCAAGGCCACACCCAGGTGGGGAGTCTATGTTGATTGTACAGTGTCCTCTAGTGTCCCTCCCCCGACTAGAGGATTGATCTTAGCTGGGCAAACCCTGACCCCCAGCTCCACCTGCCTCCCACCAGTCCAGTACTGAAGGGGCCGAGCCCCAAGATGGTGGTGGAGAGGGGAGAGTCAAAGGAAATGGCCAGTAGGTCACAGGGGCTCTAAGAGAGACACTTCCCTTGCTCAAGCCATCAGATTTAGTCCAGCAGGCCAGAGGTTGATGAGAAAATAACAAAACAGTCAAGGAGAAGGTCATTCTGGGTTTCTCCTCTCTTCATGTTCACACCCATCTGACATGTGACTTGTGATTTTGTCCACCTACTCAGCACATGTTTACACACACACAGCTGAACTATGTCCAGCCTTAATACTGGGGTGGGGCCCAGTGCAGGGGGCTTGAGGTGGTGGTGGGGGGGGAGTGCACAGAAGGAGGCTGGGATAGTCAGCGGAGGGAGCAGGGATAGCAGGTACCATGTGGGGCACTTTGGGGGTAAGAAAACATGGGGGTTTATAGGGCAAGAGGCAATGGAGAGGGACATGAAGTTAGAGGGTCAGCCAGAGGCTGGGGAGGGTCGCCTCTAAAGGGAAGGATTTGGGCAATGGGCTGCTCTAGCAGAGTCCCATGATTACTAGGGGCCCAAGAACTGGGCGCACTAGCATACCCTGTCCTGAGTGAGAGGAAGGCTGGCTCAGGCCTCCAAAGGCACCCCCAGAAAGCAGCCAGGGGCCAGGAGTGTTCCAGGTAGTATTCTCCTTCCCTTCTGCTGTTAAGTGGATGGGCAGGTGGGAGTTGGGCTGCAGATCTCCTTTTTCCTCTCCCCCTCAAAAGGATGGATTCACCCACGCTCCAAATTCAAACATCTCCTCGTGAGATCCACACGCCCACACTGGGCTTCCCTAAGTCCCCCCAAAGGGAAAGAAAACCAAACCAAACAGGTCTTCCCTAACTTGCTCCAAATCCTAAACTGGACAAGCGTCAGGTAGGAAGAGTCAAAGAGGTGACTGTGGCTTCCCGCCCATCTCTTCTTGTCTGAGCCCGACCTTATGACCTCTTGCCCCTTACTGGGGTGTAAGGTCAGCAGAGGTGGGAGGGTGGCCATTTTGTCCTTGGGAAGCCTGTCCCTGTCTAATTCATGCCCTGCCAGCTCTCAGTGCCCTTTGGAGGTTTATAGTCATATAAATCGCAGAGTCCCATGCCAGGCTTGGAGCCTGCAACTATAAATAGGCACGAGGTAAACAAGGTAGCAGATGCAGGGGCTTGGGATGAGACAGAAAATCTGCCCCTCTTTGCCTGGGCAGGGGCCAAGGCACATCCGTGGAAAGGGATATCTTCTCTCCCTCTCCTCCCCTCTCCTCCCCAGTCCGCTGGCTTCTAGCTGCCTATGCTCTAGGCTTCTAATATTTTCCCTCTGGGGATTATCGTCCAAGGATTATCCTCTGGGCTTCCCTGATCACCTGCCCTGTTTCTTTCGAGTCAAGATGGGATGGGGTGGTAGACTCTCCCTTACCACAGTGGCCCCCACTGCCTCCCTCCAGCTGCTTTGCCCTCTGTTCCCTGTTTCGTCAGCAAGTCTTGAGGAAATGCAATGGCTGCCAACCACCAGGCTCTGCCACTATGGGCGCCCTGATCTCTTCTCCAGCCTGAAAGCTGAGGCCGTGCTAACATTTCTCAGCTAGGTAACTCCACCAAGAAATTCTGGAGGAACAAAGCAAAGGCCCTCACATCCTACTCGTCC
Organism: Smutsia gigantea; assembly: GCA_032199065.1. Lineage (NCBI taxonomy): Eukaryota > Metazoa > Chordata > Mammalia > Pholidota > Manidae > Smutsia > Smutsia gigantea. The sequence continues at coordinate 239,585 of JAVSCE010007927.1, read as the reverse complement.
CCGTCCAAAGTGTAGAACATAAGCATGCACAAATTTGGATTGATCCGTAGCTTCCTGGCCACTTGGACTTTCTCTCCAAGATCTCTGGGCCAAGTGAGTTAGATTCTGAGCAGAGACGTTAAAATTGAGGCAATTTAGGTGGCATTGCTTTCTGGATCTATCCCTGCCTTCCCTCTGCCCAGGGCTGGGCTGCTTTTCCACTCTGTACTTGTCCTGGTCCTAGCAGATTCCCAGCCTCCATGGGTCTTCTGAGCAATTTCAGGCCCCACTGGCCCCACAGCTACCTTTCTTCATCCCTCTTGGAAAACTCTGGATCTTTAATCCTGAAATTCCTTCTTTCATCAAGTTGGGCTATCTGAACATATTCATTCACCAGTTTAGAATCAAAGAAATCAAAGCTGGAAAAGACCTTAATTTTTTTCATTTTACAGACAAAGGATCTGAATTCTATAGAGGTTAGGTGACTCCCACCATAGTCACACAGCTAACACTGGCTTTGTTGCTAAGGTTAGAAATGCTCCTCTGCAAAGCCTGGCTTCTCCAGCCATTCTTCCAACTTCCAGCTCTGAATGGCTTCTTTTGACTCCCAGAAACACACTTTCTATCTTTCAAAAGTCCATACTCCTTTGAGCCCTACCTCCAGCTGGTCTGTCACATAAGGAGAGGAAATAGATTCTGAATAGCAATGAATAGTTAAACTTTATATGGCTGTTTCCAGTCCCTTCAACTCCCTCATTTTCCTGGGTCCTCTATGATGGCTTACTGGGCAGATGATCCTGGACGAATGACTTTCCAGAGTCCCTTCTTGATAAGGCCTAGAGGAGTGAGACCCATCCTCCCCATTGTAGGAAGTCACTTCCCTGGCTGCGCTCCTTCACTCTTCCTCTGAATGTCAATTTCCTAGTTCAAAAGGCAGAATAGGACTGATTCCTGCTCAATGAATGGTGTCCCTTGTGCCCATGGCACACAATGCCCAAGTGAGTGCGGGTGCGTGCACACTCACACACTCATGTTCTTATCACTAACCTGTTCAAGGGGTCCTAGACTAGGAGTGATAACATAATTTCACGGTCTATAACTCAAATGAGTCACAGGAAGGAAAGACAAAAATCCGGGAACAGATCTGGGGTGTATGGAGAGTGAAGACATGGTTCCTATGGTTCTCTGAGGGCAGAGGTAAAGAGGCAGCATAGGTAACTAAGAAAGCAGGAATGGCCTGGCTCTTTGGTAGCTGGGAAGGGTCTCCTTTCCCACTGGGCTGTCAGGGTGAATGTAATCTATAGGAGAGGGAGAAGATGCTGGTAAAGGTCAGAGAGGGAGTCCAGTTACCCCCAAATCCTCCCATCCTATAGCTGGATTGGAGCTGGCAGATGCCATCTGGGAGTGCCTGGGATATGTGTGTGAGGCAATTGGAGAGATGACCATGTTCTATCCAGCACCTGCCCTGCCTCTGCAGGCTGATGATGTAACAGTATAATAATGTGGCAGAGGATAAGGGGGGCTTTGGAATCTGAGGGAGGACTGGTCCAGCTTTTAGTGATGTGGCTGGGATAAGGCAGCTGTTGTCTCTGCTCTAAGTTCAGAAGGAGCCCCTGCCTCTTCAGTGAGCACTTTTAGCCTGGTTACACTCACCTTAGTACCAGTCCTTCAGTCGTGGGGTGGATTATGAGGAATTATCCTCCCAAGAAACAAAAATTATATAGGTTGCAGCCATCAGTCACATAGACTCCAATCGGAGCTCAGACAAGGCATACAAAAGACCCTGCCCAGGACCGAAATGGAGGCTTTCCCCTGAGGACAGGGCATTCAGACCCTGGAGGATACTTTATCTAGGCTCTCAAGGCCCTAGGCATTTAATCCCTCCTTTCCATACTCACATCCCACCTCCCTCGTCTTCTGATGCCTCTTACACACCCTTTGCCTTCAATTTAGGCCTCCCCTAAAATGCTTCTCACTCAGGCCCTCTTCACACCTTGTACCCCATCTCTCTGGATTTGTCCTCAATGATCCGCCATCCTAGCCCTCCAGAGACTTTCATCAAGATTCTTTGCAAACACCTTGGATGTGAACTTGCCTATAGATTTAGTGGCCATGATTGTCTAAATGTTCCCTAGATGTTCTGCTAACCTGGAGGGACTAGAGAGGGTTGGTAGAAGCCTCATCCCTCCAACCCAACCAGTTTCCCCTCTGCTCCTTCAGCCAAGCTCCCCAGATGACCAGGTCCTAGAGACCTACTTTCCCAGGTTTCCCCTTCCTTGTCCTTCACCTGAAACCCCAGGTTGTCATTCCCCAAATTGTCCTTGAAAGCTGCAGCCATGTCTAACTTACTCCTGTGCCTCAAACACAATACCTAGCAAATTAAGCATTCAGTAAATATTTATTGAAAGAACCAGTCCTCAAACTTCTCCAGGATATTTCCTCCTTTTCTTCGTGTGCAGTCCTGCCAACAATCCCCAGCAATCACACACTTTTTAATTCCCAAGGCAGCTTTTGAGGAGCTGTTCAGAGGCATTAACCTCTTTAGTCCCAAATTATGAGGGGGAAATGCATTGATGTCCAGGTCTGGGACTCAGAGCTGAGCACATGGCACTCCTGCCTCCCCTGGGCCTCCAGGCCCCCGGCAGGATTGTCTCGTCTCAGTCATCCTTGCCGCCAATACCGTCTCTCCTGTATTTATATACACTAAAGCCTCTGCCCGAATAAAACATCCATGTAAAATCCAATTTCCTCAGAATCTCTTTTGGAGCCTGGTCCTGAGATAGAGTAGGTAACCCCGCCAGTAACTGCCTGAACCACTCCTGCTGGCTGCAAAGGTGAGCCCCATTTTTCAATTATCTATCTGCTGTGACAGCAGCGGTCCAGCCACCGAGCCAAGAAAGGGGAGGGGGAGAGGCAGAGCTCGGGAGGAGGGTGAAAGAGGGCAAGGGCAAGGTGGGGGGAAGGAGAGGGAGAAACCTACAGAGAAGCACAGGGGAGAGACCCCTGCACCTAGCACCCAGTAGGTGCTCAAGAATCATTTGCAAAATGAGTGACTGGAAGAGTGAATAGGGAGGGTGGGGATGAGGCGTGGAGAGGGGGAAGCTGGAGAGACAGAGTGGGTGGAAAGAGGGAGAGAGGGCGGGAGGGGGAGGGGGGAGGGGAGGAGAGCGTAGATGGAGCCAACAAGAGGCTCCTGTGTCAATCCGTGGAAACGGGAGGCAGAGTGATGCGGTCACAGCTCCTGCCATCAATATCCTCTAATATAAATGTCAGTGATGCTATTTTCCGCGCAGTCATTTCGCACACTGCTGATTACATTAACGTATAATGGAGGGGCGCCGGCTCCACTGCTTTCTCCCCTAACCCTCCCCCCGGTGATGTGTCAATAGCCGCCTCCATGAACAAGTCAATTTTCTGCAGGCTTGGCAGCGGAATAAATCTGCCCAGCTATGGGTAGAGCTGCAGATATTTATAAACCCGGCTCCTGCCTTCCGTGCGCGCGCATGCGTGTGCGCGGCTGGCGCGGGCACGGGCCGGGGGGGTGCGGGGGCGGGAGTGGGCGGTGGGGGGGGGGCCTGTGGCGCGCCGCCGAGCTGAATGATTTCCAGCCCGGACTCAATAAGAGGAGAATTTAGAGCGGTCCCTGAGCTGGGCTCCCAGAAACAGCCTTACACGTTTATTTTCCTTAGCTGAACAGGAAAGGCGAGAATTATATGTGGATTTATAGGACAGGCGCAGCTCAACCCAAATGCTCCCGCTCCGGGGGGCGGGGAGCGTGGGGCAGAGTGGGAGGGGGACGGCGGACCGAGAGCAGGCCGCTGGGACCCCGGATTGCGCAGTGGTAGTGGGGGCGGACCCCCCCCTCGCCGGTCGCTTTAATTACATTTGTTCTTGTCCTTCGCGAGGGCGAGACTTTGGAGCGACCCGCGTGGGGGGTGGAGGGAAGGCGCAGGCCGGGCCTGCCTGGAGATGGCTGGGGGATGGGATGGAGTGGGCGATGGGAATGGGGACGAGGGGAGACGGGGAAGTGGGCCTGTCAGCTTCGGCTCAGACGCGGATCAATAGTACGAGATCTAATGGGCTAACTGCCAGGCGGGCGCACCGAGGCGCTGCCCCGCGGGGACCGGAGGGAGGGGGTGGGATTAGGGCGAAGAAAAGGAAGGGGGTAGAAGAGGCAGAGAGGACAGGGAGGAGGGAGAGATCGGGGAGAAGGAAGAGAGAGAAAAAGGAGAAAGGGGGAGGGAGAGCGGAAGGGAAGGGACAGGACAGGACAGTCTTCGAGGGGGCCTCTTTTCAACACCCTTCCCCCACTCAACGCTGGGAAGGAGGAACCGGTCCGGGAGCAACCGGATCCCGCAGCCGTCCGCCCCTGTGGCCTCAACTCTGCCATTGAGCCGCCAGGGGGCGGCGCGACTCTGTGCTGTTCCCGCGGATCTCCGCTCCTCCAACTTGGGACTCAAGTGACCCATCGCCTCCGACTCTTGGTCCCTGCGCAGTGCCCTCTTCCCTCTCCTGGAGGCCTCCTCGTGTGGTAGGGGCGGGGATGGGGCAGCTCGCCGCTTCCCTCGCCTGGAATAGAAGCCACACGTTCTGGCTTTCATAGTGTTGAGCATAGCACCCTGTGACCCTGGAGCTGGGAATTGCCCTAGGGGCTGGATCACTGGGCCTGGCGCTGGCCAATACCCCCCTAAAGATGCCCAAGGCTGCGCAGACACGGCTTCCGAGGCGGTGTGGAATTTGGGTTTTGGCATCTCGGGCAGAACACAGGCAAGTCTCTGGGACAGTCACAGCGGGAAGTGTCATTCCGCGTGTGCCTGATGGTTGCTAGGAGGCCAGCCAACGTCGCCTGAGGATCAATGCCCAGTTTTAACTCTTTCGGTTTCTGGCCATTGTCTGACCCCTAAGCGCTTGGCTAGACAGATCCTTTTCTCAGTTCCTGCCTGTACTTTCCCAAACTAAGTGAGAAAATAAAATACCAATGCCACTGCTGGCAAATTCTGCCACCCAGGAGAGGGGAGCTGTGGTGGAGTCAGTCAATGGTTCTCAGTCTGGGTTGTGGGGTGGGGAAGCATATCAGAGTTACTTTTCAGCATAAACATGTCTACCCACATGCACTCATAAGGGTGTGTATGGGCTGGCAGGGGTTGCTGGAAATGCGTGTTTTGCCAAAGCTCGCCAGATCATTCTAATATATTCCCATATGGGCATTGCCTGAAGAAAGGTATTGCACATTTTTTCATATTGGGTGTGAAAGCTCAGCCTGGGGTATTTGCCCTCACGGATATGTCTGTGTGTATCACTATGTGTGTATGTCCCTGGGTACCTGTGTCATTGGGTAAGCATTGTTTTATGCATCTCTTTGTGCATCCTCTGTGTGTAGATGTCACACACGTTATCCTGTGTGTCATTGGTGTTATCAGCGTTTATTAAGAGTACCTGTTGTGTGTGCGTTGTCACACACGCCTGTCTTGATGAGGGTGAGCGTGGGTCCTTTGGTGTGTTTATGTCATGTTGAGCACATCTCTGTGGGCTCCATTGTGGGCACAGCATTGTCTTCATGTCACTGAGACTGTGTGCTGGCAAGAGCTCTTGACACAAATGGAACGAAGCTGATCTGCCTCAGAAGCGAAGGCAGCAATGACCTTCTTTTTCCAATTATATCCTGGTCAGAGGTGAACGACCTCGCCGCACAGAGGCTGCTTCTTGTCATGCAAACTGAGCAGAAGGATGGAGATTAGAGGAATGTGAGGGAGTCACGTGTAAAAACAATCAGCTATCAATGGAACACGATCAATGCCCCAGATTACAGATGAGCCCAGAGCAAACAGTCACTTCAGAGTTTTTCCCAAGGAGGGGAAAACAGACACCACACGCTGTTCACAGCACACTGCCACACACACATCCCATACCCGAGAGACCCACATGCACTCTACAACCTGGGGATAGTCAGGAAGTGGATTGGGAGAGCTGAGCAAATGGACGACGGGTCACCCCCTCTGAATTGGTGGACCACTATTATTAGTAGTAGGTGGTTATTTTGTTTTTGCTAGAGATGCAACCTTTATTCAGCTGTAGCAGGAAGTGTAAAAGCTTGTGTTGAGTGTTTTCTATTTTAAGTCTGGAGAGTTAGGATTCTAAGTGGGTCATGGGAAGCAGTGTGGGGATTTGGAGGAAACTCTCATGTCAGGAAAAGAGCAATAGAGAGCTTGTGTGTAGGGGGTGGAGAAGGAAAGTCTTGGGTCAGCTGTGGGAAGGGGGCAGTTGTACAGCTGAGAAGCTCATGGGTCCAGGACATCTATCCTCAAGACAACTTGAAACTGGACTGTGGGGTGAGGGACCTGAGCTTCTGAAAGGCAGGGCCAGCCCTAACCCAAAATATGCTTCAGGATAAGAGGTGAGCAGAGAATTGAGCTGCAGGAGCAGGGAGGGACCTCTGAAGGGCCAGGCCATGAGGTTCATTAGTCTTTGGATGGAGGTAGAGGCAGAAGTTTAGGGGACTATAAGGACCAACTGAGAAGCCAACTGGGTCAGTATCTAAAGGTCAAAGGAGACCAATGAGAAGATGGGAAGGGTTCTAGAGAGGTGAGGATCTCATCAGATCTGGCTCTCATAACATGCTGACCTTATCTCTGGCCAGGAGTCAGTGTGCCTTGGTGTAGCATTCAAGAGAGCCAAGGTTGAGGCAAGGGGAAGCATCATGTCGCCTGTACTTGTGGGATGTGACAGGTAGTCCTCTGTGGCCTTTAGTTGTCTTAAAATTCCTTTGGGGCACATTTACAGATGTCCCACTCTGCCTTACCATATAGGATTGAAATGATGAGCAAGAATGACCTTAGGGAACTTGCAGTATAATGCAAAATAAAGAATTTGAAAAAGTTTGATAACTTTAAATTATTTCTTTCTGCTTTGGAAAAAGTAGTGTTGCATAAGGGCAGCCCACCTGGATTCAAAACCCAGCTGCACCATTTTCAGTTGATGAGTTCTCAGGCCCTCCTTCTCTCCATCTGTAGAAAAAGGGTGCCTACCTCTTAGGATTGTCATACAAATTTTAGGCAATGCCCTTAGCACAATGCCTGGACTTACAAGAATGTAAGTGTTAGCTTTTCTAGTCTTTCCTTCAGTTTTCTAGTACCAATGCCTTTAGAATAGTCCCATCTGTGTCAACAAAAATAAGATAAAGGACAAGATAACAGGGTGAATAGAAGACCCTAAGAGACTGCAGAGTGATTTGGGGTGGGGACAGTGACAGGGCATGCTGGGGAATGTGGGAATCCTGGTGTGGGGCTAGTGGGGTAGCTAAGATAGACTTTTTGAATGCAGCTGAGAAGTGTAGGGCAGAAAGGGCAGGCGAGAGAGGTCCTCTGCAGAGCTCAGCACACTAAGTACAGTTCAGTGGCGCTAACTCTGCTCCCTCTCCCTGGAAGAGTATCCCCTGCTGGAGTGGCTAGGGGGACTATGGGAGACTTGCCAGAACACCAGGACAATCAGCAACTTTGCTTTTCTGAGACAAACCCAGCTTCCCTCTCCCACCACTTGACCTCAGATAAAGGAGCCCCCTCTGCTGGCCTCAGTATTCTAGAACCAGGCCCTGCCTGCTGATCTCCCTTCCTTCCAGATAGTTCTGAGGGGAGATGAGAAGTCACAGCAGGCCCATTCTGTAGCCTGGGAGATTGAGAGCCAGAAGATCCCTGTACTGGGCCTACTTGTCTAACCAAACTCCAGTAACACTAGGAAGAAAGAAATCTATGCAGACAGCTCAGCAAAATGGTTAAGTTGCAGGCAATGGAAACAGAGTCCTGAGTCTGAGTTTGAAGCTTGATTCTGCCACTTAGCAGCTGATATGAACTTAGGAAAGTCATCTAACTTGTTTACCTCACCTTCCTCATCTGAAAAATGGGAACAACAATAATTCCTATCCTGTGGGGCTGTTGTGAGAACCAAATATGGTAGTGCACTTTCTAACGTGGTTAGCACAGATCACCCAATTTTCCAGGAATTTGCTGCTATGATAGCTCTGGCATCCTCTGGGGTCTTAGCCCTTGACTGGGGGCTTCTGGGACCTCACCATCCCAGGTTCATTTACTCAAATCTCACAGCACCAAATGGCTGAGCAGCTGCCAGAAGCTGCTGCTGCTCTATAGGATAGGGTGGGAGGGATGGGATGGGGGAGTCCTGGTACTGTGCAGGGGATAAAGGGTTAAGGGGTGGGGGTGGGAGCTGGCATAGGAGTGTGTCACCCCCTCCCTTTCCATTGATTATTTTCCTCTCCAGGTGTTTTTGTGGCTTTTTCCCCTCCCTTGGGGTGGGAGTGGGGGCTGCTGGGTCCACTTCGTTCTTAGTTATTGTTTTAATTTTGGTGCTGGCTCCCTGGTGCCCGGAGCAGATAATGAAAGAGGAAAAGAGAGGTCAGGGTGGTGCCCAGGCAGCAGATTTCTGCCCGTCAGACTGGGCCAGAGCGGGTGGAGATGTGGAGTGGGGGTGGGTGTTAAGTTAATATCAATAAAGCAACTGGATTCTCAGAAGTGAGGAGCTGCAAAGCCAAGCACAATGTGTCTGTAATCTGGGAGCCTAAAGGGGAGCTTGGCCTGTCCACAGTGAATCCTCCGAATGTGGCTGGGCATGGGGGTAGGGAGACAGTGAGCCTGTGGGCAGGTGGATACATCTCAGTGGCAGCAAGGAGTGTCAGCAAAGCAGGCAAGTACCTGGGCAGAGACGGAGAGTCTCAGTTCTGTCTCATGCTCTGGTTACTCTCAAGCTTCCTTCCCCACTGCCCTACTATGTGTCCAATCCCTTGGGTGTGGGCATGGAGAGCATGCTGTGGGGCTCCGGAAGGTGGAGAAAAATAGAGAAAGGAGGCAGGAAAGTGTAGAGGTTAAGATCATAAGCTTTGCTGTCAGACAGACCTGAATTCCTGGCTACATTCTGATTACTGGCTGTGTGAATTTGGAAAAGTTGCTGAACCTCTCTGAGCTTCCGTTGCTTCATCTGTAAAATAGTACTAATAGTGGTGCTAACCTCACAGGGTCCACGACACTGTATGTGGAAAACTCAGCTTACGGCCTGGCATGCAGTGAGTCCTCAATACATGCTAGCTACCCTTATTTAGCCTGTTTTCCTTAGCTGTAAAATGGGGATATCAGTTGTAACTTCCCCATAGGGATCTTATGGGGAACAAATTAGATAAAGCCTGTAAAGTGCTTAGCACAATGCCTGGTACATTAAATAAGCCCTCAATACATGTTAGCTGTTATTATATTATTTTTATCTTTATTATTCCCTGCTGTCTTGGAACTGGTGATTTAGTTGAGGAGACTGAGGCCAGGCCACTCCCTTAGCCATCTGAGTATTTGGCTCCTTTCATAAGGGCTTTCGGAAGCTGAACCCCACTTGGAGAAACCTTCTGGTTTGTCTTTTATATTCCAGGTGGACATACAGAAAGTCCCCAGGAGCTACAATGACTGCTGGACTTGCAAGAGAATGGATTCCCCCCGACCACCTCTGCCCTAGGGAGAAACAAAGCAGCAGCAGGCTGTCTGTGGTGAAGCCAATAGGGCCTCCAGTTCCCTCTGGGTTGCATCAGGGTGCTCACCTGTTTCCCTCTAGGAAGGCTCAGTGGGCGTCTCAGACGGGGATCTCAGAATACCCCTACCTTATCCCATCCACTCTCTTCCAATTCCTTTCCCTCTCCCAAGGTTGGAGGTGGGGGTGGGGGCTGAGCAGATCGAAAAGAAGGTAGTAAATGTTTCCCACTTGACCTTTCTTTCCTACCCCCTTACCCTGCCCCCAGCGGGCAGGGGCAAGCTGAGGGGATGAATGGAGTGGAGGGCAGGATTTTCACATTAATGGCAGCATATGTTGTGTTTATTGACACCGCAGGGTCGGTGCTTGTGGTGGTTGAGGGGGGCAGAGGGGGAGGCGCCTGGGAGGCCTTTGGCAGGAGGGGGCTAGGAGAAGAGGCAGAGGGGAAGGCTGCCGGCGGGTGGGGAGGAGGAGAGAGAAGGGAGCCTGGGGCCTGGGGGGAGGGAGGCAGGAACAATATTGTTGTGTGAGCACACCAGGTGCTCGCTGTCAGCCCGAACAAAAACGAAGAGTCAGCAAGTCTTGGGGGGTGGGGGAGAGGAGGCGGGAGCCACCGCCTGCTCCAGCCTTGCGGCCTCTCCCCGTTAACCCCTGCTCTGCTGTGGCAGCTGAAGAGGGGAGGAGCCCCCGGAATCTCCCCTTACCCCTGGTCTGTTCACAGTCTCTGCATCTCTGGTCATCTGAGAGATGTGGGAAGTGCAGGACTTTCCTTTCCCTTCCTCAAAGGCTGAAGACAGAGAAGCCCCTCTCTCTATGACACTGTTTTATATAATGGAGGGGTTTATATGGTCCTTGGAAACTGGCAAACCAGAGTGGCCGGAGTCAATGACCTTGGGCTTCTGAAAGCAGCTGTGGGGGTGGGTGGTGGGGTGGGGGTGGGGTGCTGTGTGAAGAGGGGATTTAAAAGGGCATGATGGGCCCTCCGCTGGAGGAGACAAGATTGTAAAGACCCCTACAATTCCCCTCTCTCTGCCCTGGTGGCATATTCCTTGTCTCTTGGAACTCTTCCCAGGGTCATCTGGTTTGGGGCAGTGGGGGCAGGAGGAGAAGGGGACTCCATCAGTTCTGTAGACTTGGCTTTCAGTCCGCTGAGAAGACGGGGCTTGCTCACTCCTTAGTCTGAAAAGCTCTGGGGCGGCTCATCTTGTAATACCTAGGACCGAGAAGGGTGAATAGTGAAACAGGCTCCCCCACACCTTCATTCTGAGAGGACCCCTATTCTGAGTCTGAGAGATGGCTCCTGGGTTCCTGGCTGGGAAACAGAGCTGCAAGGTCTCTGGCTGTCATTGTCCTCCTCCCTGCCTCTGCTTCCCCTTTCTGCAAAGCCCTGAAAGGAAGCAAGGTGCTTAGAGCTGCTTGAACTCAGCTTCCAGCACTTCATTGCTTGGGGTTCTCTCTAGGCTTGGGGGTGGGGGCAGGGGTGGATGGGAGGGAGAGGGAGGCTGGGAAAGATGACCAGTGAGGGGAGGAGGGGGGACTAGCCTTTCACCCCAAGGAGGCAAGAATTAGGGCTTTTACTTCCATCCCTGAATGTTGGTCTCCTCCAGAGCCTGTGACCTGACATTCTGGAGCCTTCCATCTGGACGTTAACTTTCGTCCTGGGTATTCTATTCTAGCGCTCCTGTCTTGGTCGTTCTGGATGAGTGTCTTAGATCCCCAGCACCGAGGTTGCGGTTGAGGGGCACTAGAGAAGGGTGTCCTTTCCAAACCCTCACTCTCCGACCACACCTCTGTCCAGCCACCAGAAATCTCTGAATTTAGGTGCAGACGCCTCTGTGGATGTTCCCACCTATGGCTGTACGCGCCGCTGGGACGCCGGCCCTGAGCCCTCCTCTTGCAGATAGAGCCAGCCCTCGCACCTCGTCCTCCAGAGCGGCCTCTCCCGCGTGGCGGTACGAAATCCCAGCGCAGAGCCGGCCGCTCGGTGCCCCTAGCTGCTCTCACCCCGGCTCCTCCCTGAGCTGCCGGCCCGGTCCGCGCCCCCCTTCCCCGGCCCTCTCGCCGGGCTCCAGCTGCGTGCGGAGCGGTCCCGGCTCGGCTCCAGCTCCTCAATGGCCCTGTTCCCCCATTACCCTGATGTCGGCCCCTCTCCCCCTCGGCTTTATCGGCTCTCAGCCGGCTTCGCCAGGGTAATGAGGGCCCTCCTAATTACCATTGCAGAAACTCCACTTACATTAACAGCTCCATCGAAGGAGCGGCAACATCTGCTGTGCGCAGGCAGGCGCCCTCCCCCGCCCTTCACTCCCCTTCCCTCACCGCTCCCCTTTCCCGGTCCTTTCCCCTACCCTCTTCTCCATCCTCTCAGGCCCCCTCTCCTACCCTTCCCTTCTAATCTCTTCTCTTTTCATGTCCTCCCCACCACCGTACCAGCCAGGCCCTTTTCAACTTCAGCAGCCCAGGATGAGAGAGTTCCACGAAGAAACAGGGCCATAGAGATATGGAGATGAGACCCTCAGAGAGACCAGGCCAGAGCTCCAAGAGACCCCAAAACTCAGGAACCCAGAAACATGGCCAGGGAACCCAGGAATAAATAGAAAGTGGAAGCAGCAGAGATTATGAAAGAGATAAGGGGTAGCATGGGCCAGACTGCCTGTGTGGAGGGGGCAAGGGCTCTCATGCCCAGGGGTGTGTGAAGGTATGTTCATGGTATGCATATGCATGTATGAATATGTGCCAAGTATTTTGCATGCTTATTTGTTTAAACATCATTTATAAGAGTATATGTGTGCATGTCAGTGTATCTTTCGGTGTATGTGTATGTATCTGTTCATTCATGAGTACATCTATTATACATTTGCACCATGTATGTAATTATTTGTCTGTATGTATCTGTGCTTGTATTTTGCAAGTATGTGTCTGTGTATGTGCATATACTTGTCTGTCATATATGTTGTACGTGTAGAATCTAGTATGACTTGTGTACATGTATAAGCCATATTCAAAGTCATGTGTGGCCAAGTGTGGATTTGGGTGTGATTGCATACGTGCCTCTGGGTGTATTTGCATCTCTGCATGCATGCCTATGCATGTGTGTATCATCTGTGTAATTATTTGATGAGAGTGGGAGCATGTGTGTGTTCCTGCTCCATGGGGGATGACAAGCAGTTGGGAAGATGCTGAGCCCATTTTATCTGAGGTTAACAGGGGTCACATTTCACTCCTGGAAGTCCCCCACCCTCCCCCCACCCCATACAATTAAGCCTCAGTGTGGTGGAAAGACAGCCAGCAGACATTAAGAAAGGTCAACAATATTATCAGCTCCTAATCCAATTAGTTACTGTTTATTTGGGAATCCAGCTCCAGGTCAGCTTCTAGGGGGAGCTCTGAGAAAGGAGGGCATGGATGGGGACAAGCTGAAAGAAACTATTGAAGGGGGCCAGGGCTGTGGCCCTGTGACTGGGGGACACTGTCCAGTAATGCATCTCCGACTGGCTTCTTTGAAGGTGCGTAGCTCTTGGGAAGAGCTTGCACTTCACAGGAGGGGCTGAAATCTGGGATTTCATCTCCAGATGTTGGGGTGTAAGAGAACAGGAGTTGTCTCCTCCACCTGAGAGACTTCCTGCCTCTTTCCAGCCCTGGGATCCCTAAAAGGTGTCTGGGAGCTGGACAGGCTGCCTTGGGGCTGTGGCCAGTTTTCCCCTGGATGGGAGTCAGAGGAGGAGATGTTGGTAAATGCACTATTAGCTCTTGAAGCCACTTCATTAATCCTGCCCTCTATTTGATTTCCTCTTTTCTCTCCCACATCCTTTCTGAGCTCTAGCAGGACCTCTACTCCCTCCAAACCCAGGACATGCAGGGGCACTAGCTCAGCCCCATAGGGTCCCCACGGTCCTCCCCCTGAGTATAAACAGTGGAAAAGAGACCCAGAGTTTGGCCTCCTGGCCTTGGTCATGGAGCAGCCCAGTAGAAAGGGGAGTAGATGGGGTGGTCTTTGCCTTGCTCTATTCTCCCTGACCTCTTGGGGATGGACACTATCCTGGGGTGCCCAGGACTGGATCCTTAGGCCAGATCCCAGGGCCTCCCCAGAACAGCAGTCAGGGTTATGCAGGGCTGACACTGTGGTGAACTCAGACCCCAGCTATGGCCAAATCAGGGTGACAGGAACAGCAATGCTCCTCCAGGAGCCCAGACTGGGGTCACTTTTGCTTATTTCTTAAGGATAGAAGTCCATAAGCCTATGTCCCAACAATAAGACTGCTGTTCCCCCTGCCCCTACTCCCCTTCTCTCAATGTGTGATTTGCTCTCTCCTCATTGTCCTTTCCAGGCACATATTCATGAAAACACACATATACACTCACATACTCACAAACCTGCCTCTGAGACTCTAGGCTGGAGATAACCAGGATATGAAGATGTTGGCAGTGGTCCTTATCTAGGCACTACAATGGATCTACGTGCTTTAGAGAGAAGACTTCCCTGAAAGGTGCCTCCTTATTTTCACCACCCCTCCTCACAAAAGATAACAACAATGATGATGATACTTTAATGATAATAAAATATATCTTTATCCTAGTAGTTCTCATCCTTGGCTGAGTCTTGGAGTCACCTTAAGAAGCTCTTAAAAAATGTATGTGGCCAGTCCCCACCCTGGATCAAGTCAATCTGTATCTGCAGGGTTGGGTGGCTGGAATCCATTTGTTTTATAAAGCTCCACAGAGATGGTTTAAAAATTCTATCAATTAAAAAAATTACAATTTACAAATGACGAAGACCTGCCTCTCATTCTCTCATTAGCTAAGCAGTATATTATCTCCATTTTACAGATGAGGCAATTGAGGCCCAAGCTGATTAAGAGTAGTAAACTGATCTCTCTCTCCTTTTCGCTTTCTTTCTTCTTTCTTCCTTTCCTTTGCTTTGCTTTGCCTGCCCTTTCCTTCCTTCCTCCCTCCCTTCCTTTCTTCTTTCCTTCCTTCCTGCTTTCCTTCCTTCCTTCCTTCTTTCCTTCTTTCCTTTCCTTCCCTCCTTCCTTTCATTCATCAAATAACCAGGTCCCCTGATTCCAAGGACAGCCTGCCAGATTCCAACTGAATTTAGTCAGTCACTGGAATTTAGAACACCTTGATGGGTTTGCTCTGATGCCAGAGCTCCCTCCTTTGTTTTGTCTGCTTCCAAGCACTGAGTCTTCGTGGACATAAATTCCTTTAACAATCTTTTATTAAGCTATTACTTAGGCACTACAGAACATCTCAGGAGGATAAGAGAAGGATCTTTCTCTTTATTTTGTGGCAGGAGAAAAGAAACATGATGTATTTGGACAAACAGGGCCTTTGTATCAGATAGTTCTGCATTTGTATTCTGGTTCTACGACTTATCCATGTCATTTGTTCTACTTAGAAGCTGCTCAGATCTGCACTTGTAAAAAGGAAATAATAACACCTACTTTTTGGAGTTGTTTCTAGTGTTATCTGATCAATAGATGGTAAGTATTATTATTATTTTGAAATATAAAGAAATAGCTCTAACACCTGCTGGAATGGCTATAATTTAAAAGACTGACAATACTAGAGCAACTAGAATTCACATACATAGCCACAAGTATAAGCTGGTAGAATCTCTTTAATGTTTGGCAGTACCTACTAAGGCTATGTATATCCTACAACTCAGCAAATTTACTCCAGGGTATATGCCCATGAGAAAGGAACACTTATGACCAACAAAAGTCATGTACAAGAATGTTCACAGCAGCTAATTTTGTAAGTCTCAAACTGGGAACCCAAATATCCATACACAATAATATGGGTAAATACATTTTGGTATATGCACACAATGGAATACCTCAAAGCAAGGAAATAAAAAGGACTACTAAAATATGCAAGGGTGTAGATAAATCTCACAGATACAATGTTGCATGAAATAAGATGGACATGAGAATATATGTGAATGATATATATAAGGTTTAACAACAAACAAAATGAATCCAGGATAAATCTAGGCTGAAAGAAGTTAGAATAGGAGGTACTGGGCAAAGGAGCACAAAAGGTCCTTCTCGGGTACTAGAAATATGCTATATCTTGACCTGGTTAGAGTTTTTACATGAATGTATGTCTGCAAAAAATTCATTTATAATTCACTTAAGATTACTTCACTTGACTGAATATAAATTTTACTTTAATAATTATGCTATTGGACAGCCTAAGATTGATGTCTGGAGAGGTGTAAAAAGGACTATGGAACTCAAAGGAGGAGGTACACGTGGCAGGCATTGTGCTTAGGAAAGGTGACCAGGAAAGGTTTTGCAAGAAGCATTTATTATAGGACTTGAAGATGGGGCATTGACAAGTAGAGAAGGAAAGAGCTGTGAAAAGAAGGCATTTTCTGGCTGGGGTGTTCCTGTGTGGCAGGTGGGCAGGAGGAAGAAGGCTGCAAAGGAAGTGTGAGAGTAGATCAGTGAGACCATCCCTGAATGTGAGACAAGAAGTTTGTACTTAACAAGGCACCACAGTTTTTGAGCAGGACAGGGACACAATGGAGTGAGTGTGCTTCATCTGGTCAAGTGGATTGGCTGGATGGAAGGGAGACAGGCAGAGTGTCTCTATGAGATAGCCTGTGAGCCTTCTGCAGCTCCCAGGAATGTGGGATCCTGGGCCTCAGGACCTTTGGGTGGCAGGGCTATGCCCCTGAAGGAACCAGAGTGCCATGATGGGAATCAGGAGAAGTGGGTATTAGGAGATGGCTCAGCTGATGGTGGAGTCCTCAGGGAGACTGGTTCCTCCCCAGGCTCCACTGGAGGCATCTGTTGCTGATTCCTCTGCATTCCTTCAACACTGGGCCCTGAACCAGAGTTATTGTGAAGATGAAATGAAATAAAACATCCAAAGCAATTGGAATAATACCTGATATATAGCAACACTCAAGCAATGTTAGTGATTTGTATAATTGATGCTCATGGTAGGACTAAAGGTTTCTTTCTCCTGCTTCTTTACACTTACTTTCTGCAATGAGCATGGATTGCTTGGTTAAGCAGGGAAAATTTTAAGTAAAAGAGGAGAGAAAAAAGAAACTGGTGATACAAATATGCTTCATGTGGCAGCCAGAGAAATGGGCACTCTTACTAAGAAACATTTCTCCAGCCCCATGCTGGAGAAGGGGCTGCCTGCAGAGGCCTGGCTCAGCTTGGAGGCCTAGGTATGGCACAGGGCAGGGTTTGACCCTTAAACAATGAGAGAAATGGATCAACTGGTGTGTAGATGATGCAGCTATCATTCAGGGAGTACTTACCAGGTGCCAGGTTTCTATATATTACTACTGATCACCACCCCCTTACAAGGTAAATATTATTGTCTCAATTATTTCAGCCCTCTGAGAAGTCCTAAGAACTTGCCTGAGTCCTACTGCAAAGCTGTGATTTGAAGCCAACATGGAACCCATTTCCTCTAACTCTTTGGGCCATTTTCCACCTATGAGATGCAGAGAACACCCCTAAAAGAGGGGAAGCTGTGCAGCCAGGCCATCAGGCCTGAACCCCCCATGCCCGGCAGGACGGACTGAGCTGAGTTGGGCATTCCGTTTCCTATCTCTTCTCTTCCCTCAGATTATGCAGGTGACTGCCAGTCCCTGGATTGTCCCCAAACCGCATCCCTGAAAGTGGGCCCCAGGCACTGGTCCCTATTCCCACCCCAGCCAACATTACCCTGATCTCCTGCCCTCCAAGATGGCTGACTCCTCTTTCCCCATCACCCTATTTACCTCCCCTTAGCTCCTCTTCTTTCCCTCCCCTATTCTTCTCCATCACTGGTGGATACCCCCTGCCCTGCCTGCCAACATCATGCATCAGCATGTGAGGGTCTGCCACAGGCCCTCCAAGTTGCTAAAATAAATCCCCTATTCGGTTTAGTTTCACTCCAACATCCCCTGCACAAAGGGACCCAATGGGAGGCAGGAAATTATACATGTAACAAAGAGCTCGTTTGCTCTGATAATTCTGACAGTGATACACACTTCCTACTTTCTCAGGCATACACCTTACCGTAAACATATGCCACGGCACACTCCGAGATCCACATACCACCAAAATACATTCCAACCTGCTGGCATGGAGCTACATCCTGGAGACACTCCCCAGACCAGTGTTGAAGCTCATTCTGGCTAAGGTACACACCCGTTATCTGGAAATTCTCTTGGTCATCTCCCCTCCTCCAGGCTCCACAGCACACTGCACTTCCGCCATAGCATTTGCCAGCTGTGTCCTGGAGCCCCTTAGACTGTGAGCAGGCATCGTGTGTGTGAGGTTCACTGTTAACTATGTGCCGTGCTTGGGGATCATGGTGGCTCCCCCATAACCTTGCTGAGTGAGTGGCTGAATGGAGAAATGGGTGAGTGCACACTTCACTACATTCATCCCCTCAGAAACACAGACCACATCTGGGGATATCCCCTACCCCGACCCACTCACACATCACCCCTCTGAATTGCATTTTTTATTACCGTGACACACACACCACCCACTATGGAGCCACTCGCTTCTGCTAGTGGGTGCTCATGACACCACCCTAGAGATCCAGGACTATTGTGAACAGCTGCCTGGGGTTCTCCTGAGGATGGGGTAGGAGGGGATGTGTTTGAGCGTGGGTGAGTGTGTGGGTGAGGATGAGTGAGCGTGTGGGGAGTCTGCATGAATGCCCATTGTGTGTGTATACATGCATGTGCACGCAAACCTTGGGTTCTGCAAACTTACCTTATTCCCCTTCTTCTTCAAAATACTGACAAGAATCATGTGGTTCTTAATAAGATTTCCTCCTCTCCCCTCCCCCTCAAAGTCTGGCTCCTTTTAGAGAGAAGATTTTCCTCAGTTTCCCTACTTTTCTGTAGCCTAAGGAGGTTTAGAAAGAAAAGGGGTGTTGACGAGGAGGCAAGATGAGGAAGTCTACTCCCATCCCAGTCAATGTTCTCCCTGCTTCTGTCTACCCTCTGCAACCACTTCCTGCCCCCTTTCACATCTAGGAGAAAGCAAACACAGAACGTAGTATTTGCCCAGTGAGGACCGGCGAGCCTGAGCCTCCAGAGCCTCCCGGGCTTGCTCATCACCCACACTGCCTGTGGCCACCTCTCTATTCCCACTCGTAAACCCTGGCCCCTGCAGCTCTATGCTCTTCCTGGTCCCCTTCATGCTTCTAACCTGGTGTCTTTCCTCAGCCATCACTATACAGTCTGCCCGCAACCACTGCCCCCGGCTCCCTTTCCTCCAACCACGGCAGAGTTTCCCCCAGAGCCCTGCCCTTGGACATCTTTTTTCTAGGGACCTCAGAGATTCTGAGTCATCCCAATTTAGCCATTTTCCCAAGGTGGAGCCCTCTCCTGGGCAAACTTAGTCACTGCCACAACTTTAGTCTTTTGCGGGTGACCGGCCCAGCATTTCCAAGCTCCTCTCTCTCCTCAGCTGTCCTCAGGACCCCGTCAAGGGTACTCTCCATGTCTCCCTCCCCAAGTCATGCAGGTCCCCTCTGGACCCCTCCTGGACTTACCCTCTGTCTGATCCCTGTAGTTACCTCCTCCCCCTTATGACCTTCACTCCTCCCCAGCCACCTTAGCCTCCTTCAGGTCTCCTTAGACAAGCTTCCTATTAATCACCTGGGGCCTGGAGGGTTCTGGGGCTGCCTCAGAGGGAGCCACTCACAATTAGCTTGTTCTCCTCACTTCTACCAGAATGTTCGATTGTTTTAGAACACTAATGTGTCCATACCACAGCCCTGTAATGTCCCCCTTTCTTCAAGGATAAAGGTCCCCAAATTTTCTAAAGCCACTGGGCTCTGGCATGCCCCCACTCTCACCACATTCCCCTGCGCTCCCTGACACCCCACCACCACGACCTTTCTCATGGTCTTTCTGCTCCTGGAGTCTCTTCATGACCTTTGGGCATGTGGCTTATTCTGTCTGAAATACTTTTCCTTTTTCTCTTCACCTATTTAACTCCTTCTCCTTCCAATATGAGTTCAGATGTCACTTCCACAGAACAGTTTTGCCTCAACTCCTAAACCGGGTAAGCCTTCCTACTACTACATGCCCTTAAGGCACCAGGAACACCTGCTTGGTTGGATTTATTACACTTGTAATTTTAAATTTCTTTATGTGATTATTTCATTAATGTCTGGCTTATCTACTAGAGCTCTGGAGAAAGAGACATATATTTTTGGGCATCACTGAATCCCCAAGACAGTGTCTGGTACACAAGAAGCCTTTGATAAGTATTAGAGGAATGAATGAATTAATCATCAGTCTCTGGTTGAACAAACAACTTTTGCCAAAAACCAGGTGGCACCTGCTCAAGATCTGAGTCACTTACCTACTCAAGAACTTGCTGTGTGGCTCCCTATTACCTCACAAAATCTAAATTCCTTTCCCTGGATTTCCCAGGCTTTTTGATATGTAGCCTCCTCCACCCAATCCAAATTTATTTTCTATCACTACATTTTGATTCCACCAAGCAAACTCAGTAGCCCATAAACACACGTGGAGAAGTCTTATCTTCATGCCTTTGTTCATGTCAATCTCTCTGCCTGGAAGAAGTTTCGTTTCCCTGTTATCTTCACTTAAATCTTACTCATCCTTAAAGACCAAAATCATGATCTAGTTCTTACACAAAGCCTTCCCTGACTGTTGTAGCATTCACTGAGCTCCCATGGCCTGTACATTCTTAATTCCAGAATATCAGAGACCATTGACCTTGGAAGGGCTACAGAGATCATTGGTTCAATGAGAGTCTGAACAACCTCTAAAATCATATTTTCTAAACTTTAGCATTCAAGCACCAGCTTCACAATTCATGCCATCTCCACATATCACCTATAATGTTATTTACTTGTTCTCTTTAAATTAACTTCCTGTTTTTCACTTGAGTATGTTTATTTTTTTTAAACTTTATAACACTATAGTAACTGGAAAACCAACCATTGCTTGTCGTTAAAGAAAGCAATTATAATAATAAAAATTTAAAACAATGATATTCTATTCTAACTAGATACCTGCTAAGAGCTCTTAAGTTGGGGATTCCTCTCTCTTTGTTAAAAAGGAAAAGAAGAGAAACACGTGTTAGAGAGGTGTTAAAGATACATAGCACCAAACTGAGACTTTCTTTTTATATAACTGGAAAAAGAAAACAATCCATGCCCATTGATGCAAAAGCAATATCTTATCTTTTTAATTGTGGCAAAATATATATGACATAAAAAGTTATCATTTTAACCAGTTCAGTGACATCAAGCGCATTCACATTGTTATGCAAGCATCATAGCCATCCATCTTCAGATCTTCTTTCATCTTCCCGAACTGAAATTCTGTACCCATTAACTACTAACTCCCCATTCCCCTCCCCACCACAGCCATTCAGCCACTATTCTACTTTCTGTTTCCATGAAGCTGACTACTCTAGGTACCTCATATAAGTAGAATCATACAGGATTGCTCTTTTTGTGCCTGGCTTATTTC
The DNA here is from genome assembly GCA_032199065.1 of Smutsia gigantea. Classification (NCBI taxonomy): domain Eukaryota; kingdom Metazoa; phylum Chordata; class Mammalia; order Pholidota; family Manidae; genus Smutsia; species Smutsia gigantea. The sequence continues at coordinate 218,605 of JAVSCE010007927.1, read as the reverse complement.
ACTTGGCATAATTTCTTCAAGGTAACGTGTCAGAATGCCCTTCCTTTGAAAGGCTGAATAATATTGCATTGTACATAAACACTACGTTGTGTTTATAATTTGTTGCTGGACACCTGGGTTGTTTCCACCTTTGGTTCTTGAGAATAATGCTGCTAAGAACACGGTGTAAGGAAAATGGTATCTTTACAATAACCTATGGTATGGTATCCTCATACAATGGAATATTATACTATAGTCAAGACAAAAGAATGTAAGTGGCCAGAAACAGTATGGATGATTCAGGAATATAACATGTGAAATATTAAGTCCAAAAAATGTATATGCAGCTTGATACCATTTTTTAACCAAATTAAAAACAATTAAAATTTAAAATACACATTTTAGGGATACATAAACTATATATTAACCATATTAAAAGGAAGTGATAACTACAGGATTCAGAAGGTCAGCTGCCTCAGGTTGGAGGCAGGGAATGGATGACGGGATCATTTGGCTAAATGTTAGTTACTGTCAAGGCCCAAGATTTTGTTTTGGAAGATAAATTCATGAGGTGCTTATAATATTATTTAAAAACAACTAATAAAAAAAGCTAACTATATAATAAAGTGGTCCATGCAAGGACCAAGAGGACACTGTGTCATAAACCAAGAATATGATTAACCTATTTCTGTGAACCCAAGGACCAGTGGAACAAAAAGGAAAAAAAAATGGACAAGAATATAACTTTTTCACTGTGGGATTCAGTGTGATTTAGTGTCTTGTCAATGCACCATTCAGCCAGAGGTCCGGGCTCTACACGTGGGTAATCAGCTCTAAAATACCTTTACCATGAGGCTGCCTGCTTCCTCTGCCATCTTGCTTACCTCCAATAGGAGGGAACCTGGGACTCTGGAGGCACTTACTTGGAGAGATCCTTTGGTTAAGAAATAGTCCCACATGGAGACAATTCAGCCTCCCTGTAACTTCCTCCTACTGTCTTGTTCTTTCCTTGGTGACACAGGCTTGGGCACACAGGAACCCAGGATTTCCATATCAATTGCTTCATGCTTGGGCCTTCTGGCCCCCAAGCATGAGCCAAGCCGTGTTTCCATCTGTCAGAGAAAAGGTTCCCAAACATGACTGGGAAAGAGCCTGTTTGCTCACTACAATCCATTATTTCCTTCTGGGAGGAAATCAGTGTTCTTAATAAAAACACAAGTCATTTTCTGATAAACTTTTAGTGGAATTCAGATTTCTTCTAAGAAGCCAGTTTTCCATCTACCTCGCCAGTTGTCAGAGTTTGATGCATTTTATCCAGAATGTCCATTTTAACAGTGATTCTAATTAGTCTTCTTTCCTCTAAATGTGTCTACCAAGAGATAATCGTTGAATAGGCCTCTTCTAGGTCTCTTCACTTGCAGTAAGATTGAAATAAAACTTTGACACATGCTTATAAATAAATCTTCTAAAAAGCCTTTTAAATGTGTATGTGTTTCTTTAACACAACTGAAAACTTGAAGGTGACCTAGAATTTCTTAGCCATATTTTTACCAATCCCCAGGCTGAGATTAACTGAGACTTCTTGGTCCAAAACTACTTGGCCCAACCCTGGGGGTCCTCTTTAAGCTCTGACAAATTGCTTTCTTCCCTGACAGAGTCCATGGCCTTGGGAGTTCCAGGCAGGAGTGGGCAGAATTCTGGGAAAGGGGTGAATATAGGCCTGAACGTATCTCCCTAAATCTGGGTCTTCACTGAACCTCAGAACTAGGGATGAGGCCACCTTCACCCCCTCTCCTGTATCCCAAAGCCAAACCAGTCACTGGGGTAGGTGCTGAGGCGGACTCTGAGGCCTCTATCCTTTTTTTTTTTCTTATATTTTATTTAGCAAATATTTAGGTAGTGTTTACTTGGTATCATTCTAAGCACTTTACAAATATTGATTTGTGAGGAAACTGAGGTGCAGAGATGAGTGAGTAGCTTCAAATCATACAGCCTAGACTGTTCACCTCCTGGAGTCTGCTTTTCATTTGAACTATTGTTGATTCATTTCACTTAACCTAATCATATTTTTTTTTTGGTATCGTTAATCTACAATTACATGTGCAACATTATGGTTACTAGACTCCCCATATCATCAAGTCTCCCCATATACCCCATTACAGTCACTGTCCATCAGTGTAGTGAGATGCTATAGAATCACTACTTGTCTTCTCTGAGTTGTATAACCCTCCCCATGCCCCCCCACTGACTACATTATGTCTGCTAATTGTAATGCCCCTTTTTCCCCCTTGTCCCTCCCTTCCCACCCATCCTCCCCAGTCCCTTTTCCTTTGGTATCTGTTAGTCCATTCTTGGGTTCTGTGAGTCTGCTGCTGTTTTATTCCTCCAGTTTTTTTTTCTTTGTTCTTATACTCCACATATGAGTGAAATCATTTGATACTTGTCTTTTTCCGCTTGGCTTATTTCACTGAGCATAATACCCTCTAGCTCCATCCGTGTTGTTGCAAATGTCTGGATTTGTTTTCTTATGGCTGAATAATATTCCATTGTGTATATGTACCACATCTTCTTTATCCATTCATCTACTGATGGACACTTAGGTTGCTTCCATTTCTTGGCTATTGTACATAGTGCTGCGATAAACATAGGGGTGGGCCTCTATCCTCTTTGGCAGGGCTGGCGTTGAAGGAGAGCTGTGAATAACAGTGCCTCAGGTAGCTGCTTGGCAGAGTTAGTCCCTAAAATCTGGCCCCTGTCCAGCTTGGAAATGAGCCCCCTACCTCCCATTGGACACGGATTGTCTCCAGGCACAGCTGACTCCCAGCTGCCAGCCATAAAGGGGACCAACCCCAAATCACCAAAGCAGATCTAGGGAGTAGGTAGTTGGCCTGGGGTCTGCAAAAGTTCTGCATCTGACTTTGGAGTGTCAGCTGACCCCAGAATCATCATCTTAATTTTTTTCATAATTTCTGAATTATAAATGTATACATTGATGGTAGAAATTTGACACAGAAGTATAAAGAAAATAAAATCAGACATATCCTTACTACCCAGAAATCATCCCTGTCTATGTTTTGCTGGTTTTATTCTAGTCTTTTTGTTTAATCTATAGATTTATTTTTGTTTCATAAAGGGGATCATTCTGTACCTAGTGCTTGTATCCTGCTTTTTTTCTTATCATTATCTCCTGAAAATGTTCTTTGTGTGATTAAAAGCTCTTTGAAATCTCATTTTTAGTGGGTATGAGCTGGCATAATGTCCACAAACTCCCCTCTCCTTCAACCACAATTCCCTCCCTGCTGCCCCCCCGTTTTCCAGGGATCCTAGGACATAGTCTATGGCATTGTAACTGCAGCAACTGTTCCATCCAGGGGCTTGGGACCTCTTTGGGGGCAAGAGGACCACCCAGGCACTCTCAGACTCATACTAGGGGCAGATCCCTTTAGCTCTAGACTCTGCTGCACCCATGCCCACCTTTGGGCACAGAGAAATTGGCAGGGTATCTTTACTTTAGGTTCATCATCCACCCTAGTCATGCAAAAAGTCAGGACTCTTGTCCCTGGCACATTCAGACAGCTGGTGAAGCATAAGTACTCCTTTCCTACTCCTTAAGGGAATCTCTAAGCCCAAACTCTAGAAGTAGGCCAGTGACAGGTACCCAGTGTAGTCACTCAGTTTAACCTGACGCAGCAAAATAATGAGGCTTTGAGAGTTGCTCCCAGGTCTTCTCCCCCAGCCCAGTGCAGTAACAATTCTAGCAATAGCTCATTTTGTGTTAACGCTTGCAAGTTTCCATCTGTTTTAATACCACAGGATCTTTCACTCCCGTGCGTGCACACACAGAGCTTACATGACTTGCTCTGCTTGAGTCATGCAGTTAAAAAAAAAAAAGACATCTTTGACACCCACAAAATATTTTAATCAAAACCTTTCAGTTTCAACCTGGATATTTAAAAACATTGGCAGAAGCTTCTGTGAGTTTAGTTCCACTAAGGTGTTTCACCTGCCTTATCAAGACCATTCTCAGTCTACTTTTTTAAGCTACCGTCTCTTAAATTATTGAAAATTTAATTGCTAAATATATAATAACCTTTGCTTGTATGTAACCGAAAATGGTCTAAGAGCCAACATTTAGAGTATGACAATGGAGCTGAACAGTTTTTAATGCGCAAGCAGTTCTGTTCTTGTGTATGACTTGTAACCTTAATTTACTGTGTAAAGATGGTTACATTATTTCCTTAGCTTTGTTTGTTGGAGACAAATAGAGAATGCTTGTTAAGTATGTCAAAACATAATCTTATCTTGTGAATTTTTGTTAATGTATTATACGAGCTATATTTTTCATTTGCCCAGAAAGACAGCTTGTATAACGCTTTGGGAAGTTTCTGCTCTGTAACGTCTTTAGAGCTGACCGTCTGTTAGGTTTGTTTTTTTTCTTCATGCTAAAGTGTCAGTTGGTGGTTTTGTGAACTGGTCAGAAATTCACAGGTCTTAAATGTTTTGGGGAAATTTATATTGGACACTGCTCTTTGTCTAGCAAATAAAAGATGTTAATATATTCCTGTTACTGGCATGTGCACGACTATGTTATTAGAAGCCATTTTATCATTTTCCTGCTTTAAATAGAAATGTCTATTTATGAATTCTGCTTGTAGTTTTTTCACAAATAAAATAGTAAAATTAAAAAAAATATGTACTTTAAACAGTACATATTCACATATGTCTAACTTCTCATTTCATCTGCCAGCATTGCTATCAGGTAAGTAAGACTGGTCTTATTTTCCTCCCTCACAGATGAAAAAATTACGTCCTGAAGTCAACCACTGTAAAGTCAGAACTTAGGCCTTCTGATCTGCATCCCCCAACTCCAGCCCTCCTTCCTGTATACTCTGCTCCCCTGGATACTAAGAGATCAAGTTCCCTCTGTCTTAGCTTTCCATGTCTAATTTCAGACAGAGGCAAGTTCTGGCTCTTCTAAACCTAAATGCTTCTGGGTATCCACCCAAAAAGGCCTTTCTCGGTCCCAGCATTTCTGTTTGTCTTGGGACATTCCCTTCAGGGGATCATTGTTGAGAGGAGTTCCTCATTTTGAAACCTCTCCCAACTGATTTCTCTCTGATGAGGTGCCATAATCCTTTTTGGCTGCCCCTTACAGCTTCTCCAGTTTCCTCAAACAGCCTCTCTATACCCTTTCTCCTAGCTTCCCACATATTCCCTGAGCTCGAAATAATCATTCCTGATTTTTTTCCTGGCAGCCATCATCCATGACAGGCTTCTGACCCACATGTTCATCAAGAAAGCCCTCTCTCCCAGAGTCCTACATGCAAGTACAAACAGGTACACACACATACATACATACGCTTTGTGGAGAGGGGAGTAGTGTTCACCACATTCTGCTTCGTCTACTCTGTTCAAGTCAGACTGCAGGGGAGCAGCAGCTTCAAGGATGGCCCTAAAGAATTCTGCCTGAGGTGAGACATTTCTTGCCAAATCTATCAATGGCTTGTTGGGGACTGAGGGAAGGTGTGAGGCCTGCTGTTTGCTCTTTGCCTCGGTCTTGCATTAGCTGGGGGAGACAGGCTTGCCTGGAGAACCCTGACCCTGTGGCTAGGGTAGACATCCTCCTGGACCATGGGTTGCCTTTTCTTTCAGGACCTCCACCCTCTTCACTGACCCCCTCACCAGGAGGAGAGCCACAGAGACAGGGGGCCCTGAAGCAGATGCCCCTGGCCCCAGACCTCCAAAGCCTGGCTGGACCAGAACTCAACTCTCCCACCCTGCCATTTTTGTTCCCTCACTTTCACCCAGCCAGGTCTTGGGGGAGGGAAGGAAGAGATTGGCTGGGTGCAATGCAGTGTTTCTGGGGGCTGGTGGGGGCGGGCAGGGGAGTCCATTCAAATTGACAAAAATAGAACATCAGCCTCATATCATTTTTCTCAAAACAAGATTTATTGAAGTTCTGTCGGTGAAAATCGCTGCTGTGTGGAACGCTTAACTTATAGATTAGATTACTCAGTCGTGCCTTACTACATTTTTCATTAGAAAAATATTGGCTGGGAGAGTTTGACCTCATAATCTCTGCATTTTAAACAATAACCAGAGGAAAACCAAATAGAAGGCCCAAGTTAACGGGTTTTTCCCCCCCCATCATTTTCCCCTGGGAGAGATAGGAGTAAGGCCGGGAAGGGAACAGAGTGGAATCTGCTGTGTGAGCAATTCCCCATCTCCAGGCCCACTCCCCAGAGGCTGCAGAGGTGGCTGGGGTGGGGGTGGGGGGACAGAAGGAAGCGTGGGCTACACTGAGTCCTTGGGGCTTAGGCCCTGGCAGATCCCGGCTTGGGAGGCCTGGAGCTCTGCAGGGCCCCCACCCAACGCAGAGCTGTAGTGTACACTCGTCCCCAGGAGTGGGGGTCTGGAGTATGACCACGGAAAAGGCTTTTTCTCTGTCCCCAGAAGTGCCCAGTTTGGTTGGGGAGACAAGAGTCCAGAATCCCAGGGCAATTGTGGGTTTCCATCTAGGTTGCTGGAGTGGAGGGGAGAAGGCATGACTACCCCTTCATTCTCCACAAGGGGAGTTGGGTGTCTCCCCCCAGGAGGATTTTCTAGGGAAGGGAATGACTCCAAGGCTAGGCCAGCAGGAACAGCCTAGACTGGCCTCAGGCATTCTGACTTTTCCTCTTGACCCAGGAGCAAGCCTAACAGGACCCTAGGTTTGAAGCCCTCAGGCTAAGGGTGATTGTAAGGTGCTGGCTGGCTCTAGAGAAGGGCAGGGGGCTGCCCTGATACAAACAGATCCCTGGCCACTTTACAACTGCTGATCCGATTCTTTGGAGAGCAGCAACCCCACCCTGTCTGTGTCTAGGTTTCCACTTTCTGAGGCTTTGGTGATTTCCAAGTTCTGACACAGTCATTATTTACAAAGAGCAATTATTATTTTTTTTGTCATTAAGTCATTTTTTAAATGGCTCCAGGCAACATCACAGAACAAAGAAACAAAATATCCATGAAAAGACTTAATCACAAATTACTAATTATTTCACCCCTTCCTCCCTCCCAAAATCGTGAAATCTGAGCCCCATGAAAAGGGAGAAGGTCTCCCTAGCCATGAGCTCTCCATGGCTCTTAGGCACCTAATCCATCATGGGAGGGGGCATTTCCTGCCCCACTCTGAGCCCCAGGGGAAGGGGTAGCAGGGAGTCCCCCATTCCTGACCTCTGAAGTCACCTTCTGCCTATAGATGCAGCTCTTCAGCCAATAGTGGAGGGATTTGACAATGAGTGGGGGACCCCCACCCAGAGCCCCACACCTTGGGCCCCTCCTCCCAGGCCAGCAGTCTCCCCAGCTGGCATTCCACTCTGGACCCTTTGAAGCCTCAAGGGCCAAGGCAGAGGAGCCGCCCCCCTGCCGTGGGGCTCCTACAGTCTCCAGCTGGAAAACAAACCGGAGGAGGAAGTAATCCTGGAGGGGAAGCCCCCCCAGTCCCCAGACGTGAGGAAATAAAATGTGTTTGACACCAAGATGTATGGGAGGAGGGGGAAATCCAGGATATGGGCCCCTCCATCCTGCCAGGCCTTCTAGAGCTGATGGCGGTCTCCTTATCTGACCCTTGCTGAAGGAGAAAGGGGCTGAATGAATGAGGCAACAGTCAGGAAAGTGCTGGCTCAGTCCTGGCACAAAGGTGGCTCTGCCAGGGAGGTGGGTTCTGAGGCCAGGCAGGCCTCCTGGGAAATGCCCACACTGGCCCCATCCCTCGGCCCAACATGCCCAGTTCCCCATGAGCAGCCTGTGCTGAGCTTGGGTGATCAGCTCACTAGTCATGGAGGTAAAATCCTGGGAAGGATCACACTGCAGGTCCAGAGATGGCGCCGCTGAGGAGAAGGATGTATGTGTCCTCTGGGTTGGGGGCAGCTATGGATCCCCAACCTCAAAACCCAAATGATCTCTCACAGGCTCTCCTTAAAACTCAACTCTAAACCTGGCTCCAGAGCAAACGCAACCCCTGATCCACCCATTCACAGTCCTACTACATGGCAGGCAACAGAAATACATCGGTGACCTTGGGACACCTGGACCCTACCTCTATGGAGATCTAGTTTACTCTTCTTGAGCATCTTTTGTTAAGAAGACCTTGATCAAAGGGAAAGTCAAGGCCTTGCCCTGTGTCCCACCCCAGCCTTTGCTCAGTCCCTCATTGTTTGGATATTTGTCCTTGGTTGTTTTCTGACTCCCCAGTCAGACCATTCCCTTAAATCCAGGTCTTGTATACCTCCTGGGTCCACCTCCCTGCCAGCCCTGGGCACCTAATACAGGTGGAAATGGTCATAGGTGGAAGGAAAGAAGGCAGGCAAGCAGGCTTTTGCCAAACAGAGCCTACTTAATAAATGTTTACAACCCTTGTTTCTATGTTCAGCAAAGACCTTCAGTATAAATGTCCAAAATACTGGAATCACAGGCACTTTCCCAAGAGACCTTAGAATTCAAATAGTCATTCTCAGCCACACATAGGTACTCAAGCTTCCTCTTTTCTTTCTTGTCAAATTGTCCTTCTCTCTTTAAAACCTTTCTGAGCAAGGAACACCTGGGAATATGCTAGGACTTGGGCTGCCTTTATTAAAGGCACTTCTTTAAAAAGATCAGGGTTTTCTTGGAGGTTATCTGCTCCACTCTTCTGCTGCCCAATTCTAGCTCAATGGTTGCTAACTCCCCCTCAGACCTGTAGGATGTGTGAGCCTGGGGGGATAACCCCACTCTGGGTGTAGTGGAGATGCTGGTTGTCCCCCAATATCCATTCTCCCCTTCTTTTTAGATCATAAAACATCCAAGTGTTAGCTAGAACCTGGTCACCAAGTTTAGGACAACATTCTCCAGACTCCCTTGCAGCTAGGTGTATCCAGGTAACTAGATTCTGGCCAATAAGATGGAAGCAGAGATAATGTTAAGCCTTCTGGGCTCTGCCCTTAAAAAGATGGAGCTGACCCTCCACATCCCCTTGTTCCCTTTTCACTAGGTATACAATGGACATGGGAACCACAGCATTCCTCTTAGAGCTCAAGATGGAAGCCATGTACTGAGGATGGTGGAGCAATAACAACGAGACTGGTGCCTTGACACTGTGGACTGGAACTGCCAGATCTCTGAGTGCTTCTGCTGGGCCTTTACAGGAGAGAGAAACAAACCTGTTATGTTCTTAACTGTTACTTTGTAATTTGCTTTGTTTCTTTCCTTTTGCTTCTCTGAACAAAGGAAAAGCAAATTATCTAATGCAGCACTGTACAATATCATGTGAACACATATGTTATTTAAAATTTTCTAGCAGACACATTAAAAAATAAAACGGGAAATTAATTTTAATAATGTATTTTATTTAATCCAATAGTTCCAAAATATTATTTCAACATGTGACCAATAAGCAATTATTAAAGAGATAATATTTCCATTCTTTTTTCATGCTAAATTTTCAAAATCCAGTATGTAGTTGACATTCCCATCTCATTGGACTAGCTGCATTTCAAGTGCTCCGTGGCCACATTTGGTAGCAGCGACAAGACTGGCCAGCACAGGTCGAAGGAGACTGCCAGACGGTGAACCAGTTAGGGACTGAGGACAAACCTTGAGTTAAGTACAGCAGCTACAGTAACCACTGCTCCTACAGCTGCAAGGAGAGCCTTTGGCAGTCAGCCCATTTCTAGCCAGATGTCTGGCACACCCATCATGCTCTGGCTCCAGTCCACAAGGAAAAACCTTTATGCCTTAGTTTCCTATATTGGACCCTGGAGATAGGCTATTTTAGGAAGCAAGTAGACCCGTAGGAAGACAGAGAAAAGGAAGGGAAAGCTGGAGTGTGGGTTATCCTCCAATCTCCACTTTGCCTGTATTCAAAACAGAATGGAGCAGGAAAGACAATGCAGGTCTCAGCACAGAGGCATTAAGAGAAGAGGTCCTCCCTCCTGGCTCAGGAAGACTTGGGGCCATGGCACGTTGCTCCTGAGCTCACCTAAAGGATCAGACTTATCTCTTACACTTTACTGGGATTAAGGAAAGAACAATATCATGCGAAGAGTCCATATTACCAACATGATCCTTCCCACCAACTCCCTCATCTGGACAACAATTCAACATCTCTACCATCGTCACAGCCACTTCCCTTGTGACCATAATTATTGTTACCATCATCCACTGATACTACCATCACCCCCAAAATTATTACTTTTGTCACTGCATCTTTGGTATCACATCCTTCAGCATGACAACAATTATCATCATCTACTCTCATTATCAACATGGCAAAAATCATTAACAACACCACCATGACCACTCATCATCCCCAATTCCTGCTAGTACCATAATCATAAAATCACTGTAATTATCAACCTCAATACAACCACTTCCACCATCACCATAATGTACTAGGACCTCTAATATCTTCATCTCATCTTGTAAGGTCACCCCCAGATCTCTTTTTCCTAATTAGAAGTCTTCAGAGTGTTCCCCTAATGTCTGCCTGTCAAAATAACCTCTTATACCCCTAGCACCCCAGCATCCCCTTCACTCAACCATTCTTGCCTCAGGATCAAGTTCTGTTTGTCCTATTTGACCTTTTGGAGTCTGACCTGTCCATTGAAATCAGCAGTCCCTTTCTGCTTGCTAGGATGCACTGGCTTTTGGACCCTTGGTTTATCTGAAACTCATGGCCAATTAGCCCTGGGCATTCTGCCATCAGTTACAGAGGTCTGCCTGGGTAGGCCTAGAGAGCTCAGCATTGCCATGTTCTCTCAGGGGACTAATATCCTGCCAATATCTTTTCTTGGATTTTTGCTGAGTGAAAAGAGGCTGGATTTGTAGAGTTGGTCCCCGAAGGCTGGTTTGGTGACTCTCAAGCCAAGAGGAAGCTGGGAAAGGGTATTTCTTGTCAGGACTTACTAGCAGAGAAATCTGGAACACAGAAAGTGTCAGAGGAAGGAGAAAAGGTTAGGGGAGGGGACAAACTCTTTACTCTCCCTGGTTTGTCCAATGGAGATCACAATAAGACCATTGTCGTCATGTATATCCCTGGTTGACCTCTGAAGGAACGGGAACTGCTCTTTTATGGATAGCTTGTTGTAGAGAAAGACCGTGGCCATCCCACATCTATTCCACTGACTGAGCTCTTGGGGCCTGAAACATTTTGGAAGTGGACCTCCTCTGAAATGGTGACCATGCCAGAGGCAGAAGGAGCTCTAACCTCTTCCCACCCCTTTGATCTGGCTATGGTCATTCCAGTCATCCTCTTAGCCTCCCAGAGAGCCACAGGTATGATTTTCTGCAAGTAGTCATCCTCTCCAATCATGTGGTTCATGGGGACGGAAAGTACGTGCATCTTTTGAGTTCAGATCCCAAAGTGCATCTCTGCATCTGATCACATAACCCAAAAAGAACAGATCTCCAGTCCCCAGATCTGAATAATATTTTCCAGAGGGCTGGGGATGAGATAGGAGAGAGAGAACAGGATCCTTGTTTTATATGTTTTGAGGCCAAACCCCTTCCTAATGCCCAGCATGGGGCTCTTCCCGAAGCACAAGGGACTGATTTACTGCCTGTCTGCTGAGCATGGTGGCTCCATGACTGTGAGCAAGGCTGCCTACTTATTAGGGGTAGGCCAAATGTTCATTAATAGTGTCCCCCCTCCCCAAATGTTGTGAAGTGACTCAGGGAGGTGGGAGGTGGCCAGATGGGAAGGAAAGAAGCAGCTGCCCCTTGCTGACACAAGAAGACCCTATAGTCATAGCTATATCAGTTAATAAACAAACTTCCTTCTCCTTTCAGCCCCCAGAGAAAAGAGGTAAAGTCCTCCCTTCTCCCCTCTTATTCATTTATTTGTTCTACCATTCTATTGAGCAACTGCTATGTGCTATGCACTGAGCTGGACCTTGGAGACATGAAGACGAATAGGTCTTGGTTCTTATCCTTAAGAAGCACACAGTCATCACCGAGAAGACAGGAAGGAAAAGATACCTCTGGCCTTTTCAGCTTGTCAAGGGTCAACCAAATGTCTGAACCAGTCCCCCTAAGAGGGCAGTGGCAAGATCCCAGCAGGTAATAGATGGCTGTGGCTATGCCCTGACAGGGACATTACCTGCAATTGGTTCCAGTCATCTATGGAGCCAAGCAACTTTGAAAATTGGGGGTGTATGGCGACAGAGGAGAGCAAGACCTGCCCCTCCATCCCTAATCTGTCCTGATCCTCCTCCTAAGACAAGCAGGAATATATATATATAGTCTCCTATGGCCAGGATATAGTCTCCTATCTAAAAGGTACAGAAAATATCTTTTGCCTCTTCTCCCTGCTAGGCTGGTCGCTGCACAGGCTGGAAATCACCCCCAGGAAGGAGCACTGAGGGCCTTAGAAGAGAGGCCAGAGGCCAGAGGCAGGGGATTGCCTGTTCATGAGGTCAGACTCCAGAGCAAACGGCAAGCTGTCTGCCTTTCCGGACTCTGGAAGGATGGCAGTGGGGGTAGAAAGGAGGGTGAAAGGTTAGGGCCCCATAGGCTAGGGGAGGGACTTCCAGGCTCTGACAGGCTCTGCTAGGATGTAGTGTCTGAGCCTTTGCTGGAAAAGTGGAGGCAAGAGGCAGCCACCAAGAGGAACAGCCCTCAGAGGCCCTTTAGCACAGTCTAAGCTGGAGGAAATCTGGCAGATCATATGATCCTTCTCACTCATTTAGAGGGGAAACTGAGGTCCAGAGCACACAAGGACAACCACCAACCCAGGGAGTCTTCTGTTGGACAGCCCTGTGTTCTCTCCTGCCACTCTGACACTTAGCATCTCTCTCCAAGAAACTCTCTGAACACATCTCCCAGCTGAGCAAGTTACCATCTCAGTTACTAAGTACCAGAGTGAGTGGACCTTGGGACAATTTCGGATTTTAGGGGCAGGAGTGGGCAGTTGTGCTGATGGCCACCTAGGACTCTGGTAAACTCTAGATCCCTCCCATCCTCCACCTCTCCCACCCTCACCCCTGCAAGGGCATGGCCAGGCCTTTGTCCTGAGCCCCAATCTGTTCAGCCACCAGCACTTTCACTTTTCTTTCACCTTTATGCCTTCTGAGCTCATTTTTTTTCTGCTTAGTTTCTGCCAACCACCCTGCCAAATCCACCCCCAGACCCTTTTCATCTCTATATACCCCATGCATACCTCCCTCAGAATATGAGGCCACAGAGCTCTCCTTCTCAGGGATTAGGCCATGGATGTTTGTGTGACAGGATGGAGTTCGTGTGACACTGGTGACCCTGTTGCTTTCTGGAAGGCAAAGGAATCCTATATCTACCAGAGTGGGTCAGATGGAGACACAATCAGAATTGCTGGTCTAAACCCCAAGGTCGTGAGTACAGACTGTCGAGGGCTGGCCCTGGGACTGGGGCCTGGATAGCATGGGCAGGAGTTTCTCGCAATTCCAGCTCTGAGAAACTGCCAGGGCCTGCCCAGTCGCAGGTGTCTGTGGTCCGATTCAGAGAAATTTTCTCAGGGCCTCAAACAGACCTGGAAGATGAGGCAGGGGAGCATACAGATAGGGAGGGAAGGGTTTGACCCCTTGCTATGCCTCCAGCCAACAAGCCCAATCCACTGCTCCCTCCATCCCTGTCCAAGCACAGTGCAGAAGTGGGGCTGGCTTTCCTTTCCTCAAATGTCTTCCTGTCTCCAGACGACTCCTATTTGGGGTCTATTTGAGGGTGAGAGCTTAGGAAATGGGAGACAAGAGCCTTCTGAGAATGACCATGACACTCAGATGCACACACATCTATTCTTTCATTTAGTCATCCATTGAATGTTTATGGAGCAACTCTTCTGCCCCACACACTGGGCTCAGAGCTGGTGTTACAACCATGAATAAAACAAGACATAGACAAGTGGCCCTAGTCTCCATGGAGCCTTCAGCCTACCAGGGGAGAGAGGCATTAAACAAATACACTAAATTGTTAAAGACATTAAAATCATAATAAGTGACATGATGGACTATAAGATGAGAGTAGGGGGCTCCCCCAGAGCCTCCATCTAGAGTCACACAGATTGTGCACTACACAAGGAAGCTTCATGATAGCACAACTAGGGGCTGTTTGTGGAGGAAGGGGTACCTTTTTCTAATTTGCACAAAGGCACCTCATAGGCTGGCAATGGCCTGAGATCTGGCCAGTCTGGGGGTCAGTTTCACATCTACTATCTCATACCCAATCTTAGGATGTCTCAAGGCCAATTTCAGGGTCAATGTCACTGTCACATATACACAATTACATAATACCCTAGTATGCATTTGTACACCCATGCGTATTCAACATCACACACAGGCTCACATTGGCTCCAATACCCTATTACAGACATGACTCTGACACACACTTAAAGGGCCCTCACAATCACACTCAGATTCTCACACATGAACTGTTACATGTGCAAACACAGCCTCACTACAGCCACACGTTTTCTCTCACACCATGTCACCCATATACCCACGGCATTACTACAGTCACACACAATCCCTTACTGCCACACACACACACACACACACACACACATACACAATTTCTCACACACACGGGCAGCCACGTTCCTGTTAGGCTTCTGGAGACAGGCATGTGCAGCCCCTGATCACAGCTAAATGTCAGCAAGTCCCTCTCCTCCCAGTTAGAGATGAATTGTTGCTCGGGAGATATTTCATCCTTAATGCCTCCTGCTTGAACTGGAGCATGCATCTCAGGAGGTTACGTTTTTCCCAATCCGTCTGCTGCCCCCCTGGCTGGCTCAGGGAGCTGGCCTCCTGCCTCTCAGCTTTCATGGGCGTGAGAAGAGGCCTCCCTCTCCCCTTACAGCCTCTCTTCATCCTTTCCCTCCCCACCCTCTCAGTCCTGGCAAAAGAACAAAGCCCAGGCAGCCTCCCAGGCCCCCTCCCCAGCTCCCAGCACAGGAGGTGCCCCCAGAGCCCAGGGACCATAGCCTGGCCATACCCAAGCCCTACCTCACTTGCTAGCTGCATTCAGAGCCAACATGGACCCTGTGGCCTAGAGAAGAGTTGAGCACAGAAAGAGGGAGATGGCATTTGAAAGACAGTCCCTCTTAAGGGTGTTCTGCAACCACAACCCTCCCTGTCATAAACTTAAAAAAAAGTCTGAGTGTTGCTGGTGTAAAGATAAACTTGGATAGCCTTTCAGGAAGCCAGCTGGGTAAGATGTATCCATAGCTTCTACAAGCTGTATCCCTTTTGCCCGAGCAATGCCATGTTCAGGAATTTATCACAAGGAAATAAGCAGAGATAGTCTAGACAATTTAGCTTCAAGGAGCTCATCCCAGCCTGGTTTATAAGAGTGAAAAATTGGCAACAGCCTAAACATCCCACAGTAGGGATTGGCAATGGCACAACCATCAACAGAATACCATGCAGCCATTAAAATAATGGTGTGTAAGAATGTTTAGCATCATTGAAAGGTGTTCACACATAATGTTGAATAAAACAAGCAGGTTGCAAAACAGTATGTGTACTAAATGCTGTGTGGGGGCTTGGATGGGATCCTGGAATAAAAAAAAGGACATTTAGTGGGAAAACTAGTGAAAGCCAAATAAAGTCTGGAGCTCACTTAATAATAACATTAGGGGAGATGGGTAAGCAGTATATGGAAAGTCTCTGTACTATCTTTGCAAGTTTTCTGTAAATCTAAAATTATTCCAAAATTAAGTTTATTTAAGAAACCATTGTGTAGATATAAAATAATTCCCGTTTTTTTCAAATATATATACATCAAAGTCTGGGAGAATATCCACCAACTTGTTAACTTGAGTAATATCTTAGGGGTGGGATTATGGGCAACTTAAATTTAATTTAATTTACATCATTTGTGTGTTCTTTTTGTTTCAGCTTTATTGAGATATAATTGAAATATGACATTGTGTAAGTTTAAGGTGTACAACATGTTGATTTGATACACATATATTACAATATGATTATCACTGTAGCTTAGCTAACACCTCTATCAGATCACATAATTACCATTTCTTCTTTGTGGTAAGAACATTTAAGATCTATTCTCTTAGCAATTTTCAAGTATACAATACAGTACGGTTAACTATAATCACAATGCTATGCATTAGATCCCCACATCTTTTCTTTTTTTAAATAAAGGAGCATGTACCTCTTGAGTAATTAAAAAAATTCAAACCTGAGTGTCAGTGGGGATGCTGAGAGCAGCTCAGTTCCCGGCCATTCCACCCAGCCTCCTCAGTTCCCTGGAGGTCTTGAGCTTAGCCATTCGAGACAGTTACTTTCACTCCTCTCCAGCCACACTAATTGGCATGAACCACTCCACAAGCCTGGAAACTCCAGAACTTCTGGATCTGAAATTCTCTTCTTGATCTCAATCTCCTACCTTCTTACACTTCTACACACTGAGTGTATTCCCTCACTACTACTGACGTTCTCTGGTCCTTTAAACCCTCCATGTTTTCCCTGTCCATTCTGGCTTTACTTCCTCCCTTCTTAATCTGGCTCTATAGCAGCCATTTCAAAAATGTGCTTCCTGCCATCCTGCCTACGAGTCTCCAGTCTTAAGCAACATGCCGTCCACTTTTCTGGCTCCTACTCCTGGGCAAGCTGGAGTAGTTGAAAAAAAAAAACCCTGCCCATTCATGCTGCCTCAACTCATGCTTCACCAATATGTGTTTAAAAACCACAAAACAACCTTCTCTTTATCTACAGTAGACTCCTCGTTACAATTCCACAACCATTTTGGACTTTCTCTGCAAGACTTCAACTCTAACTTAACCAAAAATATGGAGCCCAATCCTGCAATGTTTCCCTCTCTATCTCCCCCAAACCCATCAGTCCACATAAGAATTTCCCTAGATCATCATCCAAACTTTTTCTTCCCTTCTGTCTTTGAAGAAGAAGAGTACCTTCCTCTTTACCAAGGACCCAACCTCTCCTTCAACTTTCCAGAATTTTCTTCATTGAATATCTTCTCTTACATCTTATCCATCTTGCTCTCCCTTCCCTCTTTTCCCTGACAAACTTTTTGAATGTGAAATCACCCTAATCACCTTTAGTTCTGTGTCATTCACTCTTCATGCAACATTCCCACCACTCCATAGTCTCTTACAGTCAGTCGCCTGTGACCTTGGAATTACCAAACCTCCTGGCCATTTACTCTGTCCTCCTCACTGACTGCTCTGCAGTATTTAATACCAATTCCCTCCCTCAAAATTTCCATTATCTCTAAGCTACTCGCTTTCCTTGTTTTCCTCTTAACTTTCCAATTACTCATTTTTAGTATCCTATGACTCCTTTCTCTCCTCCAGTTTCCTAAATACAGGTATCTTCCAGGACTCAGGACCCAGCTCTGTCTTACTCTGCCTGTCTCTGGCAAGCTCACCATCCCACTGGCTTCAACAAGTCATCTCTTTGGAAGAAACCTTTCTGAGTTCCTGTCTGGAATGTCCAACTTCCTGCTGAGCATCTCTGAGTGGATGTCCCAGAGCACCTCAAACTCCTTATAACCACAGCATTTATCTCCATCCCCTATCTCCAATAAGCCCTGCCTTCAGACTTCCACCATTCTTTCTAACAATCAAGCTGAACATGTAGGAGTCACTTGGACTCCACTCTCCCTCTTCCTCACCATCCCCCCAAATCCAGTTACCAACTAGGTCTGGCCAATTCTACCATCTCTTGCCCACACCTCTTTGTGCTCTGTGTGCTTCCATCTGGTTTTGGCCTTCCTTACCTGGACTATGGCAGTATCCTGTCTCTCATCCATCCCACTTAGGCTAATCCTACAGAGTAAAAACCAACAGCCTCTAAAGCTGGAGGGACCATACATTTTATTATCCCAACCAGGATGCTTTTGAGAGTGAAAGGGGGCTCTGTAAAAATCAATCAATCATATACTTTAAAAATAAAAATAATAATACAGTGAGATAATAGGCATAAAATGAAACTGCCCTGAGCACAAAATGGTCATCCTACCTAAAGCACATGTCTGATCACATCCCTCTCCTGCTCAAAGACACTCCATGACTCCTACTGAATTAAAGTCAGATTCACAGTGGCATTCAAGTCCTACCTTTCCAGCCTTGTCCCAGGTACCTCACTTTCCTAATAAGCAGACCTACTCATTGGTCCTTGAACACATCTCATGCTATCCCAGCCCTGTGCCTGTGTTCATGCTCTTCCTTTTTTCAGGAAATCCATGTTTCCAATTCTGCTCCTCCAATCCTATCCTTATTTCAACATCAAAACCACAAACTAGCCTCCATGAAGTCTCCTCTCATCCTTTTCTTGCACCTTTATTGTAGCACTTTGTGTTTCCTCCTTAGTATGATATTATTTCTTCATTTGGCTCTATCAAAGATGCTGATCAGTGGCTGCACATGGCCCCACTCCCAGCCAGCTCTGTGGCTGGGCAGCTGCTTACAATGTGGCCTGGCATTAAAAGATGAGCGGGGCCAATCCAATTTCTTCTCTTGGGAATTTGAACCATGAAATATGGGAGAGTAGAGCAGTTAGCAGAGGTGATGTGGAAAGAGACTCAGAGAGGCCGGCTGGTCAAATGCAAGTCATGGTTATGAGAAATTATGAGGAAATCCAGGAAGCTCTCTGTGCTGCATAGAGGTCAGAAGCAGTTATGAGCTTGGGCTCTGGAGGCTGACCTGAGTGAGAATCCTGACTCCTCCCCTTCCTGGCTTGAACCTGGGGCAGGATATCTAACCTCCTTGAGACTCAGTGTTATCAAATGTAAAATGGGGATAACGATATTGACTAACTCACGGTGTTCTTAAGAGGATCAACTGAGATAAGCATAGAAACAAATGTGTCTGGCATTTAGTAAGTGCTCAGAACTTATTAGTTATCATTCCTCCTCTTCCTATTATAACAATAATCATTAATTTCATTAATATTAATGAGGCAAGAGACACAAGAAAAGAGAGGCCCTATGGGCTGCCTTCCCACCTTACCATGAGAAGTTAATTCCCAGAGCTGCCTTGATTCCTGCATGGTTTCTAGATCCAGTTCCAATCCCAAACCAGGTACTTCATTACAAAAGCCCTCCATTTTCTTGTGATTACTCAAGTTTCTTGCAAACAGAAGGACTCCTGTCTTCCTCTTCTGTCTGGACTTGGGCTCCTCATAGGCTAGGATAATGCTCTACCTCAGTATCCTGCCTGGGTCTTGAATGCAGCTGATGCTCATTGCTTGGTGAATGAATGAATGAGTGCATAAGATTCCAAGTTCTCTCTAAGGAACCTACAGAATGGCCATTTTTAGGAGACTCAGAAATCCATGGTGTACATGGTTGGCAGAGTCAGCCCCTTGGTTCGTGGCCTCATCCCTCAAAGCAGGAAAGAAGGAAAACCAGGAATAGGGTCACTCTGGAGGACTGATGCTGCAGGGCCCCTGAGTTCCGGCCTTGCCCACATCCTGCTAGGCCTTGTTTTTTCCTTTCCTCATTCTCTCTGGCCCCAGGTTGAGGGGCAATAAGGTCACAAGAGGGCAACTGAGGGAAGAAATCTGCCAGGTCAGGTGCCAGCCTGCTGAAATGTACCAAGGTATTTCCTGCCAGGCCTGAGCCCCTCCACTTCAGCATTTTCACTCTTCCCCCCATGCTCCAAACCCCAGTCACACTTATATCCTTTCAGACCCTTACTTTCACCATGCTCTTTCTTACAATATCTTTGTACATGCTATTTGTTCCCCCTCAGATGCCCTTCCCCGCCTTCACCTCCAGTGAAAACTTCTACTGGTCCTTTAACACCCAGCTCAGCCAGCCCCTGCCAGAATCTTCCCTGGATCTCCCAGGCAGGGTTAAATGCTCCTGCTCTGTGCTTCCACAGTCCCTGTGGAGATTTTTATGAAACTTAGCTCATTGCTCCAATTGCCCGGTACTTGTCTTTCTTCCCCTGAGAAAGTTTCAAGGACAGGAATTATGTCCTATTCTTATTGTGCAGTCAGTGCTTAGCAAAGGACTTGGCACCAAGTAGGCTTTCACTAAGTGTTTGTTGACTGACTGTATGAATGTATGAATATATTAATTAACAGTTTCTCCCAGCTTTGCAGTCCCTGGATCCTGGTGTTTCCCCTTCTGGCTGTCTTGGGCATTTCTTAAAATCCTATAGCCTCATGACTATTTCTCCCAAAGGCACTACTACCCACCCCTATTCCCCAACAACATCTGGTATCCACAATCCAGGATATGGGTCTGCAGGTTTATAGATCTGGAGGGTTTCAAGGCTAGAGATTTGGGGCTTAGGTACTGAATAGGGACTACAGGAGAATGAGAAAGTGGAGTGGGTTAGCAACTTAAATGTCTTCATTGCCATTTGGGTTCTGACAGGTGGGTCCAGACTTTCCCTCCCAGGCAGGCCTCTGACTGGGCTGCCGGGCATGGATGCCACTTGCCTGCCCTCCTACCTCCCTGGACCCATGGCTGAGCGGCTGGCAGAGGCAGCACTGGGCCAGCCCAAGCAGACAGCCTTGCGCGATTGCTGGCTCCAGGCCTCCCAGCCCAGCTTGTAGCTCCCCCCAGAGTGGCGGGATTGATTGGCTGCAGCCGGAATGGGCACCAGTCTCCCTGGCTTGGACAGAAACGGGGCCATCTGTTACACCTCTAGTTAAAAGTACATAAAGTTGAGCATTTGTGCGCCGACAATACCACCCCTGACACCCTCCACGCGGCACAGCGCTCCGGCTCCTTGGCAGGCTTGCACTCCGTGACAGGCCGGCACAGCAACGCCTACATGCTGGCTGGGCTGGCACCACTGCAGGCATGGCTCCACCCTCTGGTGGCCAGGCCCAGCTGGGTCCAGACTAGAAGCCTAGATCCCACCTGTATCAGAGAGTGGAGGGAAGGACAGGGATGGGGAAGGGTATATATTGGTGGGTGGCTCCTGCTCCAGCTCAGGGTACCTGGGCTGCAGATTGATGCCAGACCTCACGTTCTCATTTGGGAGGACCCAGTACAGCTGCTCACGCCAGTCCTGGGGTGCAGGCTTCAGGTACACTCAGGCTTGCTCATGCCAGGCCTTGGGCTTCCTGGGCCAAGTGAATCAGGAATTCATCTTGTTACCAAAGAAGCTCATGCACCTTGAGTTTGGAGCCCCCATGGTGGGAACTTACACCAACCAAGAGGACATTTTTGGACAAGGCTGAGTTCTGGACTTTGGTCTTGGGTTCTCAGTCTAGACTCTGGTTTCTGGGCTCTAGGATATGGACCCTGATTTATGAACCCCAATTTCGGTCTCTGGCTCTGGGCCTGGACATTTAAGACAGTCTTTTCCCACTTATCTTCCTCCAGTGCACTAGCCAGGCCAGCCTGTTTCCAAAACTGTTGTGAGCAGTCCTACCTCTGCCCCTTTCCTCTTACACCAACCTGGAATATTCTATTTCTTCCCTCCAACCTCTCAATCCTTCCTACCCTTCAAGGCCTAGCTCTGGTCCCATCTCTGCAAGCAGACTTCTCTGGCTACAGGATTCTTCCCTGCTCTGATCTCCTAGAGGCCTCCTCCCTCACCTGGATGGTTTCTCATGGGGCTTGTCCAATATGAGCCTTGAGCTCCTTCTGCACAGGTGGAACTGGGCTGGTGCTTGTCTTATCACAAACTAGAGTAGGGCTGGGAGCACAGTGTGGGAGTTGGCTCTATAAGTGCCTTCCAGAGCTCATTGTGGGGGAAGGGGGACAATGCTACAGAGATGGTACTGCCTCTCCCAATGGCCAACCAATGGCTCCACTGGTCATAGCTCAGAAAGTAGATGGCCAGGTGTACAGACAGCTTTTGAAATTGATGTACTCATGGCTTTGTTCAATATACACACATTTGTTAAATGCATCCTACATGCCTTGTCCTGCATGGGGTATGGAAGAGGAGAGGGAATAAAATGAGTTTAGACATAATCCCTACCCTCAAAGAGCTTACCCAATAGTGAAGGCCATGAGACATGTCCACATAAAATTATGGTTGACCTTTGAACGATGTGGGGGTTAGGGGCACTGACCCCTGTGCTGTTAAAAATCCACATATAACTTTTGACCCCCCTCAAATTTATTATAACCTACTGTTGAATGGGGGCCCTACCAATAGCATAGAGTTGATTAACACGTATTTTGTATGTTTTGTGTCTTGTATACTGTATTCTTACAATAAAGCTAGAGAACAGCAAATTTTTTTCAGATTGTTTTGAAATTTTTTTGTTTCACAATTTTTTGAAAAAAAATCCACATGTAAGTGGATACCTGCAATTCAAATCTGTGTTGTTCAAGGGTCAACTGTATGATGCAATGAAGTAACCAAAATCAATAGAAGTGTCCTTCATCTTCTGTAACAATAGATTCTCAGAACTGGAAAGGACCCGTGAAGTCAGAGATTCTGATATGCTATTCTTAGCCAAAACATATTTATATACATTCCATGAGATAATGTGTTTGAAGCTCTTACTTGACACAAAGTGAGTGATAGTAAAATGATAATGGTGGTAATGACAAGACTGTAATTATTAGCCTTCTCAGCAGATTCTGACTCCTCACTTGCATACTCCACCTGTTGGGGGAAGCTCACTCCCACACAAGGCAGCTCATTCCAGTGTTTATATTTTTGCCCTTCAGAAAGCCGTTCACAAGGATGAGTTGAAATCATCCTCTTTATCTCCACTCAGAAATTCACTGGAGATGATTCCACCTCCCGGACCACACAGCAGCCCTGGATCTAGGGTGTGGCATGTGAGATGCCCAAGCACAAAATTTAAGCACACAGTGCTGAGAGTAAGTGCCTCCTTAAATCCTGTGCCCTGTGTGCTTCACTTGTTTCACTCAAGTCCTAGCCCTGCCACTGTATCCTCCTTCCCCAGCCAGCCCCAGGGGGGAGCTGTCTGATTTCTCAAGTACCCTTAGCTTCCAAAGAAGCTCCCACCAACAGTATATGGTATGTGGGTTTCTGGTACAGCCCCCAAGGATGAAGTGATGGGGGGAGTAGAGGAGGACTGAGAATTATGGGAGGTTATTAGTCCTACCCAGAGGGACTCACCTCCCCTCTCCAATCCTTTCCTACATAACACCTCCTTCTGGCCTGCCCTAGCTGCCTCCAGCTCTCCCCCACAAGCTGGCATGAGGGCCTAAGTAAGACTGGTGTGCCCAAATCTAGGCTTGAAAAGAAGCCAGGTAGTGAACTCTAAAGGACTGAGGAGTGGGGCTGGATATGGAAAGTCATGTGACTGTTTCTTCTTCTCATGGGCATCCTTAGGGAGGAGGGTATGTGTGTGTGTGTGTGTGTGTGTGTGTGTGTAAAGCAGAATGTAAAGCTTATAGGCCATGGAAAATTCTGAAGAATGTGAATGGAGGGGTCTGCTGAGGGGGAAGGTAGGGAGCAGGAGGACTGGATGGGGGAGGGAAGCAGAGTATTAAAGTACTGAAGGCTGTATGATCTGCTACTTCTCAGCTGGGCCACCTCAGTCAAGCTGCTTGACCTTTCTGAGTCTCAATTTTCTAGCTATAAATTGGACTACAAAGACTGTTTGCCTACCACAGGGAGGACCATGGGACAAGCCAAGATCCTTACCAGGTAGAGTTGCCTTTATCAGCTAGGGGTGAAGTCCAGACATGTTGAAACCTTCTGGGCTCCACTCAAATTGGAGTTCCATTCTGCCCCCCAGCCTGTGCTGGGGGCCAGCTTGAGGGCCTATGTTGCTTAGAACCACTTTTGTGATCTCTGTGTTTCTTTCTGGCCCTCATCGACCCAGTCACCACAAATACCCACACTCCTTCTCCTTTTCCTGTTTATAAAGCTCTGTCCACCCTCATCGTCTCCTCAGCCTTCTAAGAAAAAGCCCTGAAAGGAAAGTGACTGTGGAATTCTCTTTTCACAGGACAAACCAAGGCCCATATGGGGTTAAAAACTCAGGAGGGACTTGAACTCGGTTCTTCCGAGCCCGTCCTACCAGGCTGGGGCTGGAGAGGTCACTGAGCGCCAGCTAGAACCGACGCACAGGCGGAGAGCAGGCAGGCGAGAACTGGCCTGAGCCTCAGGGCGAGCATGGGAAGCCTGTGCTTCCCCCGGCCCGCCAGCAGCAGGCGCTGTGGCGGAGGCGCCCTAAGTACCGGAGCATTAACTTAAGAATAGCTCATACTAATATCCCTGGCTGTGTGGAAACAGAGTTTTATTAAATGCTTCATACAGATTTGGTATAATAAAGATGAATATATTATATCCTTTGCCTCCCCCATAGTGAGACAATAATAAGAGAGAAAAAATAAAGTGAAACATAAATACAGTATAATAGGACTTGTGTCGTGGGATGCATGGCCTGTCTGGACTGCCACCCGGCGACCTTTCGGCCGGAGCTCAGGATGGAGTCGCCAGGAGGCCGGATTCCAGCCCTTCCCTGCTCATCCAGGGATCCCTGGGCCCGGGTTTCCAGCCTACCCAATTCTCGCCCACAGTCAGTCTCACCTCTGCAGGCTAGGATAGGAGGACCCTACCTTAGAGAGGCGCCCCTGGAGAGGCCACACCTCTACCCTGGTTAGGGTTCTGCAACTTCGCCCTCTTGCTCCTTCTCCCCCTTGGTCCAGGTCTTCCAGGACATAGGCCCCACAGGACAGACAGACTTATGAGCAAGTGGACAGAATCGGAGGAGGAAAATCGGGGAGTGATGGCTTCTTCTTTGGCCCTGCCTCCGCCACCTCCCTATGCGCGGACTTGGGGAAAGGTTGTGGCTATGCCAAACATGCCGGAAGTCCCTCTCTGGATCTTATGTCCGTCCTTCTCTGGGAACCGCCAAAATCGTTTACCTAAAAATAAGAATTTCAAAGCATCCCTAGCACCGGAAAAAAGAAACGCTGGGAGATTCAGCCCAAGCCCTCCCAGCTTAGGTCGCAGCCGGCTATCCAACATGAGACCGTGTGGCTTAAACTCAAGAGCATCTCTGAAGCGGACTGGGTTCAAAACCCAACTGTGGCGCTGACAAACACGACATTTCTTAACCTGTTTTCTCTTCGGTAAAATGGAGACCTGGTGAGGATTACAAAGGTTTCTAAAGCCTGTTTGTAGAAGCCTGGCCCATCAGCTGTAAAAAAATAAAAATAAAAAGAAGCCACAACCTGCTCCTGAAATATTCGTTAAAGTATCCTGAAATGGCCATTTCAGACCTAGAATTCTTGAGAACCTCACTTCTTAATTAGGCCTGAAAGCACGCAACCCCTTTTCCCAAACGAATGAAAAAGCTTAGTCCCATCACTCTCCCTAAATCTCCCGACTTTTGCCCTGTCGAGGCTCAGAGAGGTTAAGAAACTTACCCAAGATTACACAGCTGCTGGCAGTGGAGCTGTCTCAGCTCAAGGTGCCATCAGTCCATGTCACCTGCCTCTTCGAAGACACCTGAGCAACCCTGCTTCAGAAGAAGTTCAAAATTTGGCCAGGAGCCCAGCATCAGAGCTGAGTCCTTAAGAGGGACAGAGTAAGCCCAGGCCTCTCTACGGGTCAGTGGCTGTGGCCCACCGCACTTCACCAAAGGAAAACGAATGAGAAAGAAATGTGTAGAGGCGGAGGGAAAAGAAAGTGGAGGAGGAGGCAGTGGGAGAAGAGGAAGAAGATGACATGAAAAGGGAACTCCAGCTGTCTTCCGCAAAGAGCTTCTGGTTTGGCTGCCTGGGGCACTGGTGAAAACCAGGCTGGGGCCTTGTCCACCAGCTTCTATGAGCAGCAAGAGCCAGCAGGGCCAGTGCCGGGATCATTGCCCAAAGTTCACCAAGTGGGAGTATGGGGGCTGCCAAAGAGAGGATGGGGTCAGCCTAATGGAAGTGAAGAGCTGGAGGAATGAAGTGGCAGTGGAGGTTTGTTGGGATGTGTGTGATCCCTCCAGATTGGAAACCCAGGAACATGTGGGAACTGCAAAAGCCAAAGGGTGCTGGTTCTGCTCAAACGAAATAAGTTGCTGACGCTACGCACGTGGCCTCTGTCTCAGGGCCAGCCGCCTGGGGTTCCCTTCTGCGCGCGGGGAAGTGCAGGGCCCCAGCCGACACCTGCAGCTGGTGCTGCCAGAACTGGATTCGCAGGTCAGGGAAATGCGGGGGCAGAGGCCCAGGAACTTGGGATTGTCGTGAATCGAGGGTCTTGTGGCTTCTCTGGAGCTTCACTCTGATAGTATGGAAAATCCTAGTTCAGATGAAGCAGTCTCAGGGCATCGGGACCCTGAGCACAGGACTGAGCCTGTTTTCTCCACTTTGCTCAGAGCCACGCTGCCCTTGTTCTCTATGCTGTTGGACGCTGCAGCAGCGTGGTTTCCCATAGGCTAGAATACCCCTCCACCGCAACCTCTGTCCTCTATTTTGGCCTCAGTCCCGCAGCCTCTTTTCTCTTGTCCCGGGTCTTGAGAGCTGCTTAGCTGGAACAGCACTGCCCACCAGGAGGTCCTCTGACCTTAGGAACTGGAAGCGATTGGGGACCAGGCAGTCTCCTGGGACATGGCCTAGGCAGAATCCAGGATACTCCTGGACAGTGGGTCTTCTACCTGGCTCCCCTCCTCAGGCGTGTGGGTGACCCCCCACCCCACAGCGGGAATGAGAGAGGCGGCTGGGGCTTCCGCGCTAATGCAATGAGCTCCCGTGCGCTGCTGAATTATTCACGTGCAGTTTATTACGAGAAGCCTGACTCAGGCCTTTCCGGTGCCTGTCTAGCCGCGCCCGCTGGCTCCTAGGTCTCCTTGCCTCTCCTGGCTTCGGTTCCTCTGCCTATTCATTTGTCCTAGCTCAGGCCCCTTGCCTCAGGCGCATTCCCTCAGGCAGTGAGACTTTTGTGGAATGGGTGGTGCTTACCACCATTATTATATTTGCTTACACTCGGGAGTTCTGAGGCCAAGTAGGTTAGTGAGAGAGAGAGTCTGCCTTTGCAGCTTCTGTGAGCACCAAGGAGAATGAGACCCTCCATTACAGGCCCAGGAGCAGCCAGGGCAGCCTCTCCTCAACTCCATCCTCAACTTCTGCAGCCCTTAACAGCTATCCCAGGAGCCCACCAGCCCCTGCCCAAGGCTGCAGACCTGATGGGGATGCACAAGGGACCAAGTATTACACCCTGACTCCAGCAGCTCACTGTCCAGGCCAGGGAAGGGAGGAAGTATGGTGGCATTCTCTCTCCCTTTCTGGGCTGGTGCTTCTGGACTCGTTTGGCTGTTCCCCTTACCTGGAGAGTGGGCCTGGCTTCTGCACCTACCCAATGTTCCTGTTTTTTTCGAAGTTCAATTCAAATGCCAACTCTTCTGGGACAGAACAGGACTTCCCCCACTTATCCTTTACCCTTTTCACAGTCCGCTTCCTATCACTGCTGCCTGTCCATCACCCTGCTTCTGTATGTTCCTCTCTTCTTCTGGGCCCAAAACACGAGGGGGGTTCAGTATTGTTTGAGAGTGAAGAAGCGACAGCAAGCAAGTGCAAACTCCAATCCAGAGTCAGGCCACACCACAGCTGGGTCCAGAACCCATCCTCCCACCCCCAACTCCATGGCCAAATAGCATTAGATTATGAGGTCTCTGTGCCCCTCTGTGTGTGTTGGAGGTGTGAGCAGCAGGGGTGCCTCACACATCTGCATGCAGCTGGCAAAACAATGTACCTACCCTTCCCTCATCCCTGATCCTCTCTCTGGGGCACAGGCTGGGGTCCCTGCCTGGCTCTCTCTTTTATCTCTTATTATTCATTTAGTTTATTCATTCAACAAATGCATGAAGAGCCCTTGGTATGTGTCAAGCTGGCATAGGGCATGGAGAGAAGGTTCAGGCTGCTTCCTCCCCAAGTTCATGGCCAGGTGGAGAGAGAGAGACAGGAAGGCAGACAGACAGTCCAGCACATTCCAGACAATCCAACATTGACTCCAAGGAGGGTGTGCTACTGTGCTGAGGAGTACAGAGGAACTGAACAAGGCAAGGAAGATTCCCCAAGATGAGCTGAGCACTAAAACACAGCAAGAGGTGCCAGGAAGGAAAATGATGGAGGTCCTTCTGGTCCAGGCTGAAGGGAGCAGAGGCTTGGAACCAAAAAAGAGGGCTGTTCTGGGGCTATTGAGTAAGGTCACCTGGGCTTTGAGCACCTCCCAGGAACTGTCTCTTCCCTGTCTCTTTCACTTAGTGGTCTGTCTCTGCCCGCACCCCCGCCGCCCACCATACACACTTCCAAAAGGCAGTTAATCACCCCATGCAGGGCTGAAGTGCTGGAAAAGGTTGGCCCATGTGGTGGGACCACCCTGTCACTAGGCACTGAGGGAGTTTAATTCACTAAAGAAGTGGAGAGGAGAGAATCAGGGAGGGGCATTCTCCAAAGGAGTCCCCTGGCTACAGTTCCTGCCCCCACCTCTTTTTGCCAAATGAGGTCTGAGAACTGGACCTGGCCAGAGAGAGCAGGGCAGGTCCAGCAGCAGGCTTGGAGCTCCCATATGAATTATGGAGCACCTGGCTCCCTGCTCCCCACACCTTTGGGAGGCAGCTTCCCTCCCTCTTCCCCTTTTGGTCTGCTTCTGGCGTTAACCTTTTCTGAATCTCCAACCCCTCTTGAGAATCCAATGTGTTATATATATAGCCCGTGGAAAAATGTGTCCATTTGGGCTCATACACAATTTGACACAATTTCTGGGATCTGCTGAACCCCTGAAGCCCATTCAAAGAACTCTTGGGGACCTCTGGTTAAAACCCCACTGTTCCTGGATTAAGATTTGTGTCAGAAAAACCAGTCTTCAAGTCCTAATTACTCCAGAACAGCCTGTGTGACTTTGGATGGGTTACTTAACTTCTCTGGGCTTCATTTTTCCTTTTATGTAAAATCTATATAATAGCAGTAGCTACCTCACCGAGTTGTGAGTAATAAATGAATAAAACTCATAGCCTGAAGCCAGATACAGCGTAAGGGCTCACGGTGTTTACTGTCCTGGTCATTGTTGTTGTTACTGCAGACAGCTGCCCAGGGCAGAATATAAAAACCAAGTGGACAGCCTTGGTTCAGCCAGGGTGGCAGGAAGCCATCTATCCGAGTCTACTTCTTTAGCAGAAGGAACACTTTGAATTCCACAAAGAGTGTCAGATAACAGTTCCCAAGGGGGACAAAAATGATCCCAGTTGGTAGTCAAGTTAACTCATTTCAAGTGGTGTCAGAACCTTTTTTTCTGAAGAAAGCTCTGGCTTGAGGGCGAATGCTGCTGCATACACAAATAATCTGGAAATGAATGGGGCTACCAAAAAAATCTGAATTAAAGGCAATGGAGCCTTTAGGGATTTGAGTGAATTATTTTCCTGTGCTAAGGAATAACTTATTTTGGGGGGGTCTACAGGTTCCCCTTTTTCTTGCAATTCATGCAGTACTCTTTCCCTCCTCTTTGTCTGGAATATTCACTAAACAAGGGGAAAGGCAGATTTTTGGCAGAATAATACCTTCCCCTGACACAGGAGATGTTATAAGGCTGGACGCTGGCAGTATAGGTGGCAAGCAGGAATTCTGGAGTCATGATACAGTACAGACCAGGCTATGAAGACAGGCATTCCCTCTGTGGAGCAGACCCCAGAGATCAGCTGCTTCAAGCTCCTGAGGAGATGACACTGGTTCAGCAGACTGGGAGGGACCCTGGAGTATCTTCCTAGCCAAGCATCAGATCCCAGGAAGAAGGTTGGATGGAAGCTTAAATCTTGGAGAGTGATGGCAGCCTTCCTTCCATTAACCCCCACACTACTGCCCCTGAGTGACTCCCCTTTCCAATGCTCACAATCTCCAAAACTCCCCTGAGGAGGATGGTCAAGGCCCAAACCTTCCCCCTCCACAATACACAATCATTTATATTCCATTTGCTCAACAAAACCTTATTCAACCAATACACAGAGGGCCTGGGGGCGGGGGGAGGAGCATCAGGCCTGAACAGGTCTGGGGTGTATGGAGTCCCCAGATCAAGATCCCAGCCCTCAAGGATTTCCCAGTCTGGAGGGAGAGGGAGTAAGTCTGACTGAAAACCCAACACACAGCTCCCTGCTCTGCAGGAACGGTATGGGAAGCCAGTGGATTTGGGGAGTTCAAAAGATCTCTAGGAGTCCAGAAGATCCCAACAGCCCACATACTAGGGTCAGGAGCAGTGGTAAAAATGCAGAGTTGGGAAAAAGTCTGTGGAGCTGTTGGGCTGGTTTTTGAACATGGCCTGGATGAGGCCATGGAGGCAGGGGACCCTAAACAACAAAATGGATGGATGGCACCAAACACCACTGAACCCCAGTTGGGCTGTTTGGTCAAGAGTTCGACCAATTAGGCCAAAAAGACCAAAAAAAACAAAAAAAAGGCTCAGGATTGGTGGCAGGCACTGTCCAGGAAGAGAAGAAAAGGTTTAGCAACAGTGAGTGGATGAGGTAATATAGCAGATGATTGTGGAATGTCCTATCCACTTTGACATGATGTAGCCAAAGACTAAAGGTCCCAGGAAGCAGGGCCCCAGTGGAGGAATTCTATGTTCCTGCCCTTCTGCTGCCCATTCACATTACTCACCTTCCTGTCAACCTCACAGCAACCCTGAACTCCACTGGTCCTGAGGGACCGGAAGATGGGCAACAGCAGGGTTGTCCCCTTTAGATCTCATCCTGCTGGACAATTTCAAGTGTGGAGACAGAAAAAATGGGGGAGGGAGGGAGAGGAATATGGGATGGAGCCTCTCCCAGGATAGGGACTCAGGAGTCTCTTCCTTGATCTAGAGGGACCTCCTCAGCTAGCATGGGGGATGTGGATTGCCTAAGACTCAGGGTCAGGGCTTTGGGGGTTATAGCAGGAAGGGCAGTGAGCCAGAGGCTGAGGCAGGATCCTGAGAGCAGGTAGTGAGAGGAGAGGTCAGACCTTTCTCGGTCACACAGCTTCAAAGCCAGCATTGACTGGCTCCCTGGTGCCCTCTCCCTCAGGTCCCTTTCTACTATCTTTGGGCTCTGACTCTGCAGTTGCTAGGCCCAATATCACCTCATGGCTCCCAGAGCAATACTGATACATCACAGACAGGCCTGCCTTGGGAACAGTTCTGTAGTTCTGGGGGAACTGAGAATCCTATTCTCACCATTCCTGGCTCTGAACACCCACCCACCCACCCAAATTCAGGACAAAGAGGGGGAAGAGGGTAAGTAGCTCTTCCCAACATTTCCAAGCAAGTCTGGGGCAGGCACTGGAATCCCAAACAAAAATCTTACACTGTCCCTTTTACTGTGAAGAGCTGCATGTTCCAAACAAACAACAGGAGATAAAGAAACCAATCTCTGATGCACAGAGGTCCCTATTCTGGAGGCATCCAGGGAGAGAACCTGTCCCCTGTCTTGGCTTGCTCCCTCTCTGGGGAAGGTAGTGGGGGGCAAGAAGCCCATGAGGTCCTATTCTTCCCATCCCAACCTCTGAGCTGGGCCACAGTCCTCCATTCTGGCCTCTCTGGGCTCTTCTCTTGACCAAGCAGGGCTGCCATACCACACTGCCTGCCCAGGAGTTCACAAACAAAGCCAGGGAAAGGGCTGGGGTTGTATGTGGGGAGGTGAACAGTTCTTCCTCCCTTGGTTCCAACCTCCTCTTTCTCCTCTCCTTTCTCTAGGGGCAGAAATTTAAAATTAGGATGGTAGGGCCAACCGTGCACACAAACCAGAGGACGGAAGCAAGAGAAAAATGAGCCTGGGAGCACAGCTTCCTTGGACACTCAAGGGAAATGAAAGACATACACAGGGGTTCAAACAGGCCTAAATACCCACAGGTTCACATATGTTTACACAAATACACACATTGAGAGCCACATACAAATATACATATTCAAAAACATAAACACTGAAATACCGACGCGCACAAATGCTCTCCCCATATACAGAGTCGCGTCGTAGGGTTCCCAGTCCCGGATCTGACTGGAACCTCGGCTTTCCAGCGGGTTCCTGAGGGCACAGCCCCGCCGTGGCCAGGCCTCCTCCAGGCCCCCCGCCTCGCATCCGGAACAGCTGGAGTCGGGCGGTGTACTCAAGTCCGGGGCTGGGCTGGGCGGGGCGGGCAGCGGGCCCCAGCCGGGCCTGGGTAGAGCGCAGCGCGGAGGCCCTGAGCCGGCCCCGTTAGCCCGGCACCTGGCCGGGCTGCCCGGTGGGACGCCTGTCACCAGGGAGGCGGTGGACCCAGCCGACCGGGAATGCCACGGCCCAAGGAAAGAGTGTGCAAGATTGCTGAAGTAGGTAAGGCTGTTGCTTCGGGCTCAGGCCCGAGAGGTGCCTAGAGCCGCCAACTCCCCGACTTCGCTCTTGGCTAGTCCTGTGACTGGCCCCCTCCCCCAACCCCTGAAGCCCCCACCCCTGTCCCGTGTCGCCTCACCCAGGGCTGCAGAGCCCGCTCAGACCTCCAGCGGGCCAGCCTGGGGGCTGCAGATTCCCTCTCTCCAGGCGTGTGGCCCAGGGCTAGGGGTGAGGAACAAGAGGGTCTCAGAGGTAGGGGCGATGGGTCCTTGATCTCAGTTGGACAAAGTCCTCACTGGGAGGCGGCGGGGCCCACCCGTGCTCCTGGTCTTACCTGGCCCGCGCGGCGGCCGCGTCCCTCCCTGGCTAGGCTCTCGCTGCCCTTCTTGGGCGCTAAATCCCGGGTCGGAGAGCCTGAGACCTCTGGGCCAGCGCTGCCATCACAGCCAGGCCGGCGGGAGGCGGGTGCGCCGGGAGCGCGGCTCGCAGTTTGGGGTGGGGGCGGCAGCTTTTCAGTAGCCGAAGGTTCGGGTGCAATAAAGGCGCCGCTAATGTAATTTACAAACAGCTCGGGCCGAGCGCGGCGCAGCGCCCGGACTGACAGGCGTATTAGGCAGGCTAATTTCAGCCGGCTCCTCCTACCCCTGGCCCGCTAATTAATGAGCTTCCCAACTTAGAGCCGCCTGCATTGGACAGAGAGTGAAAGAGAGGGCGAGGGAGAGGGAGAGAAGGAGAGAGACGGGGGGAGCAGAGAAGAGAGAGGAGAAAGGGAGGGAGGGAGAGAGAATAGGAGGAGAGGGAACAGAGGGAAAGAAGACTGGAGAAAGGGAGAAAGGAGAGAGAAAGAGAGAGAGAAGTGCCGCTGCAGATAATTGATTACTCCTCGATCAAGGCTAACTTGTTAGCAATAGTCAATTGCCCCATCTCTCCGCCTCCCCTCGCAGTACGGGATCGGCGCCCTCTCCTCGGTTCTTCCAACTGCCGCCGCCAGGACCCGGGGCCAGGAGCCGCCGCGGAGGCACCTGACACCTTTAAATAGCACCGGGGCTGGCGAAACTGGAGCCCCGCGCGGTGCGCCCCGGCTCGGGCCCCGGATTGCTGGAAGCCCCGGCGGCGGCGCCCGCATCAGTGCCCTCCTCCTGGGGCCCCGTGCGGCTCTTCTCGCCTCTGCCGCTGCGCTAATCGGCCCCGCGCCCTACCCGGCGCGGCCTCCTTCTCGCCTGCTGCTGCCGCCCGCCCGCTCCGACCGGCGCCCGAGCTGCCCGCTGGCTGGGTCCTCGCGGCCCGAGCCGCCCCGGCCGGGCCCCCAAACGACGCCGAGATGACTTCCAAGGAGGACGGCAAGGCGGTGCCGGGGGAGGAGCGGCGGCGCAGCCCGCTGGACCACCTGCCGCCTCCCGCCAACTCCAACAAGCCGCTGACGCCGTTCAGCATCGAGGACATCCTCAACAAGCCGTCTGTGCGGAGAAGTTACTCGCTGTGCGGGGCGGCGCACCTGCTGGCGGCCGCAGACAAGCACGCGCCCGGCGGCTTGCCCCTGGCGGGCCGAGCGCTGCTCTCACAGACCTCGCCTCTGTGCGCGCTGGAAGAGCTCGCCAGCAAGACCTTTAAGGGGCTGGAGGTCAGCGTCCTGCAGGCAGC
Source organism: Smutsia gigantea (assembly GCA_032199065.1). NCBI lineage: Eukaryota > Metazoa > Chordata > Mammalia > Pholidota > Manidae > Smutsia > Smutsia gigantea. Next base: position 184,802 of record JAVSCE010007927.1, on the reverse strand, counting down.
AGAAGGTAAGCGCCGCCGCTGGGTTCCCCTGCGCCCAGCACCCCACGCTCCACTCCCTGTGCCCTACGCTTTGTGCCTTGTGCCTCAGCCCGCCTCCTCCTGCGCTGGCTGCCAGGGCCCTCTAGCCCAGGCCGCTGACGCTGGGAGTGGAAATGGGTGGGACAGGACCCAAACCCTATTTCCTATGGACCTCTGGATAGGCCAGAGTCGAGTGACCCGAGAGGGGTGACAGGAACCCAAGATTTCTCCGCAGTTCTCCTGCTCTGCCAGGCTCCTTCCTGTTCCCAGTGGCGTGGGCACTCCTTGCCCTGTGCCTGGGGTGAGGAATGAAGAGCCTTTTGCTGGGACCTTTATGGTAGGGATAGAATCGGGATGATTAGGCAGAGGTGGAGAACCAACATTAAATATTAACACCACAGTCTGGGCATCCCTGTCTGGCCCCCTCGTGCTTTAGTGATCTCAGGTCTTTCAAACCAACTCTTAGGTGGGCTGCAGAAACCAAAACAATTTTTCCTAGGGACTTCCCGTAGACGAGAGACTAGGGGGTTTGTCGTAGCCGAAGCTTGCCCTAGTCCTTAAGGCCTGATCAAATCCAAGAAGGGAACAGCAGCAGACTTCAGGCCGGATGGGCCTGGGTGGGGTGAAGAAGAGCCGGGGTGTGGTCTCCTGTCCCCTGGCACAAAACCCTGTGGTTTCCTCACAGGCCGCGACGGGATGACCATTTTTGGGCAGCGGCAGACCCCCAAGAAGAGGCGAAAGTCACGCACAGCCTTCACCAACCACCAGATCTACGAGTTGGAGAAGCGCTTCCTCTACCAGAAGTACCTGTCTCCTGCCGATCGCGACCAAATCGCGCAGCAGCTGGGCCTCACCAACGCTCAGGTTATCACCTGGTTCCAGAATCGGCGAGCCAAGCTCAAGCGGGACCTGGAGGAGATGAAGGCTGATGTGGAGTCCGCCAAGAAACTGGGCCCCAGCGGGCAGATGGACATCGTGGCGCTGGCCGAACTGGAGCAGAACTCGGAGGCTGCGGGAGGCGGTGGAGGCGGCTGCGGGAGGGTCAAGTCGAGGCCTGGCTCTCCGGTGCTCCCTCCAGGCGCCCCGCAGGCCCCGGGCGCCGGGCCCCTGCAGCTCTCGCCCGCCTCCCCGCTTACGGACCAGCCGGCCAGCAGCCAGGACTGCTCAGAGGACGAGGAAGATGAAGAGATTGACGTGGACGATTGAACGGAGCCCGGGATGTTCTGCTGTCCCGGGCTCCCAGCGCCCATACACTCGCCGCCTCCCGGACCACCAAGGGGAGCTGGAACATCCTCTGCAACTCTCATCTTCTCCTCTGTTCCTGGCCTGAACTTGGCCCCAGCGGCAGCCGCCTCTTTCCTCTTGAAGCAATAAACCAGGGCTGGCCGGCCGGGCCGGCCGCCTTGCCCAGCCTCTGCCGCCCTGGGAGCCCTCGCCATGAAATTCTGTATGGCTACTGTATAAATATTTAAACCTATATAGCGGGTTCTTCCCACTTCAGCCTGACTTTTTCCTTTCTTTTATTTTATTTTTTAAATCTCGGCGATTTCCATGTTTCAAAACTCTCAGGCTGCTGGGTTTGCTGAGGGAGAGGCAGAATGGAGGGTAACGAACACTTAACTCTGCAGTCTGGAGGAGGGGGCCGCCGGACTGTTCTGATTTTTCTCTGCATGTGGCGAATGCACCGGCCCTCTCCCTCTTCACTTTCCTAGGCCTATTATTTCCTTCTGCCTTTTTTACCCCGCGTGGGAAGGAGCTGAGGGGGCAGCCAGGTCCTGACTTGCAAGTTTCAAATCAATCTCCCCCCCCCAAGAGAAGTCTGTTTTCCATGCCATTTCTGCCTCCCAAAATGCCGGCTAATGCTATTTTTAAGATTCCTCTCCACGCTCTCTCAGTGTCCTTGGATTGACTGCTGAGGTCCGGGTCTTAGGTACAAAGCAGGGGAATATCCAACCAACCAAGCAACGAAAATGGAACCCAAAGTCCTAGAATTATTTTTTACTCTTTTTAGAATTTTTTTGCATGTGACAGAGACTGAGAGGAGGCCGACCTAAGCCCTCGCCCCACCTTCGCAGCTCTGGGTCTGTCTTGCAGACTCAAATGCCCTGCTCCTAGCTTGACTTGGCCAGACAAGGGCGGTGGGAGAAGGGTGGGTCCCGGGTGCCCCTTCCCTATTCCTGCCTTGCCCTTTCCTCCCTGGACTGTACTCAAGGCCTCTTTCTCTGATAAATAAAGTCTTTGCCATTTTACTAGAACCGGCGGTGACCGTGTCTGAATGAGTGGGCCCTATTCAGAGAAGCCGCGGCAGGCTCAGGGTTTCGCTGCTGCTCGTCGTTGGCTGCCCAGGTCTTGGAGATTTGGAGGAGTTTCAGGGCAGGCGTAAGAATGAGAGGTGAGGGGGAAGCAGTAGGAAGAGGCGCTTTTTGCCCACCAACACTCGGCAGATCCCAAACAAACAGTGGGGAGCTAAGAGAAGCGGGCTTCGCGAGGTCCGGGTAAAAAGTGAGGCATGCAATAATGGGAGAAAATGCGTGCGAACACTGGGGGTGCTATGGGTGTGGAGCAAAGGTGGGTTGAGGGGACTTGCTCTGTGGTTCGAGCATCCCATCCTAACCCAAGGGCGTTCTCCCTGCGCTCCCTGGGTCTCCAGCTAAGCCTCCCGTGTGTGGCAGGTATAGCTCCGTCAGACAGCAGGGTGGAGCTTGAGGGCTCCCAAGTTTCGGTTCTGCCAGGAGGGCCTCAACCTTGGGGGAGGAAGGAAAATGAGGCCGAAGGCACCAAGGGCAGGCTGAATGGCGCACTCAGGCTTAGGAAGATGTGCACCCTAAGCGTCTGAGATTTTGGGTGAATTTCTTGTAACATTCACAAATTTTGGGCCCCGACCTCGGCTGGGGGCAGAGACATCAATCTCCCAAGGACTCTCTGGGGTTCCCGCACCTCGAGGGCGGCTGAGGCAAGGACACAGGCTGCTTTCACTTTTCCGGACTGAGCGGGGTTTCTCTCTGGGCTTTTGTTGTCGCTGGGCTGGCGAGTGGCCGCTGTCACCAGAGCAGGGTGCCGCCTCCGGGCCGCTAGGCTCTCTTTCTCCACAAAATTGATGTGAGAAATGCGCATCTGGTCTCGAGCAGGCGATGGGGCCCCGGGGCCTGAGTAGGGAACTGCGTGTCCGGGAGGAAACTAAGAGAGAAACCGAAGAAGAAAGAGCCCAGAAAAACACTCCAAAAGCAGAGCGTGAAAGTGGAGAGCACAGAGATAGGGCGGCAGAAGGAGAGAGGGGAAAAGCTACAGAGAGAGAGACAGAGACAGAGGCAGTGACAGGAGGAAAAGGGAATGGGAAGAGGGGAGAGAAGAGAGAGAAGGAAAGAAGGAAAGAGGCGGCAGGCAGCCGGGCGGGCGTGCGGCCGGTTCCTCCCGGGCGACATAAATCGCCCTCTCTCAGGATGGATGGGTCTGTAATTCGGAGCGCGGACCATGAAGGCCGGGACGAATGGACCCGGGCGGCCGCTGACAAGCGACAATAGCCGGGCCCAGCCCCCCGCAGCTCCGGGTGCGGGCGCGGCCGCGGCCCTCCGCAGCCCAGAGCGCGCCGGCGCTGGCGACCATATGGTTTTTGAATTTTCTTCACAATTTGTAGACAATTTGATGGATTAGGTCCCCGCGCGCGCCTCCCCGGCACAAAGGCAGCGCAGGGACCGCGGCGCGGCGGTCACCCGGGCATCTGCGCCCGCCCTGTGCACCCCACCCCCCGTCCGGCCCCCGCCCAGCGCCCGGAGCCCGGGGCCGCCCGCCCAACACGCCCATGAATCCCAATGAAGCGGCCCTGGCACCTCAGGCCGCACCCGGCTTCGCGGCTCCAGGCCCGGGCCCTGCTGGGTCCCTTCGGACTGGGGGCGGCGGCCCCAGGGCTGAGCCCACCCGAGCTGCGGCGCCCGCGGGGCGCGCAGCTAAGCAGGCGCATCGGGGCTGAGGAGAAACGGGGCCATTTATCCGCCCGTCTAGTTAAAGCGGGTTATTTGTTTGCTTCTCCGACCTCCCTTCCCCTCCCCTCCCCTCCCCCTTTCTCCTCCCCCTCCTTCCCCTTCTGCCTTTTATTCTTTTGTCTCTAAATGGATTTAATGAGCCTGAAAAACATGACAATTGAATATAACCAAGAAATAAAAAATAACAAGGGAGGAAGGAAGGAGGAAAAGAGGGGAAAAAGGAAGGGGAAGGATTAATAAAATAAAGCGGAAAATCCACTCAATTCAGCAAATGCTTATTGTGCATCTTTTCTGCGCCAGGCCGCGCTAGGGGCTGGGGAAATTGAAACCAATCAGATCCCGTTCCTGCCCTCAAGGAGCTCCCAGTCTAGCGGAGGAGACCTGCCGCACCCCCTGACGCTAATAGAAGACTTGGGCCGAAGGGTAGGGAAGTGCCATTTGCCTAACTCGGAGGGACAGCTTAGGGCTCGGGGATGGTGGGGGCTTCACCGAGGAGGTGGCTTTGAACCAAGGCCGCGAAAGACGAGAAGGAATTCGTTGTTCCTAGGGGTCAGAAAGAAGGGTGGGCTGAAGAAGGATCGGACCATCGTCGGAAGGAAGTGGAGAGAGGATTCCGCCGAAGCCCCGGGCTGAGGCCGAGCCGGGGAGGCCCGGGGAGAGCACGCTGCGCACTGGGTCGTGCAGTTTGGGGAGCAGGTTGGAGCCTCCCACAGTCTCTTTGGCTTTGCTGTATTCGATGCCTCCGCCAGGCTGCTAGTGGGCTTCCGGAGCCCCGCTGACAGCGCGTGTGGCTGTTAGGCCAGACTCCGCCCGACCAAGCATCGCGGCGTGGGGCTACTTTTCTGGCCCCATGGCGCAGGGAAGCAGCGGCGATCGTGGCCAGGGGCTGAGGGGTTTGACTGCAGATGGGAGCAAGGGCCTGCGATCCAGGGAAGCCTGGGCCACAGCCAGTCTCTCCTCAGCCCTGCCAGCTCTGATGGGAGCCGCTACCCACGCTGGGGCGAGGGCGCTCAGATGGCCTTGGCCGCGATTCGGGCGCTACTGCGGGGACCTGTGATGTGACAGGGCCTCGAATCCAAGTGCCGGCCCTGGGCCTCTCAGCGGGCGCCTGCCGTACCTGCCTCAGCTCAGGCTTTTTGTGGTGTGTGAGCACCGGTGTGTGCGCTCCATGGGAGCGAGGCGTGTGCATTAGGTATGCTATTCTCTGCGCGTGAGAGTATGTGTGAGTGTGATGTGGATTTTGTAAGGGGCTGTGGGCCCTACGCCCATTCTCGGGGCGAGGTTCGTTAAGGCTTGGGACTCTGGGCCTCCCACACGGTAGACAGAGTTCCCTCACCGCCTGGGGCTGTTACTTAAACGTTCCCTCAGTACTCTGGCCTCTCTGCAGACCCACTTTCGGTTCTGGCTACCCAGGGAAAGCCACCCGACCTTGTCTCTTCCTTCACCGTTGGGTTCTGGGCCTTGGCTGGGCCTGCCAAGTTCTAGGATGTGAGCGGTTTCTCCTCACTGCCTGGGACCCCGTGGCACACGGACAGGCCGGGCCCCACCGCACAATCCGGCTGGCTCGGCATTCCCACTTCGGCTTTTCTGGCCCCGGTGAGGCCGGGAGGCGCAGTTCCTTATTTTACGAGGTGTGGGGCCGGTGTCAGACGCAGCTCCGATAAGTAATACTCCAGTCTGAGGGACCAGAACGTGGTAATTAATCCCAAAGACTTAAGTGTATTTTAGTTCAGGAGAAAAAAAAATCACTAATTCAATCGTCCGGAAAATTGAAGTTTGATGCATGAGTCCCCCCTGAAAGCGACGGGCTGGGGCTGTGCACCACCCCTCCGCCCCTGCCGGTCGCTGCGGGGACCCCCTCCTCCCCACCCCTTTGAGCCTCCAGGTCCAGGGAAGTCTACTCGCCTCGCCCTGCATGTCCCCAGCCTGGAGAACACAGGGGATTTGCTCCATACCCCCAACAACTAACTCCTCTTTCTTGGGGCCCAGAACGTGGTTTATACCGAGAAAACAGATGTTCTCCAAACACATACACCTGGGAAAGGGCATGAGGGAGCCCAGGATGTGTAGGGGGAGTGACTAGTTAAGGGGCCAAGAGTGGACAGGGTCAGGGATTGTAAGCAATGCCAGAGAAGAGACCTGGATCCTAGAGGACTGGGGTCATGAGGGGCAGCAGGTCGGAAGCTGCTGTTGTTTCAAGTCCATGTGGCTGGCTGCAAGGTGGCAGTGAGTGGGGGGTTGGAACTGTGAGTATGGTGGGTAGTGGTGGCTGGTCTGTAGAACTGTGGATGGTTGAGTTGTGCGAGAAATGGGTGCATTCCTAGACTGCATTTGCATGAATGGAGGTCTCAGGCAGAGTTTGGCAGGCCTGGGGGAGCTGGTGTCTGACCCCAGGGGGGTCCACTGACCATGTCTTCCAAAGAAGAGGCTCCCGGGACTGGAGTGAAGGAAGGTGGGGGTTCCTAGGCCTGGTGCACGTATATGAAGGGGGAGCAATACTCTGGCGCAAGGAGAATTCCCACTCTGCATTTTCCTGGAGTGAAAATTCCCACCTCTGCACTGCCAGATCCACCTTGTCTCCTCCTAATAGCTGCCAGCCCTAGGAGAGACCCGGAACTGTGTGTGTGTGGTGTGTGTGTGTGTGTGTGTGTGTGGTGAGCTTCTCAGGCATCAATAGGGTGTGTCAGGGAGTGTGTGCAACGGAGAGCCTGGGCATGTGCAGCTGATTGATGGAAACAGAGCATGTGCAACTGGCGGTGACTGGGTGTGTGTAGCTGTGTTCGTGTAACCGATCATCACAAACTAGTGTGTGTGACTAAGTGTGACTAAGTTTGTGCAATGGAGAGGAAAGAAGTAAAGCTGTCACTGGGGTGGGTGTGACCAGCAGGTGAGTGATGCCCCTGGATGTGTGATGTGTGCAGGGAGCTGGTGTGAGCAGATAACTGGAGAATATTGATGTGGAACTGAAAATACAGAAAGACAACCAGAATCCTAGCTCCAAACAGCTTAATCAATCTGGCTACTCAATTCACATTTATGATGGGGGTAGAGAGAGGAGCACATGGCCTGAAGGGAGAGGGGACTCGTGAGAGGAGTGAGCACAAGGTAGGATGGAGAACCTGGGCACAAGTGGGTAGTGATGGTTGGTCTGTAGAACTGTGGATGGTTCAGTTGGGTGGGAAATGGGTGCATCCCTAGACTGCATTTGCATGAATGGAGGTCTCAGGCAGAGGTTGGTGGGCTTGGGGGACCTGGTGCCTGACCACAGGGGGGTCCACAGACCAGGTCTTCCAAAGGAGAGGCTCCTGGGACTGAAGGGAAGGAAGGTGGGGGTTCCTAGGCTTGGTGCAAATGTATGAAGCAGGAGCAATACTGTAGGCACTACCCTCAGACAGCTGAGGTCAGGAACAAACACTATGCAGGCGCGGACTCTGCTTCTTTGAGAACAGGTTGGGATGGGGGTTTGTCCTCTGTTGTGCTGTTGGGTAATGGTGTGGCAGCTCTGCTTGTCCTTCCTACTCAGTTTGGGACCCAGGCTGAGCATTTGTCTCTAGAGTAATCTGTAGCTCACTTTTGGCTGCACCAGTCCCAGATTGCCCTCAAAGGCCAAGCTCCCTCCAGGGAAGTTCCTCTGCCCAGTGGGGGCTCAGCTCTGCCCATATTGGGAGGGGTACAAATGTCAATATTCACAGTGTGCATGGCAGCTCGGTAATGCTGTCAGCAAGGTTGGGAGTGACTAAGTTCTGCCTGCTTTGGAATCTGGTTTGGGTGTATGCAAATGTGTGCTATGTATGTGGACATGTGCGGGTTTCCCATGGAGAGCTGGATGTAGCTAGTTATTTGTGAGTTGGGGTGGATGCAGTGAGGAAGGAAGATTAGTTACCTGTGAGTGTTGTGGGACTTGTGTGGGTTTAATCAGCATCTATACAGAAAGGTTTGAGATGAGTTATCACTACATCTAGGTGTAGATGTGATATCTGAATACATGGGAAGAAGGCATCCCTAACTGGATAGCTTCAATGGGCCCAGAGCTCTCTGGAAAGGTTCCATGGCTGGGGGTTCCCTCCACCAAGAAATGGAAGCCTTCATTTCCCCTTTCTTACCCATAACCCCCCTCCCCAACACAGACGCTGAGATGGAGACTAGGGTAGGGAAGAGGTGACCCCTCCCATCTCTCAGAGGCTGCTGAAGGTGAAGTGCCTAGGTCTCCAGAGACTGTCCCCTCTTTCCTGATGTCTGTGATGAGGCTTATTGATTCAGCTGCCTGAGGCTCTACTGAGACCACAAACCCACATGCAGGTGAAGAGTAGGCCTATGTGGGCCCCTGGGCACACGGCCAATCCAGGGCACACGCAACACAGGTACACAGTGTGACACAGGCATCCCAGAAACAATGTGAACACACACAAGTCAGGCACCAATTACACAGACCCACAATGCAGACACCAAGTACATACCCACAGTGACACAGACATACAGGATGCCTAGAAACACAGCATGGTCACATATGACACAGCACACTGGCCAAAATACAGGCAGCTAGCAGCATACACAACAGTTAAACAGATAAACTTTTGCTGTTAAATAGATACACCATCCTCCCCATTATACACACAATACAAATGCAGTGACAGAGGCGTAGCCCAATTACCGCAAGCACACAATGCACATGCTTCCAGACATTCTATACAACCACAGGCATGGGGAGGGAGCTAGCTGGTTTAGGTGACTTTGGGGAAAATGCTGCCAATGTTTTGATGTTCTGAGAGGAGTCCAACAGCAGCAGAGGGCAGCGAATAAGCAGACAAGGATGGTGGGGCAGGGAGGCTCCGGCTGTCTGGGCGAGCTCCTGCCCTTAGCCCAGGAAAAAACCAAGTCCTCAACCAACCCAGAAATGCAATCAAAGCTGCCCGCCACCCACCCACCCTGCACAATGGCTGTGGCTGGAGTCGTTATCATTTTTGTTAACTTTTTATCGACTGTTTGCTAGATGGCGTGTCAGTAAAGTGTATGATTTGAGATGAAAAATTAGGCAGATTAACCTGAGGGGAGAGCCTGATTGATTACTAAATAGGATCAATTTGAAAGTTTTAGTCCTGGCGTTTCTGCAGAGCCTCTTAATACTTCAAACTTCAATTTTACGGGCGATTGAACTAAGCATGTTTCTGACAAAATTGATATATGTATTAATTTGCTTTAACTGGTGATTAATTACTCTCCACTGAAAGAATTATATGGAGCTGTTTGCCTGCGATTTGCATATTAATCAAATTCTAGTTGATAATTCCACAGGCAGGGTGGGGGGGGTGGGGTTCTGGGGCGGGGCGTGGGGTGCAGGGGTGTGAAGGGGTATTTACGCGGGTGCCGGTGTGTACCTCCGTATATGTGGGGGGGCTCCCCATCCCCCCTTTGCTTGCTCCCTGCTTAGCTGCCAGTTTAGTGCATTAAAACCAAAGATGCAGAACGAGTTTGCCCGGCTATTTGGCGGGAGCAGAAATTGCCTGTCCGGTTTTATGATCTGCTCAGCCTGAGCAGCCGGGTCCTTAATGTCCCCTGTCAAAGTGTACGCGATTTAAAGGGAAAACGGCCCCCGCTTTACCGCCGCGCGGGCCTGACAAGGGATGAGGCAGGGACGAACACCCTCCTGAAATAACTCCCCTTCCAGAAAAACCATGGTTTCCAAATGGCACCCCAGCTCTGGGAACCCTAGGAAACCGAGCCATGTCCTTGGAGAGAGAGGTCCCAGGTCGTGCGATGCTCTACCCATGGAGCTTCCCGCCCCACCACCCCCACCGCCCCAGCACTCCTTAACACCGGGCCACATGCAGGCACAGCAGAGACCCAGAGACATGGTCAGACACTGTCACTTGATATGATGGACAGGAAGCCACCCTTTTAGACAAGTGCAGACACAACTACCCAGTCACACTCCTATTCACTTAGACCCCCGATCTTGGCCTGTCTGTAGACACACTCAGCTACCACACACACATAACAGCACACAGGCACGGAGCACACACAGACACTCAAGTCACATCCACATGGCCTTTCAGGCGAACGTGGTCACACACTCAGACACATGCACATTTTCAGATCCACACTCAGACCTTATCCACACACATACCGAGGCATGGAGCCCTTTCGCATGGTGATTCTCCGCGCATACACCCCACATGCCCGTTCACACCCTCCTGGCACACGCAGTCTCCATTGCCCCTTCCCAGTTCCCTTGCCCATCCCTACTTTTTAAGCTACAGGGGTGGCGCCACTGAATCAACTTTTCCCATCTCTGGATTCAAAGGGTAGGAGTGTAATTAAAACCAGATAATTAATGAGACAATATTCCTCCAGCTACATCTTTAATGAACAAACCCCTTCAGGGCAGCCTCTTCTTCTAGGCTCATTAAAGAGAAGAAAGTTGGGCGGCTCGCGGACTTCCCAGAGCGTTAATAACGAACCCGGAGTGGGTGCCTCTGCCGGGAGCACTGAAGATACAGCCGTGCTCCCGGCTCTGGTCCCCCCGCCGCCACTATGTACCTTTGCCCGCCTCCACTCCCACTGCCACTCTGCCTCTGCCCCCTCCCTCATCTCCACCTGGTCCCTTGGTCTCTGGCCGCCCGCCAGCAGTCTCTAAGGCCGCTGTGCAGTGACTCCCTGATGCGCCTGCCCTCTCTGGCGGTCTCTCTCTAGCACCAGGCAACCTACGCTCAGCCGCAACCAGTGGGCTTTAGGCCTCCCAGGTTCCCTCTCGCCCAAAGCTGTGCACTCCAGGCCTTGTGGCTGGGTGGACCGACTCTGTATAAGGGAAATCGAGGCAAGGTAGGGGCCCGAATCTCCTTCTGAACCTAAGTGCCCACAGCCGGGTGGTCTGGGACTATTATTTGAGCTGCAGACCAGAGAGGATGAGCTGGAGGTGGGGGAAAAATCATGTCCTCCACGCGCGCCCTCGCGCACTCTCAGTAACGCGCACAGCCAACCACATGCATGTGCACTCACGCACAGGAGGGCCTGCATTCATAGACACGCCCACTCGCTCGCGTACACACGCGCTCGGGCACAATGCCTTCAGTCCAGACGGCGCGGCCCGGGCAACCCGCAGAGCCTTGCTTGAGCCTTCCCCCTGCCGCCTGAGGTCACCCTTGGGTCGTTCATCTTCAGGGTGGGAACCTTTTCTCTTGGCGTGCAGCCTCATGGGCCTGGAGGGACAGCTTGGCCAGGGAAGCTAGGAACCGGCAGTATACAGGGGGCTCAGGGCGGGAGGAGCCCTAGGCAGACCCAGGCGGGGTCGGTAGCTCTGGCGGCGGCGTCTGTGTTCGCCTGCGCTGGCTTTTAGGGATGAGTTATGTGGCAACAAGCGAAGTAAATCTGCATGCGCAAAAGATGCTAATTACTCTTAATAGCCTACCCAGAAGCCCCGAGACTGGAAACCCAGAAACGTAAATCTACACCCGATAAATATTTTTAATTGTGAAATTTCCAGGAAAAAAGGCTTTGGGTGCGACACGTTTGGCTTTGGAGGGAAGGAAACGGCCCCCACTCGGGAAGCAAGGTCCGGAGTCAGGGCCCCGCGCAGGGACGCCAGGCACGGGCCGAGCGACCTGTTCCTGGCTGGCCGACGCGGGGTAAAGTTAGTGATGTATCGCATTAATTACCAGTGTGAGCTGCAAATGGTTCGAAGCCCAGGGAAAATTAATGGGAATCCAAATTCTAATTATGTAGCTGTTGTTAAAGAGTTTAACTAGATAGTCACGGAGAAAATTGGATTATGCATAGAAATATTCAGCCAGTGCGAGCGGTCCGGGGTATCGGTCTGGGTACTCTCAGCCAGGCCGCCTCCCTGCCCTGAAGGACACTCCTCCTCTCGGAGGAAGCAAAAGGCCCACCCCCGCCCCAGCTTATAAATAAAGATTCCGCGTTTTCGGTTGGCAGCTGCAGGGTGGGTCTCAGGATGGGAGGAGAGGCCGAGGCTTGTTGGAGGCGCGCGCTTGGATGCGGGTCGATGTGGAGGTCCGGGGTTCCTGGGTCCCTTGGTCTGGGTAAGCATTTGTGTCCATTTCTCAGGTTTTTGCCTCTGGGTTTCGGTGACTCCACCCTGCACCTCTTTCTGATAATCATAAAATTACATCGGGGGCGCTGTGGGTTTACATTTTTTCCTCTGTCAATTTAAGGAAATAGCCACCAACCGGAAGTCCAATTACACCCGAAGCCTCGTCATTCACTTTATTAAGGACCCTGGATATGTTTCATTTTCACAGGAAATGAGGTTTGATCAAGCAGCACTAATATCTCAGGCCCCAGGGAGGGGGCGGGGACTTACAGGGGCCGGCTCCATTCCCCCAGTGGACCTGCAGCGGGTGGCGCCGAAGCTTCGATGAGGGTGGGGCACTTTGGGGCGGCAGACACCCAAGTCCTCTTCTCCCAATTTCTTCCAGTTTTCCCCAGAATCCTGGATCCGTTCAATCCCGAACCACCCACTCCGAAGGCCCACACTTTCCGGCATCCCAGCGCGCAGGGCTTGGAGCTCCTGCCACGCTGGCGCAGGTGGGGGGCGGGGAACGAGAGCCTGGGGATTTGAGGGAACATTGCAGCCGCAAAGGGAGACCAACATCTTTTCAAGCCCACCTACTCCCTTCCCAGGAGCTTGGCAAACTCCGAGAATGCTGCTAAGGCTTCTGAAGCTATGCGGGTCAGCCTTGATGGCGAGAAGAAGTACCACCTCTCCGGGTACCAGTCTCGGCCCCCTTCAGTCTCTGATTCCAGATTTCTATCTCCCCTTCAACCAGAGTGTAACCTCTCTCCTCCTGCCCTCTTCTTTAGAGGGAGAACCCGACGGGTCCGGGTCTCACCAAAATGCTCTCATCTGCCAGGCCACACAGCACTCGGCGCTTCGCGGCCTCCGGTGGCTTCTAGAGCCGCTCATCGGATCTCGAATTCCTGGACAGCTGGTTAAGAATAACACTTGCTCCCTCGGTCCTTTCTCGTCCTCCCGTCCCTCTTCCACACAGGCTCCCGATTGAATTAAGAGGGTGAAGAGTAGGGAGGTATGGGACCTCTGGGCCAAGTCTCAGGAGACTGGGATGGTCTGGAGAGAGGGCCCCGCAAGTTTGGGGCATCCGAGTTTCAGTAATTTGATGGCGGTGGCAAGAAGCCTAGCTGTGACCCGATGGATCAGTTCAGGGAACGCCTCAGGCAGAGGAGGGGGAAAGGCACCGGGTAGAGGGTGTCGGGAGAGGCATTCTAAACTAGGGATGGGTCGAGTCAGACACTTTGAGGGCCCCTCCCCCTCTCCTCCTGAGTCCTGAGGAGGTTGGGAGTTGTTTCTAGAAGCTTGGGGCAGATTTCCCAGCAGCAGGAAAAGTCCCAGAGGGTATCGAAGGAAGGGCAAAGGAAGGAAGGCCAAAGACCGTATATTTTCCCCACCCTGCCCCGTTGCACGGGTGGAGTCTCCAAAGCCCAGTGGAGCAGATGATAAACAGACACACAAATACTGAGAGAAAAATAAACAGATGGACAGGCTGGGTATGCTCTTGGACTTTTGATACTCAGGCAAAATTCAGATTCTAAGACCCTGAATTCTTCTCCCAGCCAGTGGCTTCTGAACAGAACCCATAAATCCAGAGAGGCAGGTGGGCCGACAACAAACTGAAAGACCAAGGATATCCACCCCTTCCCAGCTCCCAGGGAAGGTGTGGGGGATTCGTTCCTTTGTCCCTCGAAATGCATGCCATGGCTTAGGTCCCCTCTTCTCTTCGTCCTTTCTAAGCCTCCTGGGAACCACGGCTGCTCTATAGGCCCCCAAGTACCCAGGCCGTCTGTTAGTGTGAGAAGGATCCTTGGACCGCAGCTGGCTCCTCCTTCCTGCAGCCCTCTCTGGGTCTCCAAGCTAAATAACCCTTCCACTCAAAGCAGGCTCTTCCAAAATCCTGCCCCTCTCTGTGATGCAGGCTTCCAGCGCCACCTAGCGGCATTTGTGGAAATGCGCAGCAACACCGACCTACTCCTTTCTCCCTTATCCTACCCGGACACGACTGCATTCAGACCACAAGCCCTTACGTGAGCATGCTTCACCTGCACTTCTTGGCACTAAGCCATTAGGAGAAGGCCACAGCAAGGAAGAACAGGGATATGGCTGGCAGTAGGGGACGGAGTTCCCTCTTTGAACCTGCGGTGCCCCGACACTTTAAGATATCGGGTATCGCGACCCGATGTCTCTGCTGGTATGGGGGTCGAAAAAAGGATTCTCCCTGGAGCATCGCAAGAGGCCACTCCCTCACTTGGGTGAGCGCCTAAGTGGGAAGTTAAGAGCCCCTAGTCATCCTTATTCCTGCCCCAGCCTACCAACTTTCAAAGTTCAGGTCCTTGCAACCACCTCCGCATGGGAAAGGTTAGGCAAGAACTCCCTCTGCTGCTCATAGTTGGGCATTGCTGCAGGCTGCCGCGCTGGAGGGCTGTAAAATTCAGGCCAGAAACAGAATCTGCTTCTCTGATCCTGATCTGATCTGCCGACGGTCATTCGAGCCATACCTCTGCCTTTGAGAAGGAGATCCCTTTCTTAAATGGGCAGAATAGGCTTCTCCGTTCTTCAGGGGTTTTCACAGGGAAGGAATGATTCAGTGCTACTGAGTTTCACCTCTATTGCTAGCTCTGTGCTAATTTTACCTCTTTCCCTTTTGCTGCTGGGCCAACTGCCTCCGAACTGATATGGTGCCTGGAAAGTTAGAAAATTATTTCTCCACAGTGCGATCATCAAGACTGAGAAGAATGGTTTGTTGCCTAGCTGGCACTCTACAGATGGATGGGTCAGTCCATTCAGAGACTATATAAAAAGTGGGGAGAGTTGGTGGCAGCCCTGACTGGCACTTCTAGAAGAGCTAGGACCTCTGAGTTTCCAGGTGACAACCAGCCACTCCCTAGCAGAGACCCTCTATACGGGTCCTCATATGCCTGATATACACTGACTCCCCAGTACAGCACTCCCTCATGCTGACCCAGGCTGGCACTATCTCCTAGTGACACTGGAGCCCCCGACTCTGGCACAGCCACACTCACCAGAGATCCACTCCTGAGATCTGCTCCCACCCCATTACAGGACATTCCCCAACCCTGGACAATTAGGAGAAGCAAGGGTCAGAATGGGCAGAACCCCCAGGCAAGTGTGGGATGAGGCAGTCTGTGAAGGTTGGTCTGGGCTTTGCCCTCAATTTTTTCACTGTCTCAGAGAAGAGAGAGGGAGGGCAGTGTATGTGTGTATGTAACAAAAGGAGGGATACAGGGCTTTGAAGGTCCCCATGTGATGTGTGATCTGGTGACAGCCTTTCATTTGAAGTGATACTCTGTGATTGTGTATAGGTCTCCCAGAGCTCTAATCCAGACCCCCTCCTGCCAACCTGCCATGTTCAAAGAGGACACCCACTTGGACACAGATCAGTGTAAGCCACAAGTATTGAGCATTTCCAGTTACTCTCAGTAACTCAAGAAAATGAGAATCTTAAACCTGGGCCTTAGATGGGGAAAGAGGGACAGGGGGTGTCTTCTGTTCTTTTCCATCCTTAATCTGTTAGTAGTTTCTCATGAGGGGGAATCAGACATCCTGGGATTAAGCCTGTAACTTCCTAGTGTGAGACTGGCAATCACTTAATCTCTCTGAGCCTCAATTTCTTTATCTGAGTTGGGGACAGTAATCCCTGCCTCAAAGAGGGTTGCATTGAGGGCCAGATGAGCCTAACGTCCCCAAAGTGAGCTTTGTAAAAGGCACATTTCAATACAAATGCTGGTTTTTGTTCAAGAACTTCGGCACCAGGTGTAAGGTGTTAAGTGCAGGGAAGCTTCCCAGGCCAAGGGGACAACCCCTCCCTAAGAGACTTCTCCTCCTTGTGGGCATGTGTGGACATCTCATTTGCTGCACCCCAAGGTCTCCACCCTGCTTCCACTGTTTATTCCCAGCCCACCAACCCATCAAAGAAATGTAACTAATCTCTGTGGGAAAACAAAGGAGGAAACAAGACACACTCTTCCCCTTCCCATAAAGGAATAGGGTTTACCTAGGGTTGGTTTCTGATATTAACAAAGTGGCTGTGGGTCACAGTCACCTGCCTGGGAGAACTTGTTAAAAAATAAAAAAAACACAGGCTGAGCCCTGAATCAGGGGTTTTCAGCAGAGTGCCCTGGTGGTACATTTTTATCATGGTCTCCAGGCAATTCGGATTCCTTTGGTACTGGAAGTAAGACCCGCAGCCCTGGAATATCTAGTGTTTGTTACTTGATCATAAGCAGGCAGCGAGGCCCTACTAGAAAAGCTCCCCAAGAGACCTGTCTTCCAGGGCAGAGACTGAGGTTGGGGTAGGGAATAGTGAGTTGGGCAGACTATGCTATGCGGACAATAACTTAGAATGACATTGACTTAGAAGGACAGGAGGCAGGTCTTTGGGAAGAGCAGGGCTTCGAGGTGTGGGGCAGGGGTGGGGGATTGCAGGGGTCTCCTCATGCTAGCCTTGTGGCTGGGCCAGGTTCCCTGACCTGTCTAAACCACACCTTCCTCATCTGTAAAATGGAGATGACACTGAGACCTGTTATATTCAGGGTGGTCATGAGTAGCCATTGTTTCCAGAGAGGGAGTTGTGTTTTTGAAACATACAGATGTGTGTAGAAATAAGAACAGAACATGCATCCTGTTCTGAAATTTACTTTTTTCTCTTAGTACTATAACTTTTAATGCCAAAATTCTGTGGTGGTACCTTGTAAACTACAAACTGCAACACTGTTGAAATGTTGGATTTAAATAACAGACAAAGCACTACCCTTTGGGAAGAGTTGAGGGGCTGTGTCTTTACTGGGGTATAGTGTGTACCCTTGTCTTTGAGATGGCAAGTTGGAGGCACAGGAAGGTTTGTGAGCATGTGTGGGTGCTTCAGGAGCTGGTGACCCACTTCCTTTAAAGTCATAACCTAGAAGTGGCATACCTCTGACCTCTTTATGGCCATCAATCACAATATAGTTGTACAGCCTCACCTAAGCTGCAAGGAAGGCTGGGAAGTGTAATCTTTGCTGTGCAACCCTGTGCCAACTAAAACTCAGGCATGCTAAAGAAAGAAGGGGAGAGTGGCTATTGATAGAAAACTAGCTGTTTCTTCTCTCTTTCTGGGGACAGTTACATCTTTCTCACATACAGGCCCTGAGGAAGACAGTGATGGAAGGAGGAGTGAGAAGAACCCTGAGAAAAGAAGCAATAAAGGGATCATTTAAGAAGGGAGGTCCTTAAGACAGGGACAAGGAGATGGAAGGGGAGAAACCAAGACCTGGGGGCTGCCAGTATCAGGGGTCAGGGAGATGTCCTGAGCACAGAGGACCATTTTTATGCATTTGGATCTTCTTGTTTATTTCCTCTGGGTTCTGAGTAAAGATCTGTGGACTTCGATGCTGGGAAGAAAAGTACACTATTTTTTGTGTGTTCTAGCCTGAGCCCAAGAGGAAGAAGACAGAATAACACTGCAGGGCACTCGAAGGGTCCTGGGCAGTGACAGTAGAATCAGCCATAGGCCAGAAAGAAGCGGCCCAGGGTTTCCATGCCAGTGGAGACAATGTACTGACATTCCCAAGAGTCCCAGGAGAAGCAGCTGACAGGGATGTCACTGCTGTGCAGGTCTACACTATGACCTGGGGGACAGTACAAATGGTAACTATGGGTGGCAACTGATGGAGGTGGAGACTTGAGGGCACAGGGACAGTGTGAGGACACTGAACACTAGGAACCTTCACCATGCCCACCACCCTACCCTGCTGTCTGGCTGTGTTCTCCTTGTATCTCTAAGCTGACAGGAGCTTCTAGACCTGGCACCCTTAACCCAGCGACCAGAATCCCCTGCAAATGGGGCCAAGTTGTGTGTGTGTGTGTCAGTGTTTTCCTGGGTCGTGATGGCTGTTGTGTGCTTTTACCAGATTCCTAAAGGGCCTGGAACCTAATAAAACTTAACAGCATCAATTTCTTCTTTTTTCCTCCTATCTGCATGAGGAAACCACCTTGATTTGATTTTGAAATTCCTGTGACTATGCAAATAAATGTGTTCATGTGAGTTAACCTTGAAGATGAGCAGGAATTCTGCCACCCATGACCCTCGGAGGACAGCTGTCAGGATGTGGCTGAGGTTTGGGCCAGAGCCCTAGAGCTAGAGAAAGGGGAGATAAACACCTGGGGAGTGGGTGAGGAGACTAGTGGAGCCATGCCTTCACCAGCAGAAGGCTTGGCAAATAGAGGTAAGATCCAGCTGGCCTTTCACTTCTCTTCAACTCCAAGTATTGGCAAATCTGGATTCCACAAGACAGGAGACTTCAGGCAGCTTTTTTGGAAGCCCATGGTATGTCTTTGATGTACAGTTGACCCTTGAACAACACAAGGGTTAGGGGTGTGGACACTCTGCATAGCCAAAAATCCACATATAACTTTTGACTCCTGCAAAACTTAACTATTAATAGCCTACTGTTGATTTTACGGTAGTAAATGATTAAACAAACTAATATCTATGTATTTTATACATTCATGACATACCTGTTTTTCTTCAGTTTTTAAAATACTTCTAGTCTACATGGTTCACCTGCAAGTTTTTTCAAATTGTGGCAAATATCAAAAAAATTTTTCAACATATTTATTGGAAAAAATCTGCATATATAAATGAACCACGCAGTTCAAACCCATGCTGTTCAGGGCTAACTGTACAACTGCTGACTGACTGAATGATTGAATAAATAGAGCAAAATGGCTTCATGATGGTATAGCCATGTTAAAAAGCAGGGAACACAATCTTTGTGAGTCATCTGAAGTTCTTTTGTCAGGGTCTTTAGTCATTTCAACAAGCAGTGGCACTGTGTGCGGAGAGCCTCACATGTGGTTACCTCATTTAATCCCCAGAACAACCCTGAGACGTAGGCATTGAGAGTTACGGCGCCCACTGTACAGATGGGCATGAGTCTGGGGGCTGACATCAGCCCAGCGTACTAGTTGGCAGGTGATCAGAGCCTGCTGGACCTGCTTCCTGAGGCTGCAGAGCCCTCACGCTGCTCTTCTCACCAGGCACCGCTGCAAGCCAGTCCTTCTCTTCTGGTCCTGGTGAGGTTGGGAATTGTGTCTTCAGGGTTGCAACTTCCTTTTCAGCATGTCTTCCCCTCCTCCCAGGTGAATGGTGATATCCAACGGTTCAGCTGCTTGCAACTCAGAGTGTGGTCCTGGGACCAACAGCATGACCTGGGAGCCTGTTAGAAAAGCAGGTCAGTCCCCACCCAGACCTGCTGAGTCAGAATCTGCATTTTAACAAGACTTCACTGAGTGATTCATATGCTCATTGGAGTTGGAGAAGTCCAGCACTAGAACTCTCTCTGCCATCCTCAGGTAAGGGAAGACCTTTGCTGACCTTCTATGTAGGAAGACACTTCCTCAGGGCAGCTGGGGGCAGGGTTGCCTATTTCATTTAAGACCTGTAGCTTCTGATGTTCTACTTCAGATTTCCTAAGACTTATCCCTTCCAAACCTTCCTTCCCCTTCCAACCAGAAAGCCAGATCCTCCTGCCCTCCTCCACTCAATCCCTGCATTACCTTTCTAAAAATATATATATACATTTTTTAAATTACAGAAAACTTGTAAAGGTAGTATGGAGTTCCCATATACTCCTCACCCACAGCCCCTAGTGTTAACATCAGGCATTACTGCAGAGAGTTTGTCTCAACTAAGCAAACACCATTGGTATATTGCTACTCACTAAATCCACTTTATTCAGTTTCACTAGATTTTCCACGAAGGTCCTTTTTCTGTTCCAGGATTCCATCCAGGATACCACAGTACATTTAGTCATCATGCCTTCTTAGCCTCTTCTGGTCTGTGACAGTTTCTCAGACTTGCCTTGTTTTTTTATGCTGTTAACAGTTTGGAGGAGCACTGGTCAGGTATTTTAGAGAATGTCTCTCAATTTGGGTTTGCTGGTGGTTTCCTTATTGTTAGACTGGGGTAAGAGGTTTTCGGAAGAAGATCACACAGGTGAAGTGCCCTTCTCATCACATAATCAACATGGCTCATCACTGATGATATTAAACATGATCACCCGGCCCAGGTCCTGCCTTACCTGCCTTCCCTTCTTCCCTCAGGTCCCTATAGTTCTCTTTTTGGTACTTTGTCATTGTTTTCTTTGTTAATGTTAGGTTTGTACTGCCATGTCTTCCCCACCCCTCTCCTGCACTCCTTCCTATGCCACTAGGTTGTAGCTCTGATGCTTTTATTACTGACGAGGTGTGTCGGTGGAATACATCCTCTGCCAAGAGCAGTCACGTGTCTCCTGCCAGTATGAAGCCTAAAAGCTAAATGGAAGCTGCCCACTGGGGACTGGAAGCAAACAGGAAGTTCGGCCTTGAACAAGCCAAGATATGCTCCAAATGATTTAGCAAAGTGTACTCTACTCAAGTTGAAGGGAAAAATTAGAGTTAGATTAGAAAGTGACCAGGTACAGGGTGACACAGGATGTGTGTGAGTGGGAGGTATGCAGACATGCCTGAGTATTTTCATTTCTTTATATTTTATTCTAAATTCTGCATGATCCCTTTCAGTCATGTTAGGCAGTAATTATATGCTTCTGCTTGAATACAAGCCAGTTATTTTTTCATTTTAGAATAGAAAACATCCTGCTGTTTGAGCCCGTAGTCCATGAGGTAGGCCTCATCCCCATCCTAGATCCAGGACTACCTGTTGCCAAGTCATCATGGAAGAAAGAGAAGCCCAAGACATACCACAGGGGCTCTGCCAAGCAGACTCAGTACTCAAGAAGGAAAACTGTGGCTGCTGGTAGATTTGATGTTTTAGAGTCCTAAGTGGAGCGGTGGGAGAGGTATACCCAAGGCTCATGCTGACCGGCCTCAGCCCCTGCAGCCCTACCTACCACCCCTACTATAATCTGTAGAATGTTCAACTTCCAGAATTCTCAATTCAGTGCTAAGTCTGTGTGGTTCCAAGAAAGTCCAGCAGTGGAGAAATACTGCTATTTGTTCTTCCAAAAAAAGCAAGTTATGATTAACAGTCATGTACATGCCAGGTAGAAGTCTGCTGATTCTTTGCCACCCTATGCAGGATCCATGGTGGGTCCAGGTAATATGTCACTGGGCAGTTCTCTCTCAGTGATGGTAGTGTGTAGTGGGGAGAAGGAGGCAGTCAGCTGCTACTACATGAATTCTGGTTGTTCACATGAAATTCACTATGGAAGGATGCTCCCTGCTCTCATTTAGGAAGATATTTGATCCAGCTGGACAAACTGTTGAGCCACACACCTTCCAGTAAGGAGAGGTGAGGGGCAAGTAGGCAATTGTTTTAGCCAGATCTATTAGTAGCAGTGGATGGAGACCCACCCAAAGCAGCTTGGTTTAATACAGCTATAGGAGACTCCTCTTTGACCCTTCTCCAGAGCTGTCCTTCAGAAGCTGGGGTACAGTGTGACTCCCACTCTACCAGACATGGCTGATGGGAGCAAGGATGGAAACTAATCCAGACTGGGCCTACCAGAGCCTTTCTCCTGATTTGGACAAGCGCTGGAGAGTGATCAGGACATCTCTATGGCCACTTGAACGTGTACACTCTGGGGCTATTTGAAGCATTCATGTTCAACCTCATGCACATGGAGAATTGAGGAAAGTTGGCCTCAAGTAAGAGGCTTGAGACCATGGGGCCCAGAGATAGAAGGGCTGCCTGGCTTCCAGGCCCTCCTGGGGCCTAGGTATGCCACCTGTACAGGGTTCCAGGAGATAACCTATCATTATAATAAGCTACCCTTTTTGCCTAAGTTAGCCTGGGTTCAGTTTCTGTCACATACCCAAAAAAGCCTAAGGCCCAGGATATATAGGGATTCAGAGCCTATCACAGAAAGGAAGGACAGGAGTACACTGGGGCTCAGGAATTGAAAAAATCGTATCTCCCTTTTTCAGTCTGCTTATCTGGTTCTTTTCTTGCCCATATTTATCTCAACAGATCAGTTTTCTTCTTTGTTTCCATCAGTGAATCCTCAACTAAATGGTTGCCTAGTTCTGAATCTATACAGCCTTTAAGTTTAAGCCATTGAATTGTAATCTCTGTATCTAGTTTAAATATGAGAGATAGACAGAAAGAGAGATTGAGATTGATTCTGTTTGGCTTCGGGGTCAAGAAGTCTCACACAGTATGTTGATCAGGAATACCCCCCCCTTTTTTTTTTAAGAGACAGAAGTTCATGTAACTGATATGAACAGAATGGAAATGGCTTGCGGAACAACTGGACACAGAACACCAGCAATGTCACTGGGGCTCTATTCTTTTGCTTCAGCCTTATTCCTTCATAGTGGACCCGTATGTGGGATATGGGAAGGCTGATACTGTAGGCTTGTATGGCCCCAACTAGTGACCTCAGAGTAAAGAAAGGCCTTCTATTTTCTGTTACCTGTATGTGAAATCCCAGTTAAGGAGTTGATGACCCAGTTTAAGTCAGGCTCCCTTCTTGGACTGATCGCTGTAGCCAGGAGGGCAAGGACAGTGTGATGTCCTAATGTCCACAGGGAAGGGAGGGGGCTTCCTTAAAGAGTAGAGCTGATGGGGAGGGTCAGTGTGCATAGTCTGTAGCATGACCCCTTTCAGGGGCTGGAGTGTGGCAGATAAACTCTCAGGGAAGCTGGAGGAAAAAGATGGCAATGATGGCTCCAGATGCTCCTCTTCTGTCCTCCGACCATCTTTCCCTCAGAGCTCTGTCTCTGCTGATCTGAATCATTTTGCCAACAGCCAGTTGGCCTCCTACAGGTTCTTGTTCTCCCTGGAACTCCAGTATCCCACTATGACTCAGTCTGCTTGGGCTCAGCCCACTGGCTCCTGGACCCTCACTTATACTTTGGTAAATGATTCTGGAAGCAGCGCTTTGAGCAAGAGCCTTTAACTCTCCCATGGGTTGATATTGTTCACTGGGGCTGGAAACCTTGGCTCACATGGACCACTGGAGCCAGAGGAGGTCAGTTCATGGAGGAAATGGTCTTCCCCTGGTGCACTGCCTCCGGCCCAGGCATTAAGCCTTGAGCATCCCAGGTTGAGCTGACTTCTGTCCCATGGAGGGTCTTTAGCCCTTCTAGCAGCAATTATAATCTCCCTCTGTATTGACTCCTGTCATCCCCAAGTCTTAAGCAAAGTTTTGTCAAATGCTAACAACAATAGAAAGACATCAGAGGTCAGAGGCCTGCAGGCAAACCCTGCCTTCAAAAATGAGACATGGGGAGACATCAGGATTACTTCACAACTCCAGTTGTCTCTCAAACAAGTCTATTCAGACATCTTCAAATATGCATTTTAGCACTTCTCTGCCAGAGTGTTGACACTGAGGCTGGCTTTCTGAGGGCTGAGTGATGCCTTGGCGGGTCTGTGGAGCACCTTCCGGGGCTGGGAGGTGCAGGTATCACCACGTGGCAGGAGAGCAAGCCAGAGGAGCATTCCTGCTTTTCAATCAGTACCTTTTCTATTTGCAAATCTCTCAGCACAAACCACTTAATCCACATGGACAAATCTGTCCAGACTCAAAAGATACAATTTTGGGGGGGTGAGGTAAGAGGAAGGACTGTCTTCTCTACACCCTTGGCCATCATTTCCTATTCCCCATCTCTCAGCTCTAGCCTGGAAGATTCTGAGAGTGTATGCAAAGGCAGAAGCTTGGGGATCTCAGGGAAGCCAGATAATGGCTAAGGACCTTGACCTTGGGTCTTACTGGGAGCCTGGTGTTGCGCTGCTTTTGGACCCACTGTCCTGCAAAGGTGCAAACTAACATCTAAATTTGCCAGGCTGTGTTAATTCAGTAACAACCTTTTTATTTCAAAAACAAAAAAATGTTAGACCTACAGAAGTTAAAAGAATATAATAAATTCTTAAATGTTCTTACCAAGATTCACTGATAACTGATTTTACTACATTTGCTTTATTCTCTTTCTTGCACACACACACAGATGTAATTATTTTAGTACAATTTTTTTCTGAGCTATTTGAAGGTAAGCTTCAGACATCATAACCCATCATCCTTAAATACTTTAGCACTCATCTCTTAAAAGCAAGAACATTTTCTTACATATCCTTAGGACAACTACCAAATTAAGGAAATGTCACTGATGCACACTATTATCTAAATATGATTCATATTCAAATTTTGCCCTTTGTTCCACACTTTTATAGCAATTTTTTTTCTTTCTGATCCAGAATCCAGTCTAGAATTGTGTGTTGCAGTTTGTTGCCATGTCTCTTTAGTCTTCTTCAGTCTGGGAAAGTTCCTCTCGATGTCTTTTGCCTTTCATAAAATTGACTTTTTGGAAGAGTTTGGGCATCTGACAGTTTTTTCATGATCAGATTCAGCTTATGCATTCTGGACAGGAATGCCACCTGAGTCATGCCCTGTCCTGCTCAGTGAATCAATGAGGAGGCCTAGGATATCAGTTGGTCCCCTTATTGGTGATGTTAACTTTGAACTTGGTTGATGTGGTTCCTGCCAGATCTATCATTGTAAAGGTTACTTTTTTCCTTTTGAAATTAATAAATACTCTGTGGGGAGAAACTGTGAGACTGTCCTTTCCCCTAGTAAATGCTCACCCAACAGTTTTAGCATCCATTGATGATTCTTTCCTGAATCAATAATTACTAAGACCATTGCAAAATGGTGTTGATTTCTTTCACCTCCTAGAATTAGTTACTATTTAGTATCTCATTTTACAGATTAAACTATTTGAGATTCTGAAGGTCAAGTAACTTTGTGGCCCAAGGCCACAAAGCAGTACGATTCAGACTCAGGCCTGTTTGACCCAGAGCCTGCGATTTTGCCCTTCTATCCTGCTGCCATCTGCCCCTGCAACCATGAGATATGGGAGGTGATAAGATGTTCTCTCATCCTTATTTCTCCTACCACTCTACCTCCTTGCTCTTCTCCCTAAGTATGAGGCTGAGGTTCTGGTCACAGATGGATTTTAAGAAATGGGCTGCAGTGTCATCTCTATAACCCACCATCCCTTAGCCTTTCCCTCTTTGTCCCCTCAAGAACCTTCCAAAACTGATACCCAGAGCAGAAATTCCACAAAGAAGTCACCTCAATTATCCTGCCCCTTTTCCCAACACACACACACACACACACACCAGAGCAAAGAGGCCCTCCTCTCCAGATCTTGGAGAATAGAGAGAGTAAGGGCTGGTGTGAACTTGGCTTTGCAATGCAAAGAAGTGCTTGTCATTGGAGGAGAGCCACGGGGCGGGGTGGGGTGGGTGGGGTGGGGGGGTGTGGTGTGTGTGTGTGTGTGTGTGTGTACACAGTCCAGAGTTCTAAAAGGGAAAAGGAGGAGAGAGGGGGAGGAAGTACGGGTAGTACTTAAAAAGTACTGCCTCTCTGGACTGCTGGAATTTGAACCTGGATCCACTATGCACCTGTGTAACTGGGTAAGTTACTTAACCTCTGCAAGCCTTGCTTTTGTCACCTGTAAAATGGACATAGTAGTACCAACCTCAGGAGGTCGGTGTGAGGATTAAATGAATTAATCTGTGGAAAGTGCTTTGCCCAGGTGAGTTATTGCTCACTTGATGGTGGGGTGTACTGAAAAGGATTATGTGAAGGCGGCTATGGAGGAGACGAAGAGTCCCGGCCCCAGGACAGCCTCTGAATAAGGACGGAACTTGTGATTGGTTACTCCAGAGGCTGGTGGATGTGACAGAGGCAGGAAGGATATTCCTGTCAAGCAGGGCTGGGAGGGCCTGAATGACTCATTCACTCACTTGTTTACACTTTATCTCTTACAGGCATCCAGAAAGGCTTTGAAGTGGCTCATAATTAAAGCCTCAGGTGCCTCGGCCTGCTGAGGCGGGAAAGACCATGTCCCAGCTGGAGGAGCTTGGGTGAGGTTGGCACAGCTTGGCAGGTCCTAGGCTCATCTGGGAGGAATGGAGGAGGGCCGATTTCCGCAGTGCGAGGGGTGGAGGATGGCAGGGACGAGAGGCCGAGGAAGGAAAGCTAGACTGAGCCCTGACTGACCACCAGGCCCAGGCAGCAGAGGGGGTGGAGGCTGGGGGCATCCAGATTGAACAAAGGCATGGGGGAGGAGGAGCCCTGAGAAGGCACTCCAAAAGATCTCGATCCGGCTGGGCCCATTTCCAGTATTTGCTAGTTGCTGTCTTTGGGTCTTTGGGCTTAAACTGTCCCTGTTGGATATTCCTGTTGGCCAGTCCTGGGCCATCCAGCTGCCCTGAGGCTCAAGCTCCCTCCACCAAGTACTGCCAAATTCTCATCTCTGGAAGGAGGGCTTCCTCTTGGGTCCAGGTGCCTCTGGCCTCAGGCTGAAACACTTGTTGGGCGGAAATCCTGTCCTGCCCCCATCTCCCTATGCACTCCCTCACCCCCTCCTCACCCCCCACCCCCAGCAAGTTGGGTCCCACCCACTCCCCCCTAAGGCTGTAGGGATATACTGACAGTCCCTGTGCCTTTGTCTGGCAGCAATGACAAGGAAGTCCCTGCCCCCATCCACGGGGCGCCAGCTCCCTCTGGCCACCGGGTGCCTGAGCTTTGTCTGCCCCTCCCCCACACCATTTCCTGCCTCTTACCTTGAACATCCTGACTTGCCACAGCCTCAGCTCAGCTCAGGTTTCCTTAGGAGGCGCGCTGACGGCATCCCCACTTACACCAAGTTTTGGCAAGTCCAGTCCAACTCTGACAGAATTTCTTTCACACATCCCTGTAGCTATTCAAACCACACTTTTGCTGTGTAATGGAATACCTTCCATTTAGGGAGGTGGAGGGGGTCTCCCCCAGGCAGGATTAAACATGATGACAGTTCCTAAAGGCGGGAGCAGGAATGGTGAGGCAGCAAGACTGGGGTGAGCTGAACAACAGTTTCAGAGCCAGCATCTGCCAGCCTTCGTTGTGGGCTTCCCAAGTGGCAGAAGTGGAGAGGAGGATCAGAGGATCCCTGCCTCCACCCCTGCTCTGCAGAAGGAAATCCCACCTGGAGGTCAAACTAGGGGCGGCAAGGAAAACAAGGTGAGAGGGAGCTAATTGAGGAGAAAGCACTAGGGCTAGAAATACACTGGCCTCAGATATTAAGACCAGAGGACAGGCTGGTAGCTAGATTTATCATGTTGATCACTTCATAATGTATATAAATGTTGAATCACTATGTTGTACACCTGAAACTAAGATAATATGTATGTCAACTATGCTTAATTAAAAAAAAGACAGGAGGGCAGGCTTTCTTGCTGTGTGCAAGGAGGGTGTAGGAGGGGGAATGATGGGTAGAGGAGGCAGGAGGTGCTTAAGGCAGACAACCTTTGACCACCACCTGGGAAAGTACCTTATAGGTTCATAGGCAGGCACCTGGCCCTGGGATGATTAGGGCAGAGGAATATTGTTTCCCCAGAGTGTAAGGCCTGATAAGAAGTGGTTTACAGCAAGGGCTCTCAATTGGTTGATTTACATATGAAAGGCACACCTCCTGTGTGCTACCCCAGTCTGTCCAACAGGGAAGCCCCAGCTGCCAGTGCATCAGGAATACAGAAAATAAGAAATCAATATAGGGATTTAGCCATCTCACATGGGCTATGATCTTGGTGGGATGGTAAATCCAGGCATTTTCCCTCCTTTTACAAAACCAGAGAGATGGGAAGCAAGGCCAGAACTGTGGGCACTCTGTGTCTCAGATTCATCCTTAAGAAACTGAGAGCTTAATCTTTCACAATGTCAAAAAGACCATTTTATGCCTCACCTCCCCACCCAGCTCCTTCAACACAAATGCCCAGCACATCAGGGTTTATGGAATACAGTCCATAGTCATCATGCCTACAACTACAGGCTAGGAGGAACCTGGGCCCAAACAGCCAGGGCATGGTGTCCTCTGGTATTATTATTCCAAACCACCAAAGATAAAGTCACTGATGTCCTGTGTGAGGTATAGCAGAAAGGTCTGGGACCAAGTAAAGGCTTCTAACCCTGACTTAGTTGTAGGACACTGCAAGATTATTGGAGGCATATGGCAAGATCTCACTAATGAAGAGAAACAAGGGTATTTAAACAAATACGAAGCAGAAATATATAGAGTAGAATTAATCTACAGAGGCCTTCATAACCACACCACCACCCCCGAACACTTTCCTCACACAAGCCCAAAAAGTTTACAGGAGCTGCTTTAGAGGACAACACAAACAGTACAGTTTCACATGGAGTAAGGATACCTTACATGAGAAGTCAGCCTGCTGAAGATCCAGATGATTATGAAGATGGCTTTTTTAAAATAGTATCATTGATAAGCAATCTTATGAAGGTTTCACATGAGTAACATTGTGGTTTCAACATTCACCCATATTATCAAGTCCTCACAACCCCCACTGCAGTCACTGTCTATCAGTGTAGTAAGATGCTATATGATGATGGTTTTTTTAATTAATTAATTTAATAGACATTCTAACTGTAGTTTTAGGTTCATAGCAAAACTGAACAGAAAGTACAGAGTTCCTGTATACCTCCTATTCCTATTCCCCCAGACAGCCTCCCCCACTATCAACATTCTCTAGGGTGGTACATTTGTTATAATCAATAAGCCAGCATAGACATATCATTAATGTCTCACGATCATATACATTAGGGTTCATTCTTGGTGTGAATCTCATTCCATAGGTTTTGACAAATGTATAATATCATGTATCTACCATTACAGTATCATACAGAACAGTTTCTACTTTAAAAATTCCTTGTGCTCTGCCTATTCCTCTCTTCCTCCTTCCTAACCCCTGACAACCACTTATCTTTTTACATATCTACACAGTTTGCCTTTTCTAGAATGTCATATAGCTGGAATCATATAGTATATAGGCACTTCAAATTGGTTTCTTTCCCTAAGTACTTTGCATTTAAGTTTCCTCTGTGGCTTGGTAGTGCATTTTTGGGCTAATGATATTCCATTGTCTGGATGTACTGCAGTTTATTTATCCATTCACCTATTGAAGGACATCTTGATTGCTTCCAAGTTTTGGCAATTATGAATAAAGCTGCTATAGACATCTGTGTGCAAGTTTTTATATGGACATAAATTTTCAACACATTTGGGTAAATACCAAAGACCACAATTGCTGAATCACATGGTAAGAGTATGTTTAGTGTTGGGAGAAACTGCCAAACTGTCTTCTGAAGTTGCTATAACCATTTTGTATTCCCACCAGCAGTGAAGGAGAGTTCCTGTTGTTCCACATCCTCATCATTTGGTGTTATCAGGTTTTGGATTTTGGCCATTCTGATAGGTGTGCTGCGGTATCTTGTTTTAATTTGCAGTTCCCTAATGGCATATGATGTTGAACATCTTTTCATATGCTCACTTTCTATCTGCACATCTTCTTTGGTGAGATGTCTTTTCAGGTCTTTTGTCCATTTTTAAAAATTGGACTGTTCTTTTTCTCATTGTT
Organism: Smutsia gigantea; assembly: GCA_032199065.1. Taxonomy (NCBI): domain Eukaryota; kingdom Metazoa; phylum Chordata; class Mammalia; order Pholidota; family Manidae; genus Smutsia; species Smutsia gigantea. Next base: position 155,359 of record JAVSCE010007927.1, on the reverse strand, counting down.
GAGTTTTAAGAGTTCTTTGTATATTTTAGATAGAAGTCCTTTATCAGATATGTTTTTGCAAGTATTTTCTCCCAGTCATGGCTTGTATTCTTATTTACTTGGCGGTGTCTTTTATAGGGCCGAAGTTTTTAATTTTGACAAAGTCCAGCTTAGCAATTATTTATTTCATGGATCATGCCTTTGGTGTTGTATCTAAAAATTCATTGCCAGGGTCACCTAGATTTTCTTCCACTTTATCTTTTGATGATGGCTTTTCAAGGAAGCACGGAGCACTGCTTCAATCCAGAGAAACTACTACTTAGCGGGAGTGTGGTACCAAATGTTCAGTGATCACAACAGCTAGATCCCCAGACAATAGTCTAGTTTTTAATGTTTCATCAATGAAAACTAAAAGCTGAACTTCAAATAGAAGAGCAACACCAGGAAAAGAAGAGGAAATTCCTGTAAAGTACAGATCTGTTTAAAAAGGAACTTCAATGGTTATTCAGTTTGAAGGTAGAAGTGAACATGGAGAAAACTGCAGGTGAAATTGCACATCAGAGGAGCCCACAAAAGACAAAGGAGAAGAAAGAGGCAGCGGAGCAAGCTGAACACAGAGCAGGAAGAGCAAGCAGCTGACAAAACCAAAGAAAAGAAAGAAGAAAGAAAAAAGGAGGAAAACAAGAGCATTTCATTGGAGACAGGAGACACCTTGAAGAAATTTTAGAAAGCCAAGAGAATGGTGAAGAAGGCATGTCTGCTCAGGAGGACAAGGAAAGAGGATAGGAAGGGTGGACAGTGGCAGAAGGAGGGACCAGTGATAGTGACACTGGATTTGACACTATCCAAAAGAACAAGACAAAGGAGAGAAACCACTACAAGACCCAGTACCAGAAAGTGAGAAAAAAAAAAAGAAATTTTGCCTTGTTTTATGTGTTCTAAATAATTTTATAAATGGAACAGTGTTCTCTGAGTTAAGAAGAAAACAGAGGAATGGACCCTTCCTCTCACTATCACTGCATGGCTGGTCAGATGCACTCTCCCAAGACTTTGGGTCCTGATGGAGAGACACAGGGAGGGGGAAGTGCATGGAGGTCACCCCCCACTCCAAGTAGTGTGGCCTGGCCAGGTTGCTCTCATATGAGGCTATTCCTATTTTTCCTACTTCCTGGCCTGTGGATTCTCTGGCTTTCTCAGACTTCTTCAGTATGTTCCATTTCGTTTGAGCTAAGTTCGCCATTTAAGTTAAGTTGGTTTCTGTTGCTTGCAGTCAGGGAACTCTTAACTGACATGTCAGGAAATGGCTGTCTCAGCTACGTCTCTGCATTTTCTCTTAGTTCAATAACTCCAAGCTAGAGCTTTATATCCCAACTTCAAAGTTATTGGAGAACCAATCTGACTGACCAGCTTAAAGTTAGGTGTCCACTCCTGGTCCAATTAGTCTGGCTCCAAAAGGAGGTGGAGTCTTATTTACATGATGCCAACAAGACTAATGGGGAAGCTGGTGGTACAAATATCCACATATGATTATGCAGACTGTGCAATGTATAACTCCAAGGGGTCCCATTCATACTATAGACATTGTAAATATGTGTATTCATAATGAAACCATTTTAACAGATGGCAATAAAGTGTGTTGACAAAGGGGCACTTTTTTCTAATTCTTACATAAGTGTTTAATCGGCTAGTGGCAACCCTAGGCTGGGGCCACTGCTTGGCAGGGAAGGGTCTGGTAGGCAGTTCTTAGGAAAGATAGCATGGGCCAGGTACACCGCAATGGTGGTGCTACATATCACATATAACTGGTAGAGTATGGTGGCCCTGATGCCTGGAGCACACACATCATCCCCCTCTTAATGTGCTATAAGAGGCTGTGAAGTACCTACACTTTAGAAAGTAGTTCAAGGCTTTGAAGTGAGAGAGGATGAAAGGGAGCATGTCCAGGCTCCAAATTCTGTCAAGCCAGGTTCCACCCAAGGGATTCAGAGCTGCTGCACACTCCCAGCAGAACCCACCAAAAGATTTCTTCTCTCTGTAGCTACCTTAGAGAAGTTCATTCATTAAGTCAATGGCTATGTGTCAGTTCTGTGTTATGGGCTGGGGGTACAACAGGAATAAGAGAGTCAAGGTCTAGTCTAGTGGAGGAGACAGACATGGAACAAATATTTACTAGATTATGATTATGAATGTGCTATGAAAGGGAAGCCCAAGGTATTGGGAGAGTGCTGTTACTGTAAGGGGATCAGTCTTAGCTAGGAGTCAGGAGAAACTTCAGGGTGAGTAGCATTCAAATAGGGAAAAGTGAGGTAGTGTAGAAGAGGGAGGATTTATTTCTCATAGGCTAAGCTCCTGTTAGAAAGAAACTGAAAAATGCAATGGGTCGAATAAGATAGAAGGGATTTTTCCTGTAGAGGTCTAGAGGTAGATGGGGTCTAAGATGAGTTGGTGTCCTACTTTGTAAAGTCAGAGCAAAGTAACCGTGGCTTAAACAAGAGAGAAATGTACTTAACCTCTCTCATGTGAAGGTCCAGAGCTAGAGAGGCCAGGTTTGGTACAGAGATTCTGCTCTATGAAGACTGCAGGGACTTTATCTACTAGGGTTCAATCAGGGAAGCAGAACCACTACATCATGGCATCAATCATCTATTATAAGAATAGATGACACAATTATTAAAGGAGCTAGAGAAGCAAAGGTCACAAAGGAGAGTTGGAAGATCATGGAAAAGTCACAACTTAGCTATCTAGAAGCCCTGGTTGGCAGGAAGGGGTAAAACTGTGTCTTGCAAAGTAACAATCACAGACGATTCTTATTTTTCAGAGGATGACTTCAAGCCGCTGTCAAGCCATCTCCGGATACCCACTGGGTCTAGGTGAAACCAGTCAAACCCAGGATAGATTTGTTTGCCCAACAATTGACCTTTTGGATGAGAAAACACGTCCCACATGAGCATGCAACTAGTTATATAATACATAAAACATGGCTGCTGCAGGGATCAGAGGATGTGGAAATCACCGTGGGATGGAAAAACCTGAGTAGGAATTTCCTGATCGCCAACCAATCCCACTTCACCCCAATCTTCAAGCCTCTCTTGCTGATGAGTGGAGAGGCAGATTTGAGCTAGCCTCCTGTCTCCTTGTTCAACTGCCTTTCAATAAAGCTCTTTCCTTTTGCAAAAGTCAGTGTCCTGTGTTTGGCTTACCAAACACATCAGGCAACGGACCCTTGTTTGGTTACAGGGAGACAAGCCAGAACTCAAATAAGGAAGCAAAGCATATCTTGTTTCCTGGTATGGAATAAAGAAAAGAGCTGCTGTAGAAGTCTGTGGAAGGCTGTTGCAGCTTCATAGATTCTATTTCTTCAAGTTCTTGTCCAGTGTCTGGTGGCTAGCCTGGGTTCTCTGCTGTTTATCAGGGCTGGCAATAAGGAAAATGAGCTGGACACTCAGGAAAATGAGTAAGGACAAATAGGAACTCTCTGGCACCTTTACATAGGTCTCTTATTGCCTCTAACCATGACAACCTTCAGAAACAAAACCTTCAGAGCTATTTCCATTTTCCAAATCTTGAGCAAATTCCTCTTTAGGTCAATTCTAACCCAGAACCATACAGGGAAGGGTATTTGGGGAAATGTAGTTCCAGCTTAACCAAGGTGACACAAGTGGTACAAAACCACCATATGGACCCAGGGTCCTTGTAGATTGTTGCTAGGTATTCTCACCTCCTGCTAACCACTCCACTTTTAACCTCCATAGGGGGGGTAGGTCTGCCTTGGGAAGTGGCATTTCAGGAGCAGCAGAACCCAGATTGAAACATGATGGGCTCACCCAAAGGCAAATCCTCCTGTCTAAACAAATGGGAGGGAGGGCTGGAGGTGATGGCCAGATAGTAGTAGTTCCCTCCTTAGGTACACACAATCAGGCAAGGGAATGATATCCCAAGGAAACATGAGCTCGTAAAGAAAAATAAGAGGACATTTGAGCAATGCAATCCTTATAAAAGAAAATTAAAAAATGAACAACCTGTATGAGATGAAGCAGAATTAATGGACCAGCGAGAACAAGAATTTAAAATAATCATAATAAAAATCCCCTAAGAGATTATGGAGAATATTGTAAATCTGAAATAAGCAATGAGAATGTATAAAGAAGCTATCGAGTATAAAAAATGTAATAGCTGAAATAAAGAACTCAGTATGTAAGTTGAATGGTGAAATAGATTCAGACTAAGAATGAATTCATGAACTGGAAAACAAGGTTGACAGCTCTCCCAAAAGGTATCAGGAAGGAATAGAAATGAAAAATAACAGGGTAAAGTTAATAGATATGGAAGATAGATATATTTTTAATATAAGAGTTTCAGAAGAGGAGAGAGTTTTGATTTTTTAAAGCTGGAAGGAAGGAAATATTTGAAAAAATAATGAAGAAAGGAATTCCAATAATTTTACAGAATTAGATAAAAGTGTAAAATTTCAGACTGCGTACCAAGATAGTTAAGAAAAAAAACTTGAACATATTACAGTATAATTTAATAAAGTGAGAGACAAAAATTCTAAGAGTTTCTAGAGATTCATAACAAACAAGCAAACATAAAATTAAAAATACAACCCAGCCACACTAACCACTAGGGACAAATATCATACCAACATCAATTTTTTTCAATAGCAATACTGAATGCAAGAAAGAGAACTTTAAAACTAGAATTTTCACATATAGCTAAAATTATAAATAATTTTAGTACAAAAGTGAAGTAAGATATTCTCAAATTTTCAAAGTCACAGAAAAGTTACTTACCCAAAAACCCACACTGAAAACACTTTTGGAGGAAGTATACTAGTAAAGAGAGAATAATTCCCAAAGTATACTATAAGATAGGGAATGAAAGTTGACTGAAGTATTTAGTAAATAAAGTATATTATTGTCTAATTAAGTAAGCCTAAAAATTTTTTAAAAACAGCTATATCCATTATTGAGCACTATAATTCTAGATGCAGGGTTGTGTATCTGGAAGTGAGTGAAAGGAAGTCTGTTGGGAGTTAAACATACTTTTGATAAGTTCAAAATTGATAGGAAAAAATAAATGTAAAAATGGTTATAATAACCAAGGGATAACACCAGAAGAATGAAAACAGAATGTATAACTTTCAAACCAACAAAGAAAAATTCAATCTATCCAATGAAAATTATGAAAGGAGAAAAAAGAAAAGAAAAAATTAGATATGGTAAATAGGAGACATGAAATAATACCACTGGTATTTCTGAATATAACAGCAAATAAAATAAGTGTAAAGGAGTAAAATTTACAAATCAAAAGGCAAAGACTCTCAGATTAAAAGTAAATAAAATACTGAAATGTTATTTTAAAGGGGGATACACAAATGTTAAAAATAAAGAGAAAAAAGATAAATGGAAACATTAGCCAAAAAGATCTGTTGCAGCAGTTTTCGTATCAGACCAAAATGATTTTAAGGTGACAAACATAAAAGACAAAGAGGGACATTATATATTTGTAAAAGAATAAATCAAGGGGACTTATGAATACATATGCACCCAGTGATACAGATTTGAAATAACAACTGACAAAACTTGGGAGTGGGGTGGGATTAGGAATAGATAAATCAACAATGGTAGTTAGATATTTTTTGACAGATCCTTCTGAGAACTGATAGTGTAGACAGACACAAATTAAACAAAAACTTAGAATATTTAAATAACATACTTAATAATTTCAAATTAATAGATGTATAGAGTTGTGGGTAAAATTGTAATATTTCCAGAATATTTTCTTGCCTGGCTTTAGTGCATCTTCAGAGGTGGAGAGAAGTATGGCTTTAGTGCCTCTGCATATCAATAGGTGATCCTCAGGGGTGGATACAGGTTCATATCAGTGGGTAATTACCTGGGCAACCGAGGGCTTATCTGAACCTGAGAGGTTAAGGGGAGGGCTGGTTGGCTTCTGCTGGAGCAGGAGAGAGAAACAGCCCAGACTGCAGTTTGTAAGCAATAAATGGGTTTTAAACTTTATTTCTCCCTTTGACTGATTTCGGTCTTAGAGGTATTTTGCCCCAGGATTTCCTCTCCCCGGACTTACAAGAATAAACTTTACTCCTAAAATTTAGGACTACTTATGAGATGTTAGTAAAATTTGTTTTTATAGTAGATCACAAAGGAACTTCAATTAATTTAAAAGATTCTGTATCAATAAAAATAGTTTTCAGATCATAATACAAGAAAATTATATATTAAAAACAAAATGATAGCTTTAAAAATCCTTTATGTCTGTAAACTAAGAAAATATTTCCACACTGCTCTTAGTTTAAAGAGGAAATTATATGGGAAATTTTTAAATACTTGAAAATAAAGCACTGCATGTCATAATTTATGGGACAAACTTAAAACAGTACTTAGAGGAAAATTTATAGCTTCAAATATATTTATCAGAAAATAATAAAGAAATGGGAACAAGTGAAACAAAACTAAGCATTTAACTTAGGAAGCTTAAAAAGCAGTAGAATATACACAAACATACAAAAAATTAAAAAATAAAGATAAGGGGAAGTTAAGCAAACTGAAAATTGTAACAGAAAAGATTAACAAGACTAAAGCCTGGTTCTTTGAATAAAATTTACAAGAAAGAGTATCTTTAAAAGATCTGATCAAAAAAAAAAAAAGGAAAACCATTTGCAACTACATGGATGGAGCTAGAGGGTATTATGCTCAGTGAAATAAGCCAAGCTGAAAAAGACAAGTATCAAATGATTTCACTCATATGTGGAGTATAAGAACAAAGAAAAAAACTGAAGGAACAAAACAGCAGCAGACTCACAGAACCCAAGAATGGACTAATAGTTACCAAAGGGAAAGGGACTGGGGAAGATGGGTGGGAAGGGAGGGATAAGAGGGAAAAAGGGGCATTACGATTAGCAGATATAATGTTGGGGGGGCACGGGGAGGGCTGTACAACTCAGAGAAGACAAGTAGTGATTCTATAGCATCTCATTACGCTGATGGACAGTGATTGTAATGGGGTTAGTGGGGGGGACCTGATGAAGGGGTAGTTTAATAACCGTAATATTGCACATGTAATTGTAGATTAATGATAATAAAATAAATTATATTAAAAAAATAAAAAAAAAACAAAAAAAGGAAGAAGATGTAAATAAACTAAACAAATAATAAAGGAGGAGGAAATAACTAGTCACAACAAAGATTATAAAAATGGTAAAAGTGATTAATACTATGTGCTTTAGACATGTAAATAATCTAGTAGAACAAAAATATTGAGCTCTTTTTGGTGGAAAGATAGACATGAGCAGCCAGGGAAGGGGAAGATAAGGTTCAAGGAAAAAAGCCACCCAATTAGGAGGTCCCACTAGAAGACAACAATGGCTTTGCAGGGAGATAATTTCTGTGCCTACTGGACTAGGCCAAACCAGTCCCAACCAGATCACAATACAGGTGCAAATGAACAAAATTAAGAACTGCTCAAACCATACTGCATCATAATCTCATAATCTCATTTAAATAAAATTGTGCCACCTTGACTCCACAGGATTTTCTGTGTGCATTTTGGGAAAAGACATGCACACCAAGAGAAATGGGTGTATAACTAGAACCATCAATCAAATAACCTCACTCTGTCAATCAAAGAGGCACCTCCTGGCTAGGACATGATAAGACCCTCCTCTAAAAGTTCAGTGCTTTTGTCTACCTTGACTCTGGCCCACTCCTCCCTTGGAGTGTATTCAAATAAAACTCTCACTGCTTCGCTATTGTGTCTCTGCCTTTCAATTCTTTGTTTCAGCAGGGCAAGAACTGAGAACAAACTTGACTTGCAACATGCCCACAGCCCTGTATTTCACTTCCAGGTGTATACCCCAGAGAAACTCTTGCATATGTTCACAAGAAAACATGTAGTAGAATGTTCACCACTGACGGCAACAAATTTAAGACAATCTAAATGCTTATCAACAGCAGACTGGAAGAACTGTAGTACAGCCGCATGGAACACTACCCTGGAATTAAAATGAACTGGAGCTACATCTATTAACAAAGATAATCTCCAAAACATAATTTGGGAAGCCAGAGAAAAGTTACAGAATGATATATGCATTAGATATTATTTAAACTGGGTTTAAACCCCTTGAAGCCCAAATCATATAATAGTTACGTAAACATACAAGTGGAATGAAAGTATTAAAGTGTACATGGGAATGATACATACTAAATTAACAACTGTGGTTTCTTCTGGTAAAGAACAGAGTAGAATGGGACAGAGGACAGCAAAAACAGTCTCAGTTGTTTTTCAATGAATATATAATTTTGCAATAAATGTTCTAGAGCCAGTATTTTATATAAAAATTTAATAAAGTTAGATATATTATTATTATATACAGATTATAAAGTCCTTATATTCTTCTATTTTCTTGTTTGTGTGTTTGAAATATTTCATCATTAAAGAAGTTACCAGTAAAAAAATTAGAAACAGCTTTATACCAGTAAAATTTAAAATCTATAAGGAATGAATGTTTATTGAAATATGCAAAATGCCAAACTATGCACAAGAAGAAACAGAAAATAAGCCAACAATCAGTAAAATAATCGAAATGATAAAGTCATCTCCTTGTAAATTTTTTTCTCAGCTCAATTGGCTTTACAGCTAAGTTCTACCAAACCCATTGTACTAAGCATGTCTTTTTCTTCTGAGGCTTTGATCCCTGGAAAGACTGACCTCTGCAGGCTAGCCAAGCCCTAGAAAGAGAAAAGAACTCACTTGTGAGCATGACTTTCATATGCAAACTTACCAGTCCAGAGCCCACACACCCCACTACCTCTTCCATCTGCTCTTACACTTCAGGCCACTATTTCCTTGCCCTAATCACCACAGGGCCAGGTACCAGGCAACTAGGGGCAGCTTGCTGAAATTATTTAAACTAGCCAATCCTAGGCTTATTCACTTTGCCTTGCCACATTACCTCCTGGCTATATGCCTTAGAGAAGCTCAAACTCAAGTCCACGAGGGGACAGATATGAGTGTGTTTGCTACGGCAGGAAATTGAGGCATCTAAGCATCCATCATTAGGAGAAGGGTGAAGTAAAAATGTGATAGATCAATGCATTCTGTGGAGTAAATAGGCAGCAGTTAAGAGCAGTGGTTCTGAGGCATATATAATGACATGGATATATCTTAAAAGCAGTGAAAAAAGTAAGGAATAGAGATCTAAAATGTATGCATATATAAAACAATATATTTTTCAAAGATACATATAATACCCAAAGACATAGCCAAATATAATATAGTAAGTCTAGGGGGGAAATGGGGAAATAGGAACACTGATAGAGATGGAGGGAAGAAAAATAAGCATATAAAAGAAAACAAAAGGTCTTGTGGAGCCCATGATTGCACTGTATGATCTGGGGAGTGTGGTTAACTAAAATCTGGATCCACCCCAGCCAAAACAGATACCATGCATGACACACACTCTCTCTCTTCTCTTCTTCTTCTCTCTCTCCTCTCTCTCTCTCTCTCTCTCCAATTTGTACCACTTGTCTCAAGCCTGGGGCCACTAAGGGGGCAAGCAGAAGGATATTCAGGAGGCAACATTCTATTTCTTAATCTGTATGATGGGTATTCATTTAATAACTGTTAAACTGCACAAATACTTGTGTGGACTGTTCTTTATATCTCATTTAAAACATGACCTCCTTTGGCACTTCTCTAGTGAAATAGGGACAGGGCTCCACCTTGTTACCTCCCTCCCCCTGCCTCCTTGTCTCTGAGGGGTTTTGAAGAACACAGTTTCAGAACCTTCAATCTGGTCCAACTCCTGCCTCACTCAGGAGCAAATTGCAGTTCCTATTGGGCACCTCTGAGATGCTCTGTCATTTCCCAAACATGGCTAAATCATCCATTGGCTGTAATGGGTCCTGATGGAATCAATGCCCAGGGGATGAAGGCTCTGGTCTCTCTTGACCCCAGGTGGCTGTCCTCTATCTGCCAGGCACTGACTGAGCTGTGCACAAGTGTTTGAGGTCTTGTTCCTGCCCTCTGGAGAGGACAGACAGTAACTTAGTAAGTGACCCATGAAATCCATCTGTGCTTCCTTCCCTGGAAATCCTTCTGCTGCCCCTTTTCTGACCTTGTCAGATCCTATACTTGTCAGTCCTCAACCCCAGCCAGAGTCCTCTTGGGAGAGTTAAAAGGGAGTGTGCGAACTTCCTGCCAGCCCCCACCTGAACCCAGGTTCATCTCTGTGGCTTGAAGTCATCTGTCAAGAAGCAGCCCCCTCTCCTTTCAGGAGTTACCTATGCATTAGTCTTTGTGTGTTTAAAGATCTTCCATAGGTGAGGTGAGAAAAGGAATAAGGTGACTTGTGACTATTCCTTTTTCTTGGGTCAGCTGATCCCACAACATCCCATAAAGTGTGTTGTTGGATCTTTTTTTAATATCTATTTTTTGGATGATGACCATGGAAGGATGTGACTTGCCCAAGGTCCTTGCCCAATCTTTCCAGGTTCCCAGACCCAAGTGTCCAGTGTGTGTCCAGTGTGTGTGTGTGTGTGACGGGTTTTCCTCTGACACGACAGGAAGCGATTCTCGAATCCCAGCAGGGCGTCCGAAAATTCAACTCAATTCTTACTCTACCTGCCCAGAGACAGCACTAGATTCCCCAGGTTAAGGGCTCGTCCTACAAGACTGCCCTCTACCCTCCCACTCCAGGTGCCAGTCCCTGCATCTGCCTCCTGTCCCTGCAGTTGCAATGTAGCTGTTCTCCCCACTAGGTGGATTATTTACACCTTTACAAAGCTGTTAGAAGACTCCCAGTCATCTGCAGCCCCTGCTAAGTCTAGTGTGTGCCTGAGCCTAAGTGGCTCCTGACAGCCCTGTACTACTGTTTTCTCTTAAAGCCTAGGATTTGTCCCTCTGAATGCTCACCACCTCAGAATAGCTCCAATTCCCAAAAACACCCATCAGTTATGTTCTTTTCACCCTTCCTGCTTCTTTCCACCCACACCAAGCATCCAGCTAGTCCATCCCCTAGAGCAGCACAGATGGGAGGAAGACTCTGGCCACTGAGGCCTCTGGCACCCAGGCCAACAAGTTTGCATTTCTCACTCTTCTCAACTCCAGCCAGACACCAAGCAAGTCCTTTTCCAGAAGGGATGAAAAGGTATTCTACAAATCTGCCTCCTGAGTTCAGAAGGCACTCTGTTTATTTTGAACTCTGGCACACACTAGACTTAGCAGGGGCTGCAGATGTCTGGGGGTCTTCTAACAGTTTTGTAAGGTATAAATAACCCACATTTAGTGGGGATAACAGCTACATTGCAGCTGCAGGGACAGGAGGCAGAACACAAAATAACAGTGGATGAGCACCCCCTTGTGGCATTTCAGGGTGATGGCAGCCCTGAACTCGTCTGGGTATCTGGGGGAATTTCTTCCTGTACTGTCCAGAACTGATGGAGTGCTTGCAGTAGTCATAACATTCACCATTTCACCTTCACTACAGCTAGAAGAAAACTGCTTCTCTTCACCAGCGCTTGTCCGCCAGCCGGTATCCTCAGGTGTGCGCTGAAGACTCATTTCCTCCTAGAGGAACCTGCTGACCCCTGCCCTGGGTTCCTGTACCTCTGCTTAGTACTTATAGAAAGCCCGTCTCTCTGCTGCTTGTTGCGCTTTACTATGATTGGTTTATTTAATTGTTTATTTTCACCAATGGACCATAACTTCCTCAGGCAGCTTACTCTCCTTTACATCCTTGGCAGAGAGAAGGGACAGAATTAATTTTTGTCAAATGAATAAACGATGAATGAGAGAGTATTCCTGGCATGCAAAGCTTGGATACAGGTCACCACCACAGCCTAGTTACACAGTTACACAGTGCCCCAAGCCACCACTCACTAGGGAGAATGTCTCTAAAGACCACTAACCTTGAAATCTCAAGCACTTCCCTTTGGAAAACCTCAGGTGACTACATGTCATACTACATCTGTTCCTTTGGATTTGCACCATTCTTTCACTGGTAAGATTTAGGGAGAGAGGAAACAAGGGAGGAATTTTATGACATAATGGTCTGGTGCTGAGACAGAGTCCCTGAGGATTGGTCCTGGACATGGTTGCTGAAATGGGGGAAGAGGGTCCATCAGTTAACATCACCCAGAAGGTGAACCCCAAAAGACATGCAGACAGCAGGCTCTCTAAAGCTGGGACCAAGACTGGTGAGGTCAATTTCGACCTCTCATTCTATTACTTTTTGTGAGGTCTAAATAAGTGACCTTGACCTCTCTCTCCCAGTCAGCGGTTTCTCCTTGTTTGCCATCTGTATGTAGTGATGGAAATGGCAGCTGTGCCAGCAAAACCCTGGGCTCCCCACATGTGCCACAGAAACACCTTTAGCACTCTCTCAGAGCACTGGGAAGACTTTTAACAGTATTTCTACAGCTGAAGAAATTGAGACTCAAAGAGTAATATAACTTGCTCACAATCACACAGCTGGTTAAGTGGAAGCGCTGGGATGGCAAGCCAAGTCTGTGGCTCCAAATGTGTGCTCTTAACTTCTTAAAAATAAGTAATATACTCACATAATACAAAATTCAAACAGTTTCAAACAGTGACAAGTAGGTCTTCCTTCCACCCTCTCACTCAGGCACTCTGTTGCTCTCTCCAGAGAACCAGAGCTATAATTAGCTTGGGTTTCCTTCCCGAGCTTTTTGACACACATATTCTCCCCCAACATATGCACATGTGATGGTCAGCCTAGCACACACCCTGCTCTGCATCTTGTTCTTTACACCTAAAAGTATACCTTAGAGTTTGTTCCACATCAGTGTATTTAGAGCTGTCTCAGTCTCTCCATAGCTGCGTACTATTACTCTGATGAATATAGTATAATTGATTTCCCCAGTCCTCTACTGATGGACATATAAGTTTTTTTGCAATCTTTTGAGGTTATGAATAGTGTTCCAATGAATGTTTTTGTATACATATTTCACACATCTGCATGTATGTTGTATGTCTGGACCAAAGACTCTTAAACATTATATTTTGTTTGCTTGCTCTTTTGTTTGTTTGGTCATTCATTATCCAGGCCCAAAGGACACAGAGATGTATACTACCCTGTTCCTCCTGGAGGAGTGTGCACATTGGTGGAAATGGTGAACAGGGCATAGAAGGAGTGTTGGCTGTTCTCTGTCTGGAAACCTGAGGCTGACACTGATGTAAGGACTGACCTCTCCAAAGCTCCTGCGTGGATGCTGGTACTCATGTAGACCACACTCTTCTTCATGCTACATACCATACATACCCTTCCCAAGCTTTTTTGTGTGTGTCAAGTCTTTATTTGGCCAGCTTTCAGGGAGGTCCATTGGAGACTATAAGGAACAGGTGGGCATGCGGAGCACCCTCTTGTGAGTTTCTGTGGAGGCAGTGTAGGAAGACCCAGGACTGCGCACCTCTCTGAGGTCCTCTGGTGCTGAGCTGGCAGTCTCAAGACCCCTCCTTTGCTTCAGGTGCTAAAGGCAGAGGGAAGTATCCTCCCAAATCCAGCCACCCCCTACTAGAAAGTGGATGCTCAAATTTAGGGGTATTCTGTGCCCTGGGCTTTAGAGTGTAAAATCAGGAGAAAAGATATAGAGTCAGAGGAATGGGAATCTGGGAACCAAACACAAAAATAAAGGGATGATCAGAGATGGAAAAATAGGTACACCAAAATGGGCTGAGATCTCCATTAGACAGAAATTAAAAAGACTGCACGTTCTTCATTCTCCAGGTTGACAGACCTCTGTTAGTACCCAGATACTCCCTTCTCTGCAACTAAAACAGTGATGCTCAAACCAGCACCCAGGCAAGCGGGCCTAAACCCGGACAAGCTGGGCAGGGCTGGCCCTTGAGGAGACTTAACTCTGCAGCCCCACCTCATTTGGGAAAGACTCGGGCTGTGGGCTGGCAGCTTCCCTCAGTTCCATGCCACATAAGCCTCTTCATAGGGCAGCTTACAACCTGGATGCTGGCTTCATCAGAGCAAGTAGGCAAAAGAGGCCTGGGAGAGCAAGGTGGAATCCACAGTTTTTCTGTAACCTAATCTCAGAGTGACATCCTCTTACTTTTGCCATATTCTATTCATTAGAAGCAAGTCTCTAGGGACAGCCCTCACTCAAGGGGATGTGATTCTACAGGGGGAGGGGGATAACACAGGAAGCAGGGATCACTGGGATCATTGCAGAGACTGCTTACCACAACCCTCACTTGCAAAAGCCCCCAGTACAAGGTCTAACTCTTTTCTCTTCCCATCTGCATCCCCACTCTCTCCTTTATGAAACTGGCCATAGAAGCCATAGCCTCCCCACAGCCCTGGCGGCTTCTCCCAAGCGAGGATCCAGGATAGCCTTAAGAGGACTTTTGACTCAGAAGACAAGGACCCAGAACTCAGGTGCCCCAACTGATAAAACAGACAGAGGTATTCGGTATGGCCATTGCCATTGGTTAGCAGACAGGCTAGGTATGGAGAAGAACCAGGAGCTAGACTGGGGCCCAGAGGCACTGTTTCTCCTGGAGCTGTTCAGATACACAAGGCCATACATACAAGGCCATACACCTACATCTGAACACCTTCCGATTTGGGAGGAATCTCCCTTTATGTGTGTCTTGGAGGGAGGCAGAATCTCAGCTGCCACTGGAGAAGCACAAAGGCCAGAGTTTTCTTTCTCCACCCTACTGTCAGCTAGCCTGTGGGTATATGACCCAAGCTAAGCCAATTAATGCTCCTACCCAGGATGACTCTACAATATAGGGATAGGAGGAAAATTATTGAAAATGGGGAAAATGGGGCTGGGAACACGGTGCTCTGCGGCAGAGATACCAGTCTGGACTTCCAGTCCGAATATTAATGTAGTTTGACCTTGGCTGCATTTGCTGCCTTCCTGGTTCCTACACACTGGTTCTTTGTCATTTATGTGGGTTCTATGAGCTATCCAAAATCTTTCCAAAAAACTCTCTTTAGTTTTTTATCTTTATGGTAGCCAGAATTAATTTTTGCATTTGCTGCCAAGAATTGTAACTGGTATTTAAACTGGTACCAGACAAATGACGGGAGGCAAAAGATTATCAGGGGATGGAGGACAGGGGGATTGATTATTTGGCTCAGTTAGAGCTGTAGGTCTACTAGGATTCAGGAATGGGAATTTGGTAGCCTGTGACATATAGTGCAAACCAGCTAATTAAATTATCGCCTGTGGTCACCTAGAATGAAATGTGCACTGAAGACAGGCTTTAGGAGACCGTATGAGATTGAGTACCTGCTTCTAAAACCAGAGGACAGCTTATAGAATTTGAATTACTAAGCTCAAGCCCTAAATTCTCAGCTCAAACTAATGACTTAAACCCATGGACCTTATCTCTTATAGCAAGGTTGACATAAATGAAAACCAATCTCTGAATTTGATCCTAATGGTTCTTGAACTACATTAGATAAACCACAGTCTTGCAAAATCATGACATTAAGAAAAACAGAACCGCAAGAATTGGAATAGGGCCATGTAAGAGACATTCAGAGGACACCCATAGCTATCACTGAGCCTCTCCTCCCCGGCTCCTCCCCACTGTCTGCATGCCCCGCCCTTGACCGAGGACGCTGTGATTTCTTCTGCAGTTACCTCGCAAGAGGACTCCATTTACTATCATGCCCCAACCATCTACCCAATATTTTCTTCCGATATATCCAATCTCAGCATGCCAATTTTGGGGGATGGTTCTGTTTGAAGGAGCAAATAGTTGACAGAAACTTGGATTCCCAGCTGCTCAAGCACCAACTTCAGAATCTTTGATGAGTGCCCATACATCATGAAAGTCAGCCTGACCTAAAGTTACAACATCAGAAACATTGTAACCTCAAAGGAATCTGAAGACTTAGGAAGATGGGAACATTGAAGATTTATCATATGCAATGTGACCACCCACCCATTATGTCCCTGGAAAGGAGCCCAGATGTTTTCTTCTCAAAGAACTTGAAAATTACTTTGGTGAAGGAAAAAACAGAAGCACCAAAAAGTGCTTTAGTAAACTGTTCTCTGTAGGCTAGGGATGCTGTTGGGAGAGGGTGTGTGGCTCTCTGTTTCAAAGGAAATTAAGAACTCTGTGTGCTTTAAACCAAGTAGTGACACTTAAATAGCAGAGACAAATGAACATAAATAACACATTAGTCAGCACAGGTACCCCATGGACAAAGTCCCTGATCATTATAATTATTTTTGCTTCTTCTAATTAAGTGCCTGGAAACAAAATAGCCCACTAAGGTGCCATTTAATCTGTATTTTTCTTTCAACGGTAAAAACTGTTGAATAGAGGCTTGAGTTGAATTATTGTGGCAAAGACTTCTAAATGGTTCCCAGTATCTATTTTCACCTTCTCTCTTAGAAATGAAACCTCTAATTTTTAGCAGAACACATGGCTACTGAGAATAAAGACATTTTCCAGTCTCCTTTGCAGCTAAGTATGGTCATGTGATTAAGCTCTAATCAACAGGATGTGAGTGAAAGATATGATGTATAATTTCTAGGTTGTGTCTTTAAAGGCAGAGGTTGTTCTCTTTCTCCCTCCTCTTTCTCAATCCTTCTGCTCAGAATATAGAAGTCATTCTGAGGCATTTTGGAATGCGGACAAAGGCAATACTCTTGTGATGGTGAGAAAACAAGATAAAAAGGAGCTTAGGTTCCTAGGATGGCCTTATGGAATACAGACACCATACCAGCCCTGGACAGCCTACATTTGGACTGTCACATTAAAAAGAAATGAAATTCTGTCTTGTTTAATTAAGTCACTGTTATTTTAGGTCTCTGTTACTTACAGGCAAGTAAGTAATGATAATAGGTAATAAACCCCAATTATAGAGAATGTAAGTGCCTCCCTGAATTCCCAGACCTCAGTCACAGACTCAAAGCCCCTTAAGTAAAAAGGAAACTGAGAGTCCTTAGTGAGGAATTCTGTAATTGTGGCAAAAGAATGTTCTCTTGATAATTATGGCTATCATTTATTGAATTTCATTATGTGCCAAGAACTGTTCCAAGTGCTTCACATCTATTCATTCATTTATCCCCCAACTACCCTATAATCTATATACCAAAGAAGTTGATCAGTACCTTATAGCAGATATAAAAGTTAACTTAAAATGGCTTATAGATCTCAGTGTAAAACTTGAAGCTATTAAACACCTAGAATAAAATAGGAGAAAATCTATAACAGGGTTAGGCAGAGATTTCTTAGATATAACACCAAAAGCACTATCCATGAAAGAAAAAATTGATAAATTCGACTCCATAAAATTTTTTAAACTTCTGCTCTTCAATATACACTGCTCAGAAAATTAAAAGACAAGCCACAGACTGGGGATATATATTTGCAAAACACATATCTGATCAAAGATTTGTATCCACAATATATAAAGAGCTCTCTCAAAACTCAATAAAAAGAAATAAAGAAATCCAGTTTTTTAAAATGGGCAAATGATTTGAACAAACACTTACCAGATAGGCACACTGTAAGACGCTTAACATCCTTAATCATTAGGGTAATGCAAATTAAAACCACAATAAATACCACTACCTTAATGGTTAAAAATTTTTAAACTGAACATACCAGTGCTGACCCAGATATGAAGTAACTAAAACTCTCATACATTGCTGATGAAATTGCAAAATGGCACAGCCAGTTTGGAAAATAGTTTGGCAGTTTCTTATGAAGCTAGACATACATGCTAACCGTATGATCCAGCAATCCCCCTACTGGGTATTCACCCAAGAAAAATAAAATTTATCATCACTCAAGACCCTGAAAATGAAGGTTTATATTGGCTTTATTCATAATTGTTAAAAAATGGAAACAACCCTTACTGGTGATCAGGCTGTGACCTTGCGGTTATTGTTACCCATAAAAGTGAATGCCTCCTTATTATTTTTCACTATAGGCTGCCAACATGCCTCACCCTCCACATACCAATATGTGCCACCATTGCACATATATGATCTCTTGGGGAATACCACAAAACATCTGATGTCAGAGGAAGGAAACTTCAAGTCCAATTTATAGAATATATCAACTTGGCCAGAAATAAATCATTGCTGTACAGTCCCAATCAGGGGTAGCTCTGAAAAACAACAGAGAAGAGAAACATTCCCAGTGGGCAGAACGTTAAAACAGTGTATTTTGAGGCTTAGAGAGTCCTTGAGGGAAGAAAGTTCCCACCAGGAGAAACAATATTTTTACTGAATTGGAAGCAAAAATTGCTATCTGGTCACTTCTGATTGTTCATGCCAGTGGATGAACAGGTTAAAGGGGTATTATGGACTTGGCCAGGGCAAATATCAAAGTCAAGTAGGATTTTTCTCTATACAATATGCAAAAAGAAATATTCATGGAACCAAGGGGCCCCTTTGGGGTGCTGCCTAGTACATTTTGTCCAGTGGTAAAAGTTAATGGAAGACCACTATGAGCCTTCATAGGCAGGGCCATAAGGGCTCAGAACCCACAGGAACAAAGGCTTGTTTCTCCCCTGGGCAATGAATGCAAACCAGTTCAGGTGCTGGCTGAAAGGAAAAAAATGCATAGGATGGGAAAAGGTTGCAGAATACTAAGACAGGATTCCAACAGGCTATGTATGGCCTGTGGTCCAGAGATATACAGAGGACTCTGCACTCCTACCCCCATCCCTATGTCCAAGGGCCACAGGGGCAGAGATGTAGGGAAGGTTCAGATCTCCGAAGAGTAGCAGTCAGGGCTGGGTTAGCAATTCCTTTTCCAGTTTTCCCTGGCCATTCCAAGGGTGCGAAGAAGAGGCAGCAGTACTCCCTGTCATAAACTTCACAGTATGGCTGCAGGAGAGCCTCCCAGTGACCTGGAGCCAGGTGCTTTTTCCTCAACAAAAAATACCAGCACCTGAACTCTCTCTGCCGTGCCCTTACTCTGATCCTTCATGGCTGCCGCAAGCTAGGCCAAGTGGTGGGAGAACTCTTGGTGGTGGGGAGAGTAAAGCTGGTTGGTTCCACAGGAGCCCCTTGGGGCTGTCATCCTCTGTTGTGGAGTAGTGCCTTCCCTAGGTGCTCCTGGAGCCCCACAGGCCTCAGCACACAGTTGGACTAGAGAGAACGAGGCTCAGAGGGGTGCTTATTTGCACCCCAGAGCCTCAGCAAAAGTGCTCCTTTCTTCTTTCGGTTTCTCACCCTGGAACCCTGCGCCCTTCTCTTGGCCACAGGATGAATCCTGACCCCGAAGGCCCTGCCCTTTCCATGGTTTCCAGGCGCTTACCTCTTTGCTGCTGAGCGGGTCCGGATCCTGGCTCGGCGAGGTGCCAGGTCAGGGCCGGCTGAGCGCTGCTCTCGAGTCTCTTGCCCATAGGCACGAATCCGTGGCCCCGGCGGTCTCCAGGTGCGGCAAGCCCGGGCTCCACTAGGGCCCCTGCACAGTCGCGCGTTGCCCACAATTTCTGGAAGCGGGAAAGTCAGGGAGACGGCAGAAAAAGCGAGGGTGCCGCGCACTTTCCTGCCGGGCCCGTGTCTCCGGTCCCAGGAATGGACGCAGACCACAGGCGAGCTCGACGGCAGATCTAGCTGAGGCCAGAGCCGCCTCGGACATGTGTCCCTGGACCTCAGGAATAAAAAGCAAGCCCTTCTGGGCCAGGGTCGAGGTCGCCTCCTCTCAGGCACCCCTCAGTAGCCAGACACAGCGCAGGGTGGCCGGATCCCGCGAAGCTCTGCGCACTCTGGTCCACGAGGCGAGGCGGAGCGATCGGCAGCAAAAGGGAGGGCAGGTTTGCCGAATTCTCCAGCCTCTGTGGCAACCGTGCAGTCAGGAGCGCCCCACCTAGAGCCAGCGGAGGCCGGATCCCAGCTGGGTGGAGGCTCGAGCTTGCGCACTGGTGGGCTCCCAGCAGGTGGACGCAGGCTGTGCTTTCTTTCCGGCCTCCGAGTCCCTTCAACAGCCCCAGAGGACCAGATTTGGAAGGCGGAGTGCAAGATGTCCTTTCCCCCCGAGAAACTATATTCCGAATCCCGGATCTCGGCGGAGCCAGGCTTCAAAAATGAGAGTTCATTTCTCACCCTTTTTGCATTTCTGGCAAACTAACATGGCATCCCCGGACTCCGAACGTCCTTTGCTTTCCATCCCAACAGTTCTAGTGGCTGGGGCGGCGGCGGAAAGGGGGCGCTTCTGAGTCATTCACCAACCGTCCCTACCAAGCCTTCAGCCGAGCTACCGGCCTGGACACAGGCCTGAGGCCGTCCGCTCGCGGGAAGCAGAGCTTTCCCCAGGGCTGGACGGTCTCCAGTGCACCGCGGCGCAGCTCCAGGCGGGTGCCGGTTGGCGAGCGGCGCTGGAGCTCACTGGAGTCCTGAGAACTCCTGTGACCTGGCGGTGATACTTCACGGCAAGTGAGAAGTTGGACTGCTGTGTGGAGGGGACTGTGGAACCCATTTCAGGGTAGAAGTTCTGCTCAATCTATGCAACCAAAGGCCTCAGGCCTTATATCGAGAAACATTTCATCTCTCCTGCCGCCGCGCCGTCGCTCTCTCTCCTCCAAAAGCCTCTCACCCGCGAGGCTAGCCGGGGTCGCACACGCGACGTAAACCGGATGCCGGGCGCCTTCGCGTCCTAGCGCCCCTGCGCGCAGCGGAAGGCCAGCACCTCACTCTCGCCTAGGACAGTAGCTGAGGATGCAGCGTTGACTCGGGGCTAATAAAGAGCTTCTGTGGGGCTAATAAAATGTCCTCTCCTTCTCCTCCTGCTCCTTACCCCTCTGCCCAATCTGCAACCAAGCCGCCCCAGCGATAACCAGAAAGAGCCCAGTTTCTGGCCTGAGATGGCAAAGGGGAAGAAGTCGAAATCTGTGGATATGAAACGAGTTCAAAGGTACGATTGTATGTGTGTAAACTCGCGGGCCGGGCTCCTGAACAAATGTGCCAACTTCAGGAGCTGGTCGTCCCTTGACAGCAAGTGAACTGGTGACAGGCCGCGCCGAAGGCCCCTCAGCGTTTTCCTGTGAAATTGTGGACCCCACCTCCGAGTCGCTGTGCAGTCAGAGGTGGCCATGTGGCCACCTGGGAACAGGCGGGTGAATCTGTGCGATGCTGCGTTTCCCTGGACTGAGGCAAACACAAGGGTGAGATCTCGGGAGAGCAGCTGGTCTGTAGCCAAGAGATCTCGCGGGAACGACGGACTAAAAGTGTAGACGTGAAGCGCCACTGCCCTCCTGTGTAGACTCCCGGGTCATCCAGCCGGAGCGTTGAGAGAGACAGAGCGAGTAGTGCGTGCCTGTGCACACGAGCGGAAGTGTGGAATGGGTGGGGCGGGGGTGTGGGGGAGAGTGGTAAGGATTGCTCTGCAGCGGCCCCACTCCCGGGCGCCTTGGGCCCGCTAGGGCTGGACGGGTCTTCACCGAGATTCCCTTCCTCCCTCGGATTTCCACCCTTCCCCTCCGGGTCTGTACCGGCTCTTGCCCAGCCAGCCCGCACCACGGACAGCTGGGCGGCTGTGAACGCTGGGACTCGTTAATCTGCTCTATGCTCCGAGGAGGGGCCCTCAGCGCCGCGCCTAAATACACAATAGCCTCCTTTTGAAGCGCCGTGGAGGGAACGCTGTTAACGAGGAGAGCAGCTACTCGACTTTCCCCGGGAAATCAAGGGTCTAGAAATGAGGTGAGGAGGGGGGAGGGGCGGCAGTTTATAGAATCCTCCTCCTACCGCCACACCCCTCCTGGTGCGTAAAAAACCAGGTCACGCCACTCTGGGGCTCTCTGCGCCATTCCTGGAGTACCTGCGAAGAGCCAAGCGCTTTTACCTGCTTTATATCCTAATCTCTTCGGTAATCCGGGTAAGGGTTGGCCCTATAATTCGGACAAGGATACCGAAATTTAATTCACTTGCCCGAGGTTAAGAGAAAAGCCAAGCTCAAAACCTAGGCTGATGTCCAAAGCCACCTGAGAGCAGTCGCCTGGGAGTGAAAGAAGATTTTTAGGAAGAGGGTCAGGTGCAGAAGAAGAGGGAATGGGGCGTCGGGAGGCCATGTAGGTGACAGAGAAGGAGCCAGACACAAGATAACAGGAAAGAGCATAGGACACAAGATGGCAGGAGTAGTAAGGCCTGTGACATGCTGAAGAGTGCATGTAAAACACCAAATCAGAAGGGGTATCCACTGTATCTCTATTTTTAACTTTTTTAAAAAATGGGGGGAAATTGGGGCAAATCAGACTGCAGACCATATTTGACAGGCAAGTGTGAGAACCCGGGATTAGGTCTCAGACAAAGGGTGGTAGTTTAGGACTTTTCTTGAAGCAGATCAGCACAGCTGACGCTTGTTCTAAATTCAGAACCTCAGCTCCACCCCACCCCCGACATAATGAGAATCTGCAGTTTAGCAAGATCCCCCCGTGTTTCTAGAACATGTTAAAGTTCAAGATACTGGAAGGGACTATTTATATATAAAGGAATACACCTTACATTGTATATAAAAGAATCTCCCAAGGAATACCTCCTCCACTCGCACCTCCTCTGCCACTCTGGAGGAGGCAGGGAAGATGCAAAGGCCATACCTTCTTTTCTTTTCACACACTGACCAAATGATACTGCCTTAATGATGGACAAAAAAAAACCCCTGCTAACTCTCTGACCCTCCTACGCATCTCAACCAGATCTCTCATCCTCCAGTCCTAAGCATGCTCCCCCAGCTACAAGCTTTACACACAGCAGATTGAAAAAGAGAAGATTTTCCTTCCTGGTTATCCACTCCTTTGTCTAATAAAGTGTGATTCATTCGCTTCTATTTTTAACTTTCTACTTCTTTGAGCCCTTCTATCCAACTGACCCAGAAGAAGGAGGAAGGTAGAAGTGCCCAGAATCTCCTTCCAATCCCAGAGGGCTGCAGGAAACGGGCAAGCCCAGGCTGGGAAGTCCTAGAAGGTGGTTGCTGGATAGGTGTGGGGAAGAGGAAGGAGGTCTCATACAACTGGTAGTGCTGTAGGGTGGGTCCTTGAAAGATGGGGAGGATAATCAGAGCCTCAGAGGGCCCAGCATTTGGAGGTGCTTTCTCCCTAGACCGAGGAGGCAAACTTCCAGCAAACCTCTGGGCAAAGAGGTTCCTCCATAAAATGAGACATCCCTTGAGGAAGCTGGTGGGATTTCACCTCCAATCATCCCCAAATCCACTGCACCCCTGGCCTTCGCCATCCCTCCCAGAGAACCTGGCTCTAGGGTTAGGCCCTGGGTTGGCATGCTGACCCTACCTTTTACCAGCTGCATGCTCTTAGGCAAGTTGTTGAACCTCTTTGTACTAAAATTCTCCTTGTCTATAAAGTGGAATGAAAATACCTACCTCATAGGGTGGTTGTTAGGAACATATTAGTACTTTAAAAACCTACTGGGGTGCCTGAAACACATCAAGCGCTGAATAATGTTGCTTACTAATTTATTTTCCACTGTGGCTGGTAGTAGCCTCCCCTGAGCTCCCAAGGATCCCTCAGACGGCAAGCTCCCTGGACCTTGGCTCGAGGCGCCTCTCCCCGCGTGGCCCCTAGAGGGCGTCTGGAACTCACTTGTCCTGCGTTTCGGCAGAAGGCCCGGTCCCGCGCCTACCTCTGGGCTGCTGCAGCTGAGTCGCGGCTGCCGCCTCCAGCTTTTGGGTCTTGGGACTCCTCGCTCAGGAACCGAAGACACGTGGTCCCTGGGCCACAGGGCGGAAAACGCGAGGGGGCAGGAGGGGCATCTACTGAAGCCCCCCTTAGGGCAGCACTCAGCAGAGAGGTTCCCGCACCCCCACGTCGTTCACAAACTCGCACACATAAGAGGCCGAATTTCCATTGGCTTCGGAAGGCAGCGGCGGCGGCTGGACATTCTGGGCCTTGCTAGGGTCCTTGGGTGCCCGCTGCCCCAAGCCCAGCCGCTGGCCCACCGGGTGCCATCACCTGCCCCAGATGCAGGGCTGGAAACTAAAGCGCGGGCCCAGGAAATCCCCACCCCCACGCCGACCGGCAGTCGAATTAGACCCTCCTCCCTCAGGGCTGGCGGAAGAGGGGTGGAGGAGAGGAGGGGCGCCCAAGGAGGGGTGGCCGCCCATAGGAGCTTCGTGGGGCCCTGAGGGGTGCGAGCTTGAGAGAGTTAACTGTGAAGCACATCTGTGGCTCCCCTTGTGTAACACCGCACATCGCCATTCGTTGCATAATTGGAGGAGGTATGGGAGGTTGAACACATACCTGCACACTGTGAGTCAGGGTATGTGAGTTTGTACCCACCCCTCAACACAACATGGGTACCCCATCTCTCCCTGCACTTACCTCTGCTCTCCCGCATCCATGGAACACACCATCTTACCATCCTTGAAAAATCCAAACTGTCTCAGCTGTGGCCCACACTCAATCTGTTCATAACGAACTTGCCAGGATAAGATCCAGGCGTGGGTGCTGGTGAGCAGTGCAGGGGCCTCCCTGAGCTGACGTTGGCAGCCAATTCGAGCCAAGCGGGAAAAGCGGAGGCAGCTCCTGTTAGCGGGCCTGGCCGTGGGGCACCAAACTCCAAGCTGATTAGGGAGCATCTAGGAGAGTGAGGAGCACTCTGGGGGCTGCATGGGAGTTAGAAGTGTCTGAAGGTGGGTGCGAGGGGAGCAGGAGGAGCAGAGCAGGAGGGAGGCAGTTCCTCCAGCATCTGGCCTGAGGGACCCCCAAGGCAGCCCCAGGGCCACAGCTCCCCACCCTCTCCCCATAGCACAGTTGCTGATTCCCAGCTGCTCCAGCTCTGCACAGCCAGGACCGAGGTCCCTGCTTAGTTGTCTCATACACCTGGAACCTACCTTCCCACCTGCAAGTCACTCATGCCACAAACAGGATGCCCATCTGAGTCCTGGGCCCAGGGCATATCTCACACCTGCCACGGCCCAGTGTCACAGGCCAGTGCCCACACAGTCCCCAAGCACAGGTCCACACAAAGCCGTTATTATAGTTAACAGGTTGAGCCAGATTCTCTATGCCACTGGCGGCACAGCACGGGGGCCTCTAGGACCCCAGCCTTGCATGGGTTTCTGGGTCTCTGCAAGCCACCACCCACTTAGCTACTGAGCTGGGCTGCGCCAGGTCTGAGCCAGTCCTAGGCTCACTCACCGCAGAATTTGGTCTGTGCAGCTGGCTCTCTCAAACCATGGAAGGAAGTGGGCCTTTCTGCCCAGGCAGGTTCGTTAAATCCTCTTCTCTCTCTGCACCTCTACGTGCAGTTATTCACATAATTATTTCCTTTTCTATTTTCATTGGACAGACCCACCGTTTTGTGGCAGGCACCAGGGCAGGCCGAGAGTTGTGGGCTCTCTGCTGCAGGTAGTTGGCACTGTGACCCTGGCAGCCCCCTCCCCTCCAGCCTCTGCCCCCACTCGGGGAGGGATGTACAGGTCCAGCTGCCCAGGGCTGATTCTGCTGTCTTCCTGGCCTTTCCCCACTGCCACGGCCCTCGGCCGATGCGGGATTCCCTGAGATTTGGCCCCAACGAATTCCTAGCAGAGAGCGGGCAGGCTTGCGCGGTGCCTCAGTGCCCAGGGCCTCAGTGTCCCGGAGAGTCTGGACCCCCCTGGGACGCCTTGCCTGAAGACCTGGGAGCCTGGAAGGAGCCCTGGGAAAGTGTGCCACTTGGGCCTGACACGGCCAGCCAGTGCAGAGAGCAGGCGCTGAGTATCCGGGTAGCCGGGTGGCCTCTGGTGAGGGGCACTGGGGCCCAGAGCTAGGGATTTCGGTGTTCAGGATGCCCACTTCCGGGAGAGTCCTCATCAAGCTAGACAGGGTCCAGGGGCAGCGGGCCGAGGGGCACTTGCCCTCGTGGTTGAGTGTGAGTCCTAGCTGTTTGTGAGGATCAGGAAGGTAGGAGGTATTCTAGGGTGTTATGCCTAATTTTGCTTGTGTTTTTCTTGCAAGAGGGGGCAAGAGAGTGGCAGTGAAGAGCCACAACTTTGGAGACAATTTGGGAGGTTGTGTTTGAGCTGGGCAGCTGCTCAAGTCAGCACTCTCCTCAGCTGGACAGTCAGTAGCCAGAAAATATCCTGAGGGCACAGCAGCCTTTTGAGGGGTGTCCCAGAGACTTGGGATGTGGGAGGAAGGCCAGTTTCCCCTGGGGTCCAGCTACTCTGGAGTAGCACAGCTGGGAGGCTCTGAAGGTGCATTCTAAGGATGCCAATGGAACAGAGATGGCACCAAATGAAGAAGGTGCAGGCTGGGCGGTTCCAGTCCTGGCGGGTTGGGAGGGGACAGCCAGACCTGCCCAGGCAAAGGGAAACTAATTCTGCGGTTCCGGGAAGCCATTTTGGATTTTGCTCAGCCTGGTACCAGGAGCCGCAACCGATATGGGCAGGAGACCCGCTGCGCACCAGGCACTGAGGCCAGAACCTTCTCCCCAGGAACAACACACTGTCTGTCTGGCCAGCCTGGTCACCCGGTGGGCCTGGCTGGTGAGGGCAGGGGGACTTTTGAATCCAGACTCCTCTCCTGCCAAGGGGGCCATGGTGGGGAAAGGATGAACACTGCCCATTTCCCAGTCAGCCAATTTTCCCCTTGGGCCTCCTTGGATAAGAGGTTGCTGTGCTTTGTCCCCATATGGTGTGACAAGTCCAGGATAGCAGCATGGGCAGGGATGAAGGACAGTAGCTCTGATGGTTTCCATGTCTTCCCCCACCCTTCCGGCCGACGCACACAGCTCTGCATACCTGAGCAAACCCCACACCCCACTCACTTTTAGTTTTTAGCCACAAAGTTCTCTCACTTTCCCATCCCAAAGAAGGAGGCTCCTAGCCTTCCACTTTACTCCCTCAGGACGGCATGTTCCTCAGACCTTCCACCACCTATTTTCTTCAGGAAAAGCAGACTGTTTATGACTGCCATGCTGGCTGTAGTGTTCTGGGGCCTCCCTGAAGGTCCCTCGGAAGTCACTTATCAGATACTTCCTAGGACAGCCCACTTCTGGGAGCTGGGAAGTCCTGCCTAGAGCACCACAGAGGATCCTAATTATTGACTCCGTGCCCCAGTCTCTGCAGCTTACTGGGTAGAGGCCTAGAACCCCAGAACTCCTAGCAGATGTTGGTACCCCCACAATGTATCTGCATACCCCACTGCAGACACCCATAACCATGTACCCCACCAGTACATAATTACACCCATGCACATGCAATCACACACGTTCACCCACAGAAGCAGTTACCCACAATGATCCATACTCCCCACTAATTCACTTCCCCAATTACATAATGTCACACACAAATATATATCATAAAATACATATTTCACACATGATTGCATTTTACACACAGTTACATTAATGCAATTACAGATGATTCACAATCACATTCACACATTTAACACAGAAATAGATTCGAAAGGAGAAACTAATATGTATTCTCACTAATGTTAACACATGACTCATACACAGTCACAATTATGGGTGGGTGGTCACACAGTTACCCAAAAAGACAGTCACATTCACACATGGTTACACACACACACACACACCACAGTTCGTGTGTACAGTCATACTTTCGATTTGCAACTTAAGCAGAAACAAGCATGCACACAATAATTGCAATTACTTAAACACTATACATTCATTATCAGTAATGTCCTGATTGCCCACACTATCATACACACAGTGCACACACACAGCTCCCATACCCTGAAACATTATACTCTCTGGAGCACTAGCTGTCCCAGAAGAGCCTGGCTCTCCCTCCTTCCTCAGCTCTGCCTTTTCTCGTTTGTCTCCCTACTTCTTTCCTGCTTCCAGAGCCTGCAGGTCCTAGCCCACTGATGTCCCTCAAGCTCAGGTACCAGCAGCCACCCTGGCAGTCCCAGCTCACACCAAACCCAGGAGCTGCAAGGAGCAAGGTGCTGGGCTCAGCAAGGAGCAGGCAGCCCTGACTCCGGATCTGGAGGGTTTTATTACTTTTTTCACATAAATTACACAAGCACTTTATAAAATGGTTACACACAAAACACCTTATAAGTGCATAACTTAAACCCCCCCCTATGAACAGGATCTGGAGAAACAGTCTAAGTCTGGGTGAAAACCTGCCTGTGCGTATCTGGGTGCAGCTATGATATGTGATGGGGGCCTGGCAGGCCAAGTGACGCTGTTTTGTGTGGGTTGGTGTGTCACAGTGTGGCCGTGGCCTTGTGTTTGCGAGAAGTGTCATGCTGCTCAGAATGAGTCTGGGTCACCCCTGACCTATGTCTGATTGTGAGGGTCAAGGGTGCGAAGGCTATGGCCAGGTGTGTGCATGACATTCTCCCTTTGGTCCCCTGTGCGTGACTCTGGGGTGACACCAAGAGGGACAGTGAAATTGCTTCTGTGGGCCTGTGCGTGTCCATGTGTAACAGGGAGTGGGGTACACAGAAAGGGGTCTCCTCAGGACAAGTTCAAATGACAGCCCATGCTGTCCTCTGGGTACCCCACAAGCTCTTCTTTCCCCATCTCGGCCCCACGTTAAAAATCATAATAAAATAGATGCAAACTGAGAGGACTCTGAACAGCTCCAGTGGGACCCAACCGCATAGGCATCTGGGAGGAGGTCCCTGTGTGGCACGCTCTTCCCTTCTTTTCCACCAAACAGAGAACACGAGCACG
This sequence comes from Smutsia gigantea, assembly GCA_032199065.1. Taxonomy (NCBI): domain Eukaryota; kingdom Metazoa; phylum Chordata; class Mammalia; order Pholidota; family Manidae; genus Smutsia; species Smutsia gigantea. The sequence continues at coordinate 126,764 of JAVSCE010007927.1, read as the reverse complement.
CACGCGGTGTGGAGGGACGCAGTGCTCCCGTCCCGCGTGCAGTCTGAAGCGGGAGGGGTGGGAGAGAGTCCTGGCTCTCAGGCCTCCGTGACCCCCTTGGCTGGGCGCGGGGTCTCGCGGGGCAGAGCACGCAGCCTCACTCGCAGGCCGACGCCACGGAGGTGACGCTGGTGATCTTGGTCGAGTCGTCAGACCACGGCTGCAGGTTCTGCAGGGCGAAGAGGGATGAGTTGTGTACGCATAAGGGGTCGGCAGGTAGCGGCTGAGCCAGGCTCTTCTGGAAGGCCTCCTGCTGCAGCTGCAGGAGTATGCGGTTCGCCTGCTGCCTCTCCGCCTCACGCTCCTCCGCGGTCTGCCGCCTGCACCGGGGACAAGTCGTTACCGACGCTTGGGGTGTGCTCCCGGGAGATAGTCTGAGCTATCTCTGCTCTCCTTCACAGCCCCCAACTCCAGCTTGGGCCCTTTTAATGCATTCCCTTATCTTGAGGGTCAAAGGCTGAAAACCTCAAAATTAGATGGAGCTGAGGTATCCCAGGGGAGCTGTGGGAAAATCCGCTAGGCCCAAGCAGCTTTGACTCCCCAACAATGCGCAGCGCCCACAGCCCCACTAGCGTTCGAATGCACAGCCAGGTGTTATCTGGCCTCTCCCCAGCCCTGAAGAAGACCAGTCACAGTCCCAACTCTGAGGGGCAGAGGCAAGGGCCAGTGGAGGAGGGCTGTCAGTCTAGACCTCTCTTCTCCCCCTCTTCTCTGCGAACCTTTCCCAGGCTTCTGACCTTCTGCGCGGAGCCCTGTGCCCTGCCAGGACTCCCGCCGGACTAGCTGGCTTCCTCCGAGGCGGTCTAGGGAGGTGATGACTCACTTATTCCATTTAATGCCTCCCCTCCACCCCGTCAACTGAGATCAAACGTCTGTCTCAAAGGTGGACAGACCTAATGGGAGTCCCCGGGGCCTCCAGAAGCAATTTGTAGGCGATCGATGAAGCCGCGCGAAGCCGGTGAGGGCCTCTCCCAGCGACGGACGCCGGCCTCCTTCCCGCCGCCCCTGCTTGCCTTTTCGCTCTCTGCATCTTTTTGTCTCTCGTCTTGCCCTTCTTCCCTGCATTTCAAATTGCCTGTTTCTCTTCCTTTAGGCTTTGTGTTTTTATCTCGTGTTCTCTCTTACCCTCACCCCCTTAGTTCTCTCAGCTTTAAGGAAATTTGAAACGAAAATGGAGGTTTTAGTTATCATCTGCTATCCTTTATTATACATAAGACTTCTTAAGACTGCCTGGTTTTTTCCTTTTCTCCCTGGGTGTCTCCTCCCGCCTCTTGCATTTCAGTTTTTCTCTTTGCCTGCCACTCCTTCTGTGCCCTTCCCCAGGGGCTTGCCTGGCTCCCCCGCCACCCCCTAGGCTGCAGCCCAGGGTGGGTCTTGGGAACACCAGTGCCCCCAACCCAGCTAGCCTTTGCTCACTCTTAACTAGGTTTTCAGAGGTCCGAAACTGCGCCCCCCGCCCCACGCTTCCCCAGCAGCAGGAATGTGGGGCGGGGGGCAGCAGACTCTCCGGGCAGTGGCTTCCTTTGTGGCCACGGCGGCGGAATCCCGGGCAGATTCCTCGCCTTCATTCAGAAAAAGAGGAAACTCCAATTCCTTCCTCCAGCCCCCAGGCCCGCCCGGCCCGGCGCCGCGGACTTCGCCCAGACTCTGTCGCACTACCCCTGAGGCCTGAACTAACGAGAAATTCCTGGAGTGTGTGGAACTGAGTATAGGGGGCCAGATGTGCGGGAGAGTTGCATGGGTGCAAGAAGGTGCAGCGATAGTGTGTGCGGAGAATGAAGCTGCCTAGGAATGTGCAGGACGCTTTATGTATCTAAGGGTGTTCGAGAAATGAGAGGTCGAGGTACATGTATAATCGAACTATAAAAATTAGTATAGTTGTGTGTATGTGAGGGGAGAAGGGGAAATAGCTCTGTACCCACCCACCCACCCATCTGCTCCTAAGTGATCCCTCTTTGAGTGGAACCCTCTAAAACCCCGACACAGACGGTGCAGATTGATTTTTCCCTTCCAGGGTGGGGGACCAGCTGTGTGAGGGCAGGGCATCTGGGGAGGAGGGCATGAGCAGAGCCCAGGCCGGCAGCCTGGGGGTCCCAGACACTCCGCCGGGAGACCCGGGTTGGGCGCAGTAACAAGGAGCAGGCCATCCTGCCTCTAGTCTCTGGGACGACGGAAGCATTTCTTGAAGCACAAGTTTGAACAAAGTCCCTCAGGACTCTCTGATCCCTGAAGCCCGAAGCCCAGACCGCATAGACTGTGCTCTAGCTCAGCTGTTTCCCCAAGCAGCGGCGATCAGCCACGTCTACACCAGCACTGAGCGTGCCCGCCAGAAAGCCATGAAGCCTCTGGTAAAACAGAACCGGGTTCTCCAGCCCCATCCCAGTCCATCGGTGTTGTTGCTCCCCGCTCCCCGCGAGCCTAGCAGGAGCAGCCAGCTCCTCCCAACAAACGGGAAACCGACGAGTGCCCAAGAGAGGCCGTGAGATCCCAGAGCTGCCCGAGTCTGTGCCGCCCTCTCACCTCCACTTCGTCCGCCGGTTCTGGAACCAGGTTTTGACCTGAGCGTCGGTCATTTTGAGAGCCTTGGCCAGGGCGGCGCGCTCGGCCGAGGCCAGATACTTCTGGCGGTGGAAACGCTTCTCCAGCTCGCAGATCTGCAGGCGAGTGAAGGACGTGCGCGGCTTCTTCTTCTTGGGGGGCGTCCGATTCTGATAGGGGTGACCTATACGGCGTGTTACAGTGAAGGGTGAGAGGGCCACTGGAGCGGGAGACAGACAGACGGCAGAGGCAAGCGGCAGAGCGTCAGGAACTGTCCCAGGCCTGACACCCCGTGAGTCAGCGAGCACAGTGGCTAGACCCCAGGAGCCAGGCCGTGATCCTCCCATCAGCCCTCAGCTACGAGCCCGCGGCGGGAAGCGGCCCTCTACCACCACCAGGCCGCTGCCACCACCACCACAGAGGCCTCCCTAGTCCTGGGCTCCCTAAGTGCCCAACCAGAAACGCTGCAGTAGCCTCCCTGGTCTCCTTGAGGAGCATGTCTGAGGCGAGCTGAAGGTGGAAACACCCCACAGCCCAGGCCTCCAGCCTCAGAGAAGCAGCTCAACAGTAAGAGGCCATGCTTGGTCAAGGCCTCAAGCCCTGGGTGTTGACCTGAGCTCCATCACACAGCAACACACAGACATCACATACCATAGAGGCAAATTACAGATGTATACACCCAAATAGGCACAGGCACACAGGACACAGGACAACACAAAGCAACACAAGACAACAGCTATTCACTCCCTCAGAACCTTCCTCAGGCTGGAAGCAAGATTAGGTCTGGCTGTGGCTTCCCTAGGTAGGCCTTATGTGGAGTACCTTTCACCAGAGACCCAGGGCCAGTTGGCTCCAGACTGGGGGTTCCATCAGAGACCTTCAAGACTGGCCTGGCCTTGGTGGGGGTAGTGGGATGAGCACTAGGCCCTGCCTCCCCATGCCTGAGAGGACTCTGGTTGGAGCGCAGGACCCCCTTGAATACAGGGTCCTTTTGGGAGGCCCGGAACAGAATGGCTGTTCTGCTCCAACCCCCCCACTCCCCGACTCCACTTCTGCCACAGACCCAGAGTCTGGGCCAAGGTTCCAAGGCTGGAACAGGAGCAAGGAGCCTGGGGTATCTTGGGGACACCTAGCCCAGGGCCTAGTTCTAAGATGCCTACCCCACTTCCACCGTTGGGCTCTGGAGCCCAAACCCCAAGGGAGTCCCACGACGCTGTCGGCAGAGGCCTGTGCCTCCTGCCTCCTCTCTCTAGGGTCTGGCAGGGAACCCAGGCTCAACTCGTGGCTGCTTCCCAGCGGGCTTGGGGGCCAGGCCGGCAGGAGGATCTAGTCTATCCAAGGGAACCCTAAGAGCAGCGGGAAGTGGGGCTGGGAAGCGGCAGAGCAGGAGCGAGAGCTGAGTGCCGACTGCCGAGAGCGGAAGCGGGAGCGGAGGGAGCCGGGGCGAACGGAGGAAGGCACGGCGCAGGCAGCAGAGAGGGAGGCAGTCCTCCGCCGAGTGCCCAATCGTCCCAGAAGTGGTCCTTCGGCCGCCGATTGATCGCGGGCCCGCCGGTGCGTTTCTCACGCGGGAGGCAACAGATCAGGGTCGGGGGAAGACGCCATGCCGGGACCCGACCGAAAGAAAATGAAGCGGGAGGCTCAGCCTCACTCTGCCAACAACCAGGACGAAGCCCGAAATCCGGGGAGAAGGGTCCGCCAGCTCGGCTACCTTACTCGGGGCCTCTGCAGGAGGGAGTGTGGTGTGTGTGTGTGTTGGGTGTGTGTGTGCGTGTAGGGGACGGGAGGATGGGAACCTGTTCTTTCCTCGCGTCTGATTCTGGGGCTCGGCGCATAGGTCCGAAAACGTCGGCCGGAACTGAAGAAATAGTTTGCTTCACATTGTGCCCCTTTCTCGGAGGTTTCCGAACCCCAAATGCCGGTGGAAGGTGGTCCCGAAGCTATATCCCCCATCACTGCGCCTGACCGAGCCCAGAGACGCCAAGAGGGGATCAGGGAGCGCTTCTCAGAACAGGGGTCTTGCAGGAGAGAGGGAGAGGGGCCCAGGCTGGGAGAACTCTCAGAGCACTGAGATTCTGCGAGCACAGAAAGGTGGCAGCTGAACTTGGGGAAAGCACTCAGGAACTGGGCGACCTGGCGGTCAGAGGGGGCTGCGGGGAGTCACCGGGTGGGAGAGAGACAGCTCAGAGCCCGGGGCCGCGGCCAGGCGGGCGCGCGCAGGCCGGACTCACCTGTGAACCTGTCCTTTGTATATCTGCGATTACTCTCCATCCAGGGGAAGGTGAGGCCGGTGAGGTTGTTGACGCCTGGCACGGCAGGCACGGAGGGCACGGTGGGTAAGCCAGTAGCCAGAGGCTGGGGGTGGGCCACCGCTCCAGCTAGCGGCCTGTGCGCGGGCACCCGGATCACACCCGCAGCGCTCAGTGACCCCCCGCCACCGCTGCCCCCGCTGCCGCCGCCGCCGGGACCGGGGCCGCCTGCCAAGGCCATGTTCACGTTGTAGGAGCCGGCCAGTGGGCCCATGCTGCAGGCGCCGCCGCCGCCGCCCGCCGGGCCACCAGGGCCGCTCGGGCCTCCAGCACCATAGGCCCCAGAGCCCCCGGCCCCAGCCCCGGCCGCGGGGCCCCCACCGCCGTAAGCGTAGGCGCCTCCAACCAAACAGCCAAGGCCGTATTCTCCATCCTGAAGGCGCGAGGCGGGCCCCATGCAGCCGCCCTGGTCCGGGCTGTTGAGGATCTGGTCGATGCCAAAGCTGATGGGCTCCGCGTGGCCTGGGTGAAGATGGTGCGGACCCAGGTGCTCCATTCTGGCCCCCGGCCCCGGCCCCGCCGGGGGGCCTGGGCAACAATGCTCGCTGAGTTTGGCTCTGAGGGCAGCGCGCAGGGGCGCGGGGGCAGCAGCGGCTCCTGGCTGCGCGGAGACTTGGAAGCGAAGTGCACAGAAGGGCTAAAGTAGGGGGGGAGGGGAAGGAGAGAGTGGTCGCCGTATTCTTCCCCTCTCCTGCTGCGCCTTCCCCTCTCCGGCTGCTAGCTAGATGTTGACTCTGGGACATCAATCACCGGGCGAAAAGGCCCGGTGCGAGCGAGCCTTGCAGTTTCGGCCGGGTCTCTCCATTGGCTGTGCGCGGAGAGGAGCGGGGTGAATGACAGCGCGGGGGAGGGGCGGAGAGGGGGGAGAGGAAAGCCGGGAGCCGAGACAGATGCAGGAGCCAGAGACAGAGGGACAGAGACCAAGGCTCAGAGAAGTAGTTCAAGAAGAGTGAGAAGAGGGGGAACCAGAGATTTAAAAGGAGAAAGAAAAAGAAGAGGAGCCAGCCATTCCCAGAGAACGACAGACGGACTCAAGAAAGTGGAGGACAGAGCCCTCTTCTCAAGCTGGCAGGAGCCGCCCGCTCTCTTTGTATTGGGCCAAAGGGGTCCAGCCCATCAGGTCTCTAGGGAAGGGGTGTCCCTGCGCTACTGGAGAACCTCCCCAAGGGCTCAGCTGGGAAGCACCTGTCCTTCAACCAGAGGATTTACTCCAAACTTCAAGTCCGGCTCATTAGAAAGTAGAAGACTGTCTACTCCTCAGGTATGGAGCCCAGCCCCCTAAGGCAGGAAGGTGAGTTCAGGCTTGTCCTTCTTTTAAACATGGGCCTATGAATAACTGGCTATATGGTTGAAAAAAATAAACACCTAAACTCAGCTTGTTCAGAGAAACTGAGGAAAGGAAGACTTACTCAAAGGCAGGCACAAGTCGAGGGAGCTGGCTTGGAGACTACTGCCAGAGTGCCCGAGCCTCAAGATACCCCTTTTGTTTTAAATAAACAGCTGCCTTCAGAAGCAGTTCCCACAGTATGTGAATGAATTCAGTCAGGTTGTTTTCACGAGCAACTAACCCAAGGCTGGCTGTTCCAAGCAGGAAATCTCTGGACTCTGGTGAGGGAAGGAGTTATTTTCTTACTTTTGGAGCCTTGGGAGGGAGGCCTAGGGACTAAGGCAGTGGGGGCTGGGTACAATGGGACCAAGATCAGGGAAGTGCATCCAGGACAAATTTAGGCCTTTTCAAAGTTTTGCCTGTGGCTGACTGGCTTAGAGCCCAGGAGAGAAGGAGGAAACTCCCTTTTTCTGCTTCCTCCCTTTCCCATCTCCAGGAGGGAAAGGTCTGCTCCCTCCTAGGAGCCAAGCTCTGGGAAGGCTGCAGGTTGGATCACTTGGGATCTATTTCTGGTCTATTTCAGATTCAACAGGCCTTCAGAGAGAGGCTGTCTCTATCAGGCAAGATGCTAGAATGTGAAGGCTTACATTCTACTTATCATGTCTCATTGCAATCTATTTGCTTGGGCCATGTCCCACCCACTTGAAAAGACCTCCTTGAAGGCAGGGAATGTCTTACTCAACTGTTCCCCCTTGTGGAGTATAACTCCACCAAAAAAATATTCTCATCTTGGGTGGAAAATGAATGAATGAATCTCCTTATTCAACAAATATTTATTAGAGTACCCACTCTGTGCCAGGCATTGTTCTTGCCATTGGGAAAGCAGCAGCGCACAAAACAAAGTCCCTGCCTTGATACAGCTTACATTCCATAGAAGGCAGTCAGACAATAAAAAATAATCAAATACAATAAGCCAGATAATAATAAGTGTTATGGGGAACACCATACACTCTAACCACCTCTTTGAGACAAGTATTATCCCTATTTTTACAGATACAAGGAAACCAGATTTCAGAGAAGCTAAGTGACTTGATCTAGAAGGAGGAGCTGGATTCGACTTGCTTTTATGGGTTACCTTGGAAACCTGGCTCCTGGTTGGAAGTGCATGCACCTCTATGGGGAAAGCCTTGTCTGGGATCCAGGCAGGGGGACAAAGGCCCTCAGACAAAGCCAGGTGTGAAGTTGGTGGCTGTTTGTAAACACCAAGCAGAAACATAAGGAGAGAGCTCCACTCCTTTTCCAGTTCTCTCCTCTCCACCTATGTAATCCAGGTACTACACCTCTACCCAGGAGGTCTATCACATTCTTTAGAAGTTGTTTGAACCTGAACTCATTTCTTTCCTGCCTCTAATCTTGAGGAAACTATAGCAGAGATAAATATATGTGTTTTACTGAGAAACTACTATGTGCCAGGCATCACACCACATTGATCTCATTTAAGACAACAACCCTGTGAAGTTAATAGAAACATCCCTATTTTTAGTAAATAGGAAGATAGAATGAATGTTCATAGCAGTATTATTCATAATGGACAATAGTTGGAAACAATTCATATGTCCACCATTGGATGAATAGATAGACAAAATGTGGTATATTCATACAATGGAATATTATTCAGCCATAAAAAAGAATGAAAAGAAGTCTTGGTTCATGCTTCAACATGGAAGAACCTAGAAAACATTATGCTAAGTGAAGGGAGCCAGGGACGAAAGACCTCATATTGTATGATTCCATTTATATGAAACATTCAGAATAAGCAAATTCATAGAGGTAGAAAGCAGATTAATGGTCACCAGGGGTTGGGAGGAGGGGAGAGTGGGCAGTGACTGCAAATGAATACAAACTTCCTATTTGGTGTGATGAAAATATTTTGGAATTAGATAGTGGTGATGTTTGCACAACTTTTTGAATGCACTAAAACCACCGACTTGTACAATTTAAAGGGTCAAATATTATAGTACATGAATTAAAACTCATTTTTAAAAAAACAAAACAAAACTGAGATTCATTAAGATCAACAAAGTTGCCCAAAGTCCACAGACAGAAGAGGATTAATCTGGGATCCCCAAATCTGAACTATTTTCCATGTATGAGGTTGAAAACTATGGGGAGGGGTGCATCAGCATCCTTTGAGGCTGGGTCCCAGTGGCCCTACTCCATTTAGTCAGATCACATTTGTGTCTACTCACAGTTTTGCCTGCTGCAATGAAAACCCTATCTTTCTAGGTTATCCATGCAGGGAATGTCTTGAGTGTTCCTAACACTCTCCCTCTTCTCTGTTTCTTCCTCTTCCATGCACTTTGCAGCCCCAATGGCTTTCCAATCTTGCCTGTTCCAACCATTTGGGCATCTGCCCCACTCATCTCTTGAACTCCTCAGATCTGACACCAGTTGTCCAGGGTACGTAGGAGGAGACCTTACCCTTGCTGGTCCAGCCTAATGTCCGAAGAGGTCACAGCTGCCTCACAGTCCATTAAGATGGTTAGGATGCTCTTCTCATCGAAATCCAGCAGTCCAGGGACATCTTGATTTTTCCCTGCCCTTAACTGCCTGCCTCCTGATCTTCTCTGTGTTTTCTACTCCCTCACTTATTAGAGGCAACTTTTATCCTAATCCAGTTCTGAGGTGCTGGCTTCCCCCAAGCTGGGTTCTTTGAGTCCAGCTCTACCTCAGCCTTTGTTTTCCAATGGGGTAGTTGCTGAGGGCCAGGGTTATCCTCTCAGCCCCTTCTCTGCCTAGGAAGATGAGACAAAAGGATCAGCATTCACTGGCTTCTGGCCCCCTCCCCTTCTGGAAGCGGTGTTACCTGAGCATGGTGCTGTGGTTGGAAAGGTTTCTGAAATGGTGGAGGAGATTCACACAAGAGTTTATATCCGGTGCAGCTTCTTTGTTTCCATAGCGCTTTTGCATGCTGTGCAGAGTAGCCCTGTTAGGAAAGAGGAGGAAAGCGAAAGAAAGCAGGACTCACAAGACACCAGCGATGTCCCAGGCACATTCAGTCACACTGATTAACTCACCCCATCCTCTAGTAATCCCATGATGTGTCTTTTGTTATCTCCATTTTACAGATGAGAAAACCAAGGCACTGAAAGCTGGAACAGAGCAGATACTGGACCCAAATGCTGCTTTTCTGACTCCACTCATTACAAATTGCTTCCTCAGCACCAAACTTGGCAGATATGGATCTTACCTTATGGGAGTATCTTGCACACATCTAGGTGAGTTCCAGCCCTGAGGCCACCTGGTAACACCCTCCTCCAAGCAACATCCCCGCACCCCCTCCCCCTCTGCCTGCAGAATAAAGAAGTGCCTCCAATTAAAAGAGGAGCAGCTGGGGCTGAGTCTGGGGCTGGGGGTGGAGAAAAGGGAGGGCACAGCCACAGGGGGAGGCCCCTTTGAATCCCATAGTGACTCCTTCCCTTCTTCAGGAGAGACCCCTGGGCCAGGGGTTGTCCTTTAGCTTAGGGGTGTGTGTGATAACTTAATTACTTTGTGTTTGTGGGACTGTGCATCCACAAGGGGAGAGCCAGATGTGAAAGTGTGCATGGCAGGGAGGGTAGCTGTGTAGATATACCGGGCATGTCTTTGAGGAATAATTTTTCAAATTTACCCCACAAATATGTATTGAGTATCTACGAGGTATCAGTGTTAGACTGTTGGGATACAACTACAAGCAAAACACATGCCTGTAAGGGTACTGGGAGAGAGGAAGGGGGTCTGGGTCATTTTTACAACTGGATTTGGCTGTGTAAGGATGTGTGTATCAGTGAGAATGCAAGTGAATGTGTGTTTTCTGTAACAGGATAAGAATGTATGTCTCTACAACTGTCCCTCCATAAGAGGCACATACTATGAGGCAATAATATCCCTTGGCTACTGTGTGAGAGCGAGGACAATAAGGATGTGTGTTTGTGTATATCTGTGAGAGGAGCATCTTATTTTCTAGTCAGGTTGTCAGGGAAATGTGACAATTTTATATATGTGAGCCTGTGGGTGTGGGAAGGGGGAGACAGGGTATGCCCAATAGGTATTTAGCAGGAAAAGCGTGGAACAGACTGAGAAATATGTACTGGGACATGAAGTGTAACACGAAGCAGTCCATGGTAGGGCCATTGGAGTCTGAATTCCAAGTACCAAAGGGACCCATGCTGCCTTGCTCACCTGTTTTGGAAAGGAGGCAGAAAATTTCCCCTTCCATGGACAGGGCAGGTGCAGCTAGTCACTTAGGGATTTAGAGACCCAATAAAGGGCTCTCCACCCCCTGGGAAGGGTGTGGTTGTTTTCTCTAGGAATCTAGGTTGGGGAAGGAGGGAGTGAGCAGGCCTGGCTGATTCCCCATATACAACTCAATGATTCTTCAGGGCTGGGGTGTGGGCTGTCCAGGGCCAGCCCCAGCTGCCCCCACTGAGTCCTTGCAGTAACAGGGATGGAGGACCTCTTCAACACAAAAGGACAGGCACACATTTCCCCATCAGTGGAGGGATCCTGATTGGGTTGAAGACACAGGAATGGGGACAGACATTCCCTGACATAGGACACACCTCAGCTGTCACCTGGTGTAGAGACCAGCACCTTTCTCCTCTACTCCCCACCCCAGAGCCTGCTTGAGCGATGGGACCCTTATATCTAGACCCTTCCTTTCTAGGGCACCCCCTCTCAGCTTCTGACCGAAAGGAGACTAGGTTGGATTCATCATCTCTAGGCATCTTACTAGGCCTCAGGCCTCTCTGATCAACTCCCTCCCAAAGATGGCCTAGAAACCCCCAAGTCTGTGCCGTCCAGCACTGGTGCCCTTGACTGGGCATATCTTTGATGATAGGTCTCCTCTCAGGGTGCCAGAATGGCAGAAAAGGCAGGGCAGGGGGTGGACTGAGGGAAGGTTCAGGTCAGGACATACCTCTGTGGCCCTGCCATCCCCTTATGGCATCCAGAGGGCTCTCCAGACAACACCCAGGGTGACACCAAGTTAGGCTTCCCACCAGTGGGCCCCAGTAGAGTGCTTTGGCCTAGGACCCACAGCTATGGGCCAGCCCCAGCCTTGCCCATCCTTGGCCTTTACCCTTGGCCTTACTCAGCCGCCAGTAGGGTCCCTGCCCTGTTCTTGTTGGTCTGAGGAATTTTGGGAGGCAGAGGACACCCTGGTAGCCAGGCTCTGAGCAGAGTGCAGGGGAGGAGGAAGGAACAGAGAGAGCATTAGCCAGTTTCAGACCTGGCCTCTGAGGGCCACAACTGTCTTCTAGGAACCTACTACTCTCTGTGAGGATGGGGCTGGCAGTCTCCCTCCATGATCCTAGCCAACCTCTGTGGGTGTGTGGGCCCTCCCACTCTGGCCCCTCAGTAAAGCTGAAAACGAGGGGAATTTTCTCTCTGGGCCATGAACCTGCACTTCTTACCTGGATCCCTCACCCCACTGGGAGCATAGATTTGGCCTCAAGAGGATGGGTAGATGTAGACCTTCAAGCTTTGGAAGTCCAGATTCCCAGAGGGGCTCAGTCCTGGGCTATGGTGGAGGAGGCAGAGTTGAAGGTCTCGAGGTCACTGCTAGGAGCTCGAGGCACCTTGCCATGAACAGGTCTGGTAATTTTAGGGGTGCCCAGGGCATATGGAGGCTGCAAGCACTCGCTGAGCTGCTGTCTGGCTCTGCCAGGGAACAGAAAACCTGGCTGGCTCTGATCCCACTGCCAAAGGAGAGGGCCTGGCCACAACCTCTGCCTGATTGCTGAACCAGGTGTTTTGGGGAAATGTGCTATGAATGAATGAATTGAACTGGAGTTCAGATTTGAAATCAACTCACCAAGCTCCTCCTCCATCAGAAAAGCACAGGCAGTATGAGGGGGAACAAACGGCTTGGGAGACCCAGCCACTGCTGCTGTGCTGAGGTAATGTGTTCCACGCTGTCCTGCCTGCACAGGGACCCCTGCATACACACCAGCGGGCAGTGCAGACACATCTGCCCGCCAAACACAGAGGCTTTCCAGGTGCAGCACCGGAGCAGGTGCAACACCCTGTCTGGCTCACACTCAGAGACCCACACTCACCCTTGCACACAAAAAAGGCAGGCATTCCTATGTGCAGTCCCCACAGATGCTTACAAAGTCTCCTTCGTGCATCCATACACAGGTGCACACAGACACACCCAACCAGATTCACACTCTTTCCGCACAGATTCAAAACAAAACATAAACCTCTCCTTCACACACACAACTGTACAGGTCACATGTACATGGGTACATACAGCTGCTACAAACCTATAGGTACACTGGCTTCCATTCTGCTTCTCCAGGTCAGATAAAAAACACCTCCCTCCCTCAGGCACACTCTCTGCCACCTTGGACCCACAAGCTGCCAGTTCCCCAACTTTACTGGGTAGGCCAAAGTTGCCTTCTCTAGAGCAGGGATGGAGCCCCAGGTGCCAGGAGGGGTGGGGGTCCCTAAAGGGGAGGGTCTGTATCCATATGTATGGGTTACCAGCACAAAGAGCAGCTGCCCAAGCTGAGCCCCGGTGGGCCCTGAGTTGCGAGGAGGCAGTGGCGGACCAGCTAATTGAATTAGACCGGCCAGGCCCTGCCACCCGCAGGCCACCCGTGTCTGCTCTGCCACCAGTCCCCAGATGCCGCAGGCACTCAGGTGCTGAGGGACGGATTGAGGGAAGGCGGTACCGCCGCCTGAGCCCCTGCCTGAGGCGGCCTCTCCTCCCGGAAATAATCCCATTGTTCCTGGGGCTGCGTGTGGCACTGGGCGTCCGGGATCCCCAACTGGACTGTGACGCTGTGATTAATGGGACAGCGGCAAGGGAGCTGACACTGGGAGGGCCTGCGGCCCTCCTCTACCCACCCTTCTCTCTGGTTCTCAGCTGCCTTCAGTTCGGGTGCACCTTCCCCACCAGGCTAGGGAGGTAAGGGCCAAGGTGGGAGGGAGGTGAACCGGCTGCTAGAAATGAGATCAGTTGGATGCCTTGGTGAGGGAGGTGTACACTGAATGGGCAGGCACAGTGTAGCCCACATGAGCTGGGGTAAAACAGTGGGTGGGAATCTTTGCAGACTGCATGATGTGTTAAGGGCACTGAGAGCCGTAAGCCTCTCCATAGTGAACAGGAGTGCTGGTTTAAGCACAGTGCACAGGGGCTGTGAGGTGGTGGGGTGTGAATGGGCTATGTAAGCAGAGGGAGCTCCTGGCTCTGGGGGCCATCACACTGACCCCAAGGCCAGGAACCTAGGCTGAGCTATGCACTGCCCTGGATCCTGCAGGAAGTACCTGCCTGGGCATCTGCCTTCCTCTCAGCCTAGATTTCACAGCAGCTTCTTGAAAACTCCCACCTGAATCCCACTACCAGCAATTGACAATATGGTTCCAGAACCAGTACTCCCAGCTCTCTACCTCCTTTCTAGACAATGGTCTCCAAGCACAGGCATCTTTTTGTTTAGCTCTTCTCCTACCCTGATATCCTCTGCATTTGGCTGGCCGGCCTTTGAGGTCTGACTGGCAGTGCCCTCACCACAGGAAGCTCCCCAACACGTGGATGGGAAATAACTCCCCTGTCCAAGGTGGCCAGGGACTCCTGGGATAGGAAGCATGTCTGTGTGTCTGTCCCGCTCCCAAACGGTAAGTGCCTGGAGGCAGACCAGAGTTCTGGCTTTTTTTTTTTTAGCTGCTTAAAACAATAAGTATATATCACTCATTTTGAGACGGTCAGGAATCTGGAATGGCTTAACCGGATGGTTCTGGCTCAAGGGCCTCATGAGGCTGCTGTCAGGATGTCAGCTGGGGCTTCAGTCATCTGAAGGTTTGACTGGGGCTGGAGGCTGTGCTTCCAACATGGCGCCCTCACATGGCTCTCGGTTGGGGGTCTCAGTTTCTCATGGGAGCTAGCATCCCCCAGAGCAAGCAGTCCTCAAACTCCGGGGTCAGCAAGAAAGCAGTGAGCGCAATTGGCTCTGTGGCTACCAGCACCTGTTTGCCCACCAGCCTCAGCATTGTCTGGGCCACCCATAGATGCTCTGAATACCAGCGAGATTTCCTTGTCTGGTGAGCTCCACCCAGAGCTTCAGAGACCAGGGTGTTCAGGCATAGTGGGCTCTTGGCCATGCTTCCAAGTCCCATGGGGCAAGTTCGTACCCTTGCCTTCACCCAGAAGCAGGAAACCTGGGACTGACCCGAAGTGTACATGGAGGGTGTCCTAGGAACTGAGCCTTGAGGATCCTAGGAGAGTGGAGGAGGGCCACAGCCCCAGGAACCGAGGGCTGCAGTGGGCTTTGGGGATCATTTAGTTGTCAGCACTGCTATAGAGACCCCATGCCAGCCAGGACCCCTGGCCCCTGACCTCCAGCCAGCTGCTGCCCTTCACAGCTGCCCTCATAGCTTCACCAAACCACCCAGGCTATGCAGTGAAGATGAGGTCCCCTAGAAATGCAACTAGGGGTAGGAGCGATCCAAAGCTTAGTGCATCTTATAGGTACCTGAACCTTCTGGAGGACTAATGCCAAGGGGAGCAGTAGCTGCCTCTTCTGCCCATACTCCCATGCCCCACTACCCAAGGCTCTGGAGAGGGGGCAGGGGCTCTGAGCTGGGACACTAAGCCCCAGTGCTGCCAACTCTCACAGGCCTGGGGCCAAGCCTCCGTGGCCTGCACCATATTTCCTGGGACTTTTACTGCAGCGCCAAGATGAGCAGTGACATCCCCTTCTCCCCTTTCATAAATATTGCATCTTCCCAATGCAATTACAGGAGACAGAGCAGCAAGAGCATTTACTAAATAAGATTATGGGGTAATGCTAATGCAGTTTATGTCTGCGCTCTGACACTAGACAAACTCCCTATTAATAACCTCTCAATGAGGCACGAGGCTCAGAATGTGGAGCCCCGGGTGGCCACACATTTGGTAAGAATGGCAGTGGCAGAGTTGCCTGGAGCTCAGGCACGTCACCCCAGCTTGCACCTTCTCCTAGGGCTACCACCACCCTCCTCTCTAGGCCTCTTGGCTTGCAGCTCCCTCTCTGCACCCCTTTGGAGGCAGGCTTCCCCATTCACCCCCAGTGCCTCATTGACACCCTTACTTCCTCCACTTAACTGTTCTCCCCCCTGGCAATACAGTTTGGTCTGAGGCACCCCACCCCTCTCTCCCAATCTGTACTACTGGAGGGGCTCAATTCTCCTCCCCTAGAGGGCCTACAGGGCACATTTTTCCCTGGCTCAGAAACCACTCACAATGGCCAATGGGATAATCCAAACCCCTTATCCCACCATTCAAGGCCCTCAACTCACTGCTTCATCTTTAGGGCCCTCTCCCAATGGCTAGCTACTATTAGTCATTCTGTACCAACTGAGATAAACCCTTGCACCTTCCCACTTGCACCCATCTCTTGGCATGTACTGCTGCAACAACACTCATCCTCCCTCGCCACACACACACAGAAGTAACTCCTGCTCCGACTTCAAAAATCAGCTCAAATTTCTGCCTCCCCTGACATTCTCCAGACATAATTCATGAGCTCAAGTGACCAACAGCACACAAGTTTTTAAAATTACCTCTTTCGTTGTTGTAGGTTTGAAGTCATAGAGACATGAATTGGAGTCCCAGCCACATTGCTTTATACATGTGGATCAGAATAGATCAGTTGACTTCTCTGGCCTTTCCTTTCTTTGTTTACAAAACAGGCACAGTGGACTCTGCCTTCTATTTCATTAAGCCATTGTCAGAATCAATATAAAGTGGAAACAATGTAAAAGTTTCCTAATTCATTAGGTCTGTCTCTGCTTTACCATCTTTCCTTTTGTATTAACATTTATGTAAAACGCTTGTCATCCCTACTGGTCTGGGAGTTGTTGAAACTGAACGCTATCCACCCCTGCTCAGTTTCCCAGACCTGGTTGATGAGCTCCTCAGACATACTAGATGCCCTTCTCCTTGTCTCCCTAATTTCTGTTCTCTTGAAGACTCTTTTGGGTCTCACTGAGAGGACAGGGATAAGGCAGTAGATATAAGTTCTAGAAAATTAGATCAAAAGAGCCAGCCCCCTGCCTCAGGCCTCACCCAGGTGCTGGCTGGTCATTAACTCATCCCTGGGTTCTTCTTGGTCTTCAAATAAAAAGACTTTTCATGCACAAGAACCTCAGTAATGAGGAACCAGGGAGGGGCTGGGTAGCCTGCAGGCTCAGCAAAACCTTCCCCACCTCAGAGGCCTTTTCTCCTTCCTCCCTCCTCTGCCATCCCTCTGAAGTCAGTGAAACCTGTGAGCTGCTCCTGGAAGAAGGATGTTCCTTTGCCCTTGGAGCAGACAGAGGGGAAGAGCGTACCAGCAAGTCCTCTTTATAGGTTCCTGGAGCCTCTTTCCTCTCCCTCCACCTCTCTACCAAGGCCAAAGCATCTTTACTTCAGAGAGGTCACATGGTCTGAGGGGACAGGCCAGGGCTCAGCGCCTGGGGGCCTGGGTAGGGCATTGCTTCACCATATTTTCCAGTCCTTCACCCCTTAAAACTGGGACAACACCTGGTCAGACCAACACATACTTACCGCTAACTCCAACTTGCCATTTTTGCCCTGGGCTACAAGTGACTACTGAATGCTGTAAACCTGTCTGAATCTGTCTGGGGCATTTTGGACTTACTGCAACATCCTTTTGCTTATTTACTAAGCATTAGACTTGACTCTCTTTTCTATTCTTCTTCTCTCTCTGCTCTACCTCTCTGCCCAGTCTCCCTGCTGAGTCTTTTCTTAATGCTCTTGGTATGGGAAATCTTCCTAACCAGCCCTTTTACCCAACTTGTACATTGTGCACACCCGTACACACACACACACACACACACAAACTCAGACCCTTACTCTCAAAAACACACGTACAAACTCCTGAGCATAACATGTCAGTCCATCACTGAAGTCCTGAGTCCACCTACATGGACGTGCATCTGTGCATCTCCCACTGAAAAGCATACATGTAGAGAAGATTCCAACCACATATGTTGACATGTTCACGCAAAAGGACACACAAATACAAATCAACATGCCAACCACAGTTTCTGAAACTTGATGCTGCCAATGAATCTTCCAGAGTTTGCCAGGGATCAAGGAAGCACCTTCTTCTATCCTTGGTGGGAATTCTGTGTATCTAGGATCATGTATGCTCAAGAGTATTTGGGGCTTCTACAGTTGTATGACTGCAGGCTTGGGAAAAACCACTCCCCATAGGTAGCTGAGCTATGAGTCATCCCAGAGGACCTGGAGAAGTAGGAGGAGCACAGATCTGAGTGGAGAGGTGTGGTCTGCTCATTGGAATCAGCACCTGCCCATCATCTGCACTCTGTAAATCAGTGGAAGATCCTGAGGCAGGAAGTAGGGACCTAGTGGGCAGGCTCCAGAGTGGCATGGATTTTGAAACAGGAAAGAAAGGAGCTTTTGGGGCCTCTCTCAGAAAGCGGTTCTCAGTTTTAAAAAGTGCAAGGTAAAGATGGCCCTTTCTTAGAGGTGACTACTGGGGCCCTGGTGAAGCCAGGCCTCACCAAGGCAGGAAAAGCAGTGAAGCTACACCAAAAAGGGTTTGTTTCTACATAGAGTCCCACTTCAAGAAAACCAATCAGGGTTAAGGGTGGGGCTTCAGGGGGCCAGAGAGGAGTGAAGTATAATGAAAAGACCAAAAGCATTGATGTTTGAACAGCATTCAAATTCTCCCACTGCCACTCCACCAACTTGTACAACACAATTACCCTCTCTGATCCTAGTTTCCTTCTCTGCAAAATGAAGATATGCTACTCACTTCATATGATTATGGTGAGGATTAAAGAGATGAAAAGATGTAAAAGGGCTTATGCAATGGCTGGCATGTGGTAGGATCCAACAGGAGGTGGCTGTGTATGAGAAGGAGGTAACTGGAAGGCCATGGTAAGAAGGCCCAAAACCGAGGACCAGAAGATTTGGGTCTTTCTTCCCTGGAGGGGACTGGGGCTGTCAGGGTCAGCACAGGAGCCAGAAAAAGAATGGTAGCTACAAGCTGAAGTGCCTGTACTTAGTCAAGGGGAGCAGTGCCTGGTGGTTAATATTCTAATGCCAGACTGCCTGAGTTCAAATCCTACTAAGCTATATGACCTACAGAAAAATTTCTCTATGACTCAGTTTCTTCATCTGTAAAATGAACGTAATACTACTAGGATCTACCTTGTGAGCTTGTTATGAGAAGTAAATGAATTGATATTTGTAAGGTGCTTAGAATAGTACCTGACATATAATAAATGCTACACAAACATATGCTAAGTAAATAAAAACAAACCAGGCTCACATGCTGTTGGGGAATCTTGTTCCAAGAAGGACTAAGGCAGGAGGGCAGCCCCAGGCCAGGCGCAGCTTGCCTTTTTTGGCTGGCAGATCAGTGCTTTTCAGAACCCTGTGCTCTCAAACTCCTGCTTTTATCCTCTGGTGGTTGTGAACAGGTTACCCTTTTAAGCCTTCAGGCTGCTCAAGAGTTTGTTAAGGGAAGAGTAGATATTTCTTTATATGTTGCTGGTGGCACTGTAAATTGGTCCTATCCTCCTTGGATTATGTAACAAAAACCACGAGACCGTTCATATCCTTTGATCTGATAATCCCACTTTTGGGATGGTATCCTGAGGAAATAAAAGAGAAATTTGTACAAAGATGTTTATAGCAGCACTATTCATAATAGCTCAACCTTGGAAACAACCCAAATACCTAACACTAGGGAAATGGTTAAGCCAGCTAGGGGACATCAGCACAAAGGAATAGTACACAGCCATTGAAACTGCCAACCGTGACTCAGACAAGTGGTGGGCCATACTGTATTGCTAGATGAAGATGCCAAACCATGTAAAAATGTCAATATACCCAAGAAAATGTATAGACTTAATGCCCTGCTCATCAAAGCCATACTAGAAGTTTTCTTAGAACTCAGAAAAAAAACAAGATTCCAAGTTTTACATGAAAGAGTATAGGTGAACATATTGAATAACTTTCTAAAAAGAGCAAGTGTGACTGGATGTTAAAACATTTTGTTACAGGGCAACTAAATGAACACAGTGTGGGCTAGGCCCCGAAATAAACATTTTTATCAGTGACACAGAATAGAGCCCAGAAATAGACCACACCTGAGAATTTAATATAGATGTTAGAAAACATGGAGGAAGGGAACAAAACTCAAAAAATGGTGTTGGAAAAAAACTTTGTCACTTGAAAAATAATTTATTTTGTATCATATAAAATCAACTGCAAGTGGATTTGATAATTAAAATAATGACTAAGAGGATATGTAGATTCAGGGAAATACAGGTACAATGCAATGTTAAATTTTAAAAATTCAAAGAAGATTGTATGTTCTTACTGACTACAACTCCAAAAAAGTACAAGTTTTAACCCTGATGAAGATCCAGGGATAAAACATTATGATTGATGTAAATAGTTGGTGTTTCAAATTGATGGGATTTTTGTTCTTGAGAAGGTAAGAGTTCAATAAAAAGGGGAAAGGAAAGGGATGTAAATGCCTCCACCTTTCCATCAACACAGACAAGAAGTTGGTGTTACTTACGGAAAGGCTGGGCCTATGTCTGCTCCAGGTCAGATGGGGGAACCTGGGCAGTTGAGATCCAGACAGCTAGCTACTTGCTACTTCTGATATGACTCCTGAACCTGGGCTTTCCTGCGCCTAAAACCAGACTTAGGCGCCTACTGGCTTCGAGACCTGGGCTCAAATATCTGTCCTCCACTTAAAAATTGGGTGATCTTGGGCCAGTAATTTGACCTTAGTTTTCTTATCAGTAAAATGGAGATAGTATTACAACTATTCATAGAATCATGAGGCTTTAATCAAGTAATTCATGTAAATCCACAGAATAGTGTCTGGCCTACAGTAACTTCTAAGTAAAAGCTTGTTATGCTTTGGGTTGGAGTTGAGGGAATTCTCAGGGAGGAAGCAGAAAACTGTTTAATTTCTGTGATGCTTATGTCTTCTGGGTCTCTGGCTAGTAATAAAGCTGAGCCCACCTGGCTTTCTCCTTCATCAAAGCCAATGAGGCAAGAGAGACTTTCCAAGAGGGGCCTTTGGTGCAGACGAAGAATCCAGTGCTGACACAGGGCTCAGCTGCCTCAGATTCCTCCTCTCCCTCATGGGGGTTCAGCCGTCCTCTTCCCCCAGGGGCAAAGACCAAGCCAAGTCTCCACCAGGGATTTAGGGAAAACAGGCCTTGTGCCTTGGGGATAAAGAAGGTCCAGATTCCTGGCACTTGGCTGCAGGCCATGTCTCACTGGACAGAGGCAGCTCCCCCAGCCGAGTACAGGCCCTTCAGGCTAGCTCTGCCTGGCTGGGAGTGTTCTTGTACTTAGCTTTCTCCAGCAGTCACTCCCTCCAATTCAAGACTGGGGCTCCAGCCACAAGTTTCCTGGCTTGCAGGAAAATGGGGATGCTATTCTGGACTGTCTTTCTGTGTTCTTGCTAAGTTAGGCACGATTGGGTGATAGTGGTGGGAGGTACAGTGGATCTACTTCCTGTCACCTTTTCCCCTAGGTTCCTTCCACATAAACCTGGAATTGTCCTTATCTTTTGGTCGAAATTTTGTCTGTTGCTATATTTTTTTGTTATCACTTTTTAAAATTATTATTTTTATTAAGGTATTATTGATATACACTCTTCTGAAGGTTTCACATGAAAAAACAATGTGGTCACTACATTTACCCATATTATCAAGTCCCCACCCATACCCCAATGCAGTCACTGCCCATCAGTGTAGTAAGATGCCACTATTTGCCTTCTCTGTGCTACATTGTTTTCCCTGTGATCCCCCACACCATGTGTACTTAACATAATACCCCTCAGTCACCTTCTCCCACCCTCCCCACCTGCCCTCCCACACCCTTCCCCTTTGGTAACCACTAGTCCCTCTTGGAGTCTGAGTCTGCTGCTATTTTGTTCCTTCAGTTTTGCTTCGTTGCTATACTCCACAAATGAGGGAAATCATTTGGCACTTGTCTTTCTCTGCCTAGCTTATTTCACTGAGTATAATATCCTCCAGCTCCATCCATGTTGTTGCAAATGGTAGGATTTGTTTCTTTCTTATGGCTGAATAGTATTCCATTGTGTATATGTACCACCTCTTCTTTATCCATTCATCTATTGATGGACACTTAGGTTGCTTCCATATCTTGGTTATTGTAAAAAGTGCTACAATAAACATAGGAGTGCATATGTCTTTTTGAATCTGAGAAGTTGTATTCTTTGAGTAAATTCCAAGGAGTGGGATTCATGGGTCAAATGGTATTTGTATTTTTAGTTTTTTGAGGAACTTCCATATTGCTTTCCACAATGGTTGAACTAGCTTACATTCTCACCAGCAGTGTAGGAGGGTTCCCCTTTCTCTGCATCCTCACCAGCATTTGTTGTTCTTAGTCTTTTCAATGCTGGCCATCCTTACTGGTGTGAGGTGATATCTCATTGTGGTTTTAATTTGCATTTCCCTGATGATTAATGAATGTGGAGCATCTTTTCATGTGTCTGTTGGCCATCTGAATTTCTTCTTTGGAGAACCATCTCTTCATATCCTCTGCCCATTTTTTAATCGGGTTATTTGCTTTTTGGGTATTGAGGCATGTAAGTTCTTTATATATTTTGGATGTTAACCCCTTGTCAGATATGTCATTTACAAATATATTCTCGGATACTGTAGGATGCCTTTTTGTTCTGTTGATGGTGTCCTTTGCTGTACCGAAACTTTTTAGTTTGATGTAGTCCCATGAGTTCATTTTTGCTTTGGTTTCCCTTGCCCAAGGAGATGCGTTCAGGAAGAAGTTGCTCATGCTTATATTCAGGAGATTTTTGCCTATGTTGTCTTCTAAGAGTTTTATGGTTTCATGACTTACATTCAGGTCCTTGCCATTTAGAGTTTACTTTTGTGTATGGGGTTAAACAATAATCCAGTTTCGTTCTCTTGCATGTAGGTGTCCAGTTCTGCCAACACCAGCTGTTGAAGAGGCTGTCATTTTCCCATTGTATGTCCATGGCTCCTTTATCATAAATTAATTGACCATATATAGTTGGGTTTATATCAGGGCTCTCTAGTATGTTCCATTGGTCTATGGGTCTGTTCTTGTGCCAGTACCAAATTGTCTTGAGTACTGTGGCTTTGTAGTAGAGCTTGAAGTTGGGGAGCATAATGCCCCCAGCTTTATTCTTCCTTCTCAGGATTGTTTTGGCTATTCGGCGCCTTTTGTGGTTCCATATGAATTTTAGAATGATTTTGTCTAGTTTGTTGAAGAATGTGTTGGTATTTTGATAGGAATTGCATTGAATCTGTAGATTGCTTTAGGCAGGATGGCCATTTTGACGATATTAATTCTTCCTATCCATGAGCACGGGATATATTTCCATTTATTGGTATCTTCTTTAATTTCTCTCATGAGTGTCTTGTAGTTTTCAGAGTGTAGGTCTTTCACTTCCTTGATTAGGTTTATTCCTAGGTATTTTATTCTTTTTGATGCAATTGTGAATGGAATTGTATTCCTGATTTTTCTCTCTGCTAGTTCATCATTAGTGTATAGGAATGCCACAGATTTTTGCACGTTAATTATGTATCCCACAACTTTGCTGAATTCAGATATTAGATCTAGTAGTTTTGGAGTGGACTCTTTAGGGTTTTTTTATGTACAATATCATGTCATCTGCAAACAGGGACAGTTTAAATTCTTCCTTGCCAATCTGGACGCCTTTTATTTCTGTGTGTTTTCTGATTGCCGTGGCTAGGACCTCCAGTACTATGTTGAATAGAAGTGGGGAGAGTGGACATCCTTGTCTTGTTCCCGATCTTAAAGGAAAAGCTTTCAGTTCTTGCTGTTAAGTATAATGTTGGCTGTGGGTTTGTCATATATGGCCTTCATTATGTTGAGGTACTTGCTCTCTATACCCATTTTGTTGAGAGTTTTTATCATAAATGGATGTTGAATTTTGTCAGATGCTTTTTCAGCATCTATGGAGATGTTCATGCGGTTTTCTCCTTCTTTTTGTTGATGTGGTATATGATGTTGATGGATTTTCGAATGTTGTACCATCCTTGCATCCCTGGAATAAATCCTACTTGGTCATGATGTATGATCCTTTTGATGTATTTTTGAATTCAGTTTGCTAATATTTTGTTGAGTATTTTTGCACCTATGTTCATCAGGGATACTGGTCTGTAATGTTCTTTTTTTGTGGTGTCTTTGCCTGGTTTTGGTATTAGAGTGATGCTGGCCTCATAGAATAAGTTTGGAAGTATTCCCTCTTCTACTCTTTGGAAAACTTTAAGGAGGATGGGTATTAGGTCTACACTAAATGTTTGATAAAATTCAGCAGTGAAGCCATCTCGTGCAGGAGTTTTGTTCTTAGGTAGGTTTTTGGTTAACAGTTCAATTTCGTTTCTGGTAACTGGTCTGTTCAGATTTTCTGTTTCTTTCTGGGTCAGCCTTGGAAGGTTGTATTTTTCTAGAAAGTTGTCCATTTCTTCTAGGTTATCCAGTTTGTTAGCATATAATTTTTCATACTATTCTCCAAAAAATTCTTTGTATTTCTGTGGTGTCTGTAGTGATTTTTCCTTTCTCATTTCTGATTCTGTTTATGTGAGTAGACTCTCTTTTTTTCTTGATAAGTCTGGCTAGGGGTTTATCTATTTTGTTTATTTTCTCAAAGAAACAGCTCCTGCTTTCATTGATTCTTTCTATTGTTTTATTCTTCTTGATATTATTTATTCCTGCTCTAATCTTCATTATGTCCCTCCTTCTACTGACTTTGGGTCTCATTTGTTGTTCTTTTTCTAGTTTCATTAATTGTGAATTTAGACTGCTCATATGGGATTGTTCTTCTTTCCTGAGGTAGGCCTGTATTGCAATATACTTTCCTCTTAGCACGGCCTTCACTGCATCCCACAGATTTTGCGGTGTTGAATTATTGTTGTCATTTGTCTCCATATATTGCTTGATCTCTGTTTTTATTTGGTCATTGATCCATTGGTTATTTAGGAGCATGTTGTGAAGCCTCCATGTGTTTGTGGGATTTTTCATTTTCTTTGCGTAATTTATTTCTAGTTTCATACCTTTGTGGTCTGAGAAACTGGTTGGTACAATTTCAATCTTTTGGAATTTCCTGAGGCTCTTTTTGTGGCCTAGTATATGATCTATTCTTGAAAATATTCCATGTGAGCTTGAGAAGAATGTGTATTCTGCTGCTTTTTGGTGTAGAGTTCTGTAGATGTCTGTTAGGTCCATCTGTTCTAATGTGTTGTTCGGTGCCTCTGTCTCCTTACTTATTTTCTGCCTGGTTGATCTGTCCTTCAGAGTGAGTGGAGTGTTGAAGTCTCCTAGAATGAATGCATTGCATTCTATTTCTCCTTTTAATTCTGTTAGTATTTGTTTCACATATGTAGGTGCTCCTGTGTTGGGTGCAGAGATCTTCATAATGGTTATATCTTCTTGTTGGATTGACCCTTTTATCGTTATGTAATGTCCTTCTTTGTCTCTTGTGACTTTCTTTGTTTTGAAGTCTATTTTGTCTGATACAAGTACTGCAACTCCTTCTTTTTCCTCCCTATTAGTTGCATGAAATATCTTTTTCCATCCCTTCACTTTTAGTCTGTGTATGTCTTTGGGTTTAAAGTGAGTCTCTTGTAGACAGCATATAGATGGGTCTTGCTTTTTTATCCATTCAGTGACTCTATGTCTTTTGATTGGTGCATTCAGCCCATTTACATTTAGAGCGATTATCGATAGGTATGTATTTACTGGCATTGCAGGCTTTAGATTCATGGTTACCAAAGGTTCAAGGTTAACTTCCTTACTATCTAAGAGTCTAACTTAACTCACTTAATATGCTATTACAAACACAATCTAAAGGTTTTTTTTTCTTCCTCCTCCATTCTTTATATATTAGGTAACATATTCTGTACTCTTTGTCTATTCCTTGATTGACTTTGGTGTAGTTATTTTAATTTTTGCATTTGCTTAGTAATTAGCTGTTCTACTTTCTTTACTGTGGTTTTATTATTTCTGGTGACAGCTATTAAGCCTTAGGAACACTTCCATCTATAGTAGTCCCTCCAAAATACACTGTGGAGATGGTTTGTGGGAGCTAAATTCTCTCAGGTTATCTGGAAATTGTTTAATCCCTCCTTCAAATTTAAATGATAATCTTGCTGCATAAAGTATTCTTGGTTCAAGGCCCTTCTGCAATATTGCATTAAATACATCATGCCACTCCCTTCTGGCCTGTAAGGTTTCTGTTGAGAAGTCTGATGATAGCCTGATGGGCTTTCCTTTGTATGTGATCTTATTTCTCTCTCTGGCTGCTTTAAGGATAGTCTGTCCTTATCCTTGATCTTTGACATTTTAATTACTATATGTCTTGGTGTTGTCTTCCTTGAGTCCCTTGTGTTGGGAGATCTGTGCACCTCCATGGCCTGAGAGACTATCTCCTTCCCCATATTGGGGAAGTTTTCAGCAATTATCTCTTTAAAGATACTTTCTATCCCTTTTTCTCTCTTTTTTTCTTCTGGTACCCCTGTAATGCGAATATTGTTCCATTTGGATTGGTCACACAGTTCTCTCAATATTCTTTCATTCTTAGAGATCCTTTTTTCTCTCTGTGCTTCAGCTTCTTTTATTCCTCTTCTCTAGTTTCTATTTCATTTATCATCCCCTCCACCGTATCCAGTCTGCTTTTAATAGCCTCCATTGTGCTCCTCAATGATTGGATCTCTTACTGGAATTCATTCCTGAGTTCTTGAATATATTTCCGTACCTCCATGAGCATGTTAATGATTTTTATTTTGAACTCCCTTTCAGGGAGAGTCATGAGGTTGATGTCATTTAAATCTTTCTGAGGAGTTGTATTAATAATTTTACTCTGAACCAGATTCCTTTGGCATTTCATATTTGTATATGGCGCCCTCTAGTGCCCAGAAGCTCTACTCCCTGGAGCTGCTCAGCCCCTGAAGGAATGTTGGGGGTCGCAGGGGAGTGCTATTGGTGCCTGGGGGGAGGAAAGAGCTGTTTCCTGCTTCCTAGCTGCTATGCCTGCCTCCACTACCTGAACCAGTGGGCTGAGCACACAGGTATAAGCCTCTATGCTTTGTGTTTGTAGTTGCTATTGATAGATCTTCCCTCTGGCTGGTCTAACGCCAGGGTAGCGTTTGCTGGTTTGTGAGCCAGGTGGAGTTGGCTGGAAGAAAGGCACAGTGGGCTGCATATCACGGCAGGTGTCCTCGGAGCTGTGTAGCCAGCCAGGGAGCTGGAGCTCTTGTAGATCATCTAAGGAGGAAGATTTCTTTTTCCTCCTTAAATATGAGAGTCTATATGGCAAAGCTCCCAACCTGCTGGGCAGAGTGCACCTGGACAATTTTGTCTACCTGTCCTCTCTCCTGAGCAGTAAGCTCTGTGCAATCCTTGCCCCTTTTGCAGCCCTCTTGCTAAGGGCTTCCTTGTTAGGAAGTCTCTCAGACTGCCCACCTTTCTTTTGTCCAGAGCAGCAGGATGTGGATCCCTGCTTTCCACAAGTGGGTGGAATCTCAGTCTCTCCAGGAATTCTGCCTATCTTAGCTTTCCAACCCCATAATGACGAGAGTATCATGCAAGCACCATGAATTGTTGGTTTGTGCTCCCAAAGCAGATCTCTGGAGTTCGGTATTCAGCAGTCCCAGGCCTCCTCTCCCTCCCTGCTCAGTTTCTCTTTGTCCTGCCAGTGAGCTGGGGTGCGGGAAGGGCTTGGGTCCTGCCAGGCCACCGCTTTGGTATGTTCCCTGTTCTGTGAGGTCTGCTCTTTTCTCCAGGTGTATGCAGTCTGGTGCAGTCCTCTTTCCTGTTGGTCTTTCCAGATTAATTGTATTAATTATATTTTAGTATTATATGCAGTTTTAGGAGGAAGCCTGTGTCTCACCTCTCACACCACCATCTTTAATCCATGGGTGTTATCACTTCTTACTAGGATCAGACAGGATAGAACTTCCCAGGATCTACTCAGTGGGCCGCTTAGCAGCCACCAGGAGGAGTAAAGGGAGTAACTACTGGGTCCATGCAGGATGGAGAGACATGCAAAGCAGGTCTCTTTGAGAGACAGATTGCAAAGTGTTTTCTTCCTCTGGGAACTGGATTGGGTGAACCTTCAGGAGTCAACGCGGCTACAGAATGAAGTGAATATCAGCCCTGGGGAGAGGTGGGCTCTGAGAGTCAGATACAGAGAGAAGATAAAAAGGAGGCCTGGAAAGGGCTGGGCATCCTTCCTGACTCCATAGTGAGGCCAACCCCACTTATGTGTTCAAAGAGTTTTGAACCACACAGAGTCAGGGAGGTTGATTACCAAGAAACCTTCCTTCCTTCATCCACTCATTCATTAATTCACTCATTTATCCACGCAGCCAACCTCGTTGAGCCTTGCTGTGAGCCAGGGACTGTGTCTGCTAAGTGCGGAGCTGGGCAGGCCTCCTGGGAAAGGCGCTCAGAAGGGGCCCACGGTGGGGCAGGCCCAGCAACATTCTCATTTCTGTCAAAGCCAGAACCAACCACTTCTAAACCTTTCTGGGATTCCGGGTGACTTGGAGTCTGCCTGTGTTTGTTATTTTTGCTAAGCTCTGTTTGCCTGTAGTTCCTGGTGATTAGAAAAACAAGCAAAGCACGCCTTGGACAGGAGAAAGGGGAATGTACACTTGTTTTGGAGCCCAGGAGCAGAAGAGACCTGGAGAGATACTGAGAGAGAGGAGACCCAGGGAGGGACAGCCAGAAGTCAATGCCCTCCTTCCGGTCCCACCATTCCCCCTGGCCCTCCCCCTCTCCCAGTGTCCTCCACCTCCTTCCTGCATCCCCTTTTCCTTTCTCCTCTCCCCTCCCATTGTGTCCCCTAGTACCATACAGGTCCCCTCTTCCCTGCCATCGGAGTCTGGCCTTGAGCCTAGGATGCTGGCATACTTGGGCTGAGCCTGAGCACCCCTCCCTAATGAGCTTTTGTTCTGGGACAAACCCTGGCCCCCAGGGGGCAAAGGCGGCGTCTTTATTTACTTACAGCCATGCTCTCCCTGTTCTGGTCCTTTCATCATTTCTTACAATGGAAAGAGCCCAGTGGCCACAGGCTCCCTGGGAGACCACCCCACCACCTCCCTTCTCCCCCCAGCTTCCAGACACACAGACACTTGTATTCTTCCAATAAGGGCTCAGATTTCTCAACAAAGTACAGCTTTGCTTTCAGGACAGTTTTCAGCTGTCGATTTGATCACGTTCCTCTGTTTAGAGCTTGAGCCTGAAAGGCTGGGGGTCAGCCAGTATGCGAAAGTGGGCACATGTGTGTGAGAAATGGGTGGAATGCACCAGTCTGAGCAGTCTGAGGGTGCATGGTGTGAGGCCGTGCACTGGTGTGTGGAAACTGAGGTACATAAAATGTGTCTGTCTTCAGAATGTTCTGTGTGTGAGAACCTGCGTGAGCATCTGGGTGTATTTACATATATATATATATATATATATATGTGTGTTTGTGTGTGTGTGCATATTAGTCATATATGTGAGTGTAATGAGAATGTGCACATGTGCATGAGAACCTGGGTCTGTGTTTATGCTTATGTGTATGCATACTTGTGGCAGAACCACATACACCCAAGCCTGCATGTGTGTGAGCTCTTACAAGTGTGTGTGTATCTCCATGTATATATGTTGTTTAAGAATGTGCCTGTACAATATGGATAGGTCTCGGAACTATAATGCTGAGCAGCAGAAGACACAGGAGCTAACAGACCCTATGATTACATTTATATAAAGTATATAAATAGGAAAAATGAATCTATGGTATAAGAAATCAGAATAGGGTATTTTTCCTGGAAGGGGGACCTGAGGAGGTCCTGGTGCTGATAATATTCTACTTTTTGATTGGAATGCTGTTGCTGTTGACATGGGTGTGTCTACTTTGTGGAAATTCTTTGAGCTCTACACTCATATATAATAAAGCATAAGGTGCACGTGTAATTTATGTACTTTCTGAATATATGTTATAACTCAATAAAACATTTACTGAAAATCATTGAACATGAAGACTGCCCTGCACGTTGTCCTCATCCCTCACAATACCCACACTGCTCACCTTCTCCAACTTGCCTACCCTCTTTCCCTCCTCACATCGCCTGAGGGAGAGGGGGTCTGGGGATGACAGAGGCTTATATCTCTGGGTTCCCCAGTTTAGGTGTGAGATGCCTGCCCACCTCACCGCTCACCTCCAAGGTTCTCTCCAGCCTGCAGCCCTCCTCCTCACCTCCATCTCACCTTTCTTGGCCTCTCCTTGAAACTCACGACCCCCTTCTAAGGCAGTGTCCCTGGGGGCAGAGCTCAGATGGGGGAAGATTTAGTCCACCATCCAGGAGCCCCCAAGCTGGAGTTCTGAAGTAGGTCTGACCTCAGGTCTGCACACCAGTGTGTCAGTATTAGCAGGCCAGCCCCTTGACATAGGGGAGGAAACAGGTGGCTGCAGGGCATTAACTAAGGGTGGCTTTTTAGGAGAAAAAAACCTTAAGAGGGTTTCTCTTTGAAGACCCCCAAAGGTGGACCTTGGTTGTATTATTTAAGCCTCCAGGATTTGGTTTCTTAATCTACAAAGTGAGAGGAAGTACTCCGGGTCCCAACACTTATCCAGGGATTGTGCCTGTACATGTCTGTGTACATAGTTGTGAGCGTGTGCCCACAGGTGATGTGTGTGCCTGTGATCGTATATGCACATGAGCCCCTGTGTGATTTCAGGGGTACGTGTGCTCATGCTCCATGGAAGAGGCAGAATAAATATATCCTATTCCAAATATTTTGCCTTGTGAGTCCCACAAGTACTTGCTTACCTCATGTTCCAGTTTGGGGTTCAGAACCTCTGATTTCTGCAGGTCTTCAGAACTTGGAATCTACTCTAAGAAGGGAGCTGTGCTTCCAAGTTGGGGGAGGGTCAGCCTAGCCCAGCTCCCCATCTTCCTCCCTGGGCTCATTGACTCCTCTCCACAGGCAGGTGCCTGCCCTGGCACCTTGAGGAACCCAGTTCTGTCAGCTCTCTCCCAGGTCCCTCCCTCAAGCCAGGGCCCCTCCCATCTTCTTCCAAACCTGCTCAACCCGCCTGGTGGCCCTGGATCTCCCAGAAGTGCCTCTGGTAGCCCTCTTCATGGAGACAGCCATCCCACCAGAATCAGGACAGAGAGCAAGAGCTGGGAGTGGAGTAGGTAGGAGGGTAGGCTGACCCCTTCAGGAAGAGTTGGGGAAATTAGGCTTACTGCTTCCAGAAGCTGCTGTGATGCTTCTCTCTGACCTTAGCTTGCAGTGCCCCCTGCCCCACTGTCCCTGGTCTCTCTTTCCTGCTGGTCTGAGCTCCAGATGATTTCCTCCCTGTCCCCATCCTCAATGGCTCAGTCCTCCCTCCTGGCTCAGCTGACATTTTATCTGAGTGACCCAGAGGGGCAATTGGGGCATGGTCCTCAAATGGCCTGGAAGCTTGGAAGGGAAGATAGCTAGATGTGAATCACCCCTTTCCTCCCCAGGGCTCCCTTTAAGGATGGGGCCCTGGCTCTGGACTCTCCATAAAGAGCAGTCCCAGTCTCCTCAAGCACCTGACATCCCCGTCCCTGCAGTAGGTGTCTGGACAGACATGCAGACTGATAAAGCAGACTGACACTGCCCCTCCCAGCCATCTGCCCCTCCTTGATGGAAGAATGGGGCTGAGACATCGTTCCTCCTTTTAAGAGGATGAGAAATGCTAACATTAGTGCACAGACACACAAAATAAAAAACATCTGTTGAACACTCACTATGTATCAGGGGCTGTTCTAAAAGCTGTATATAATTTAGCTCATTTTAACCTTCACAGCAATCCTATAGAATAGGTACATTCATTATCCTCATTTTAAAGATAGGGAGACTGAGGCACAGAGAGGTTAAGTAAATTGGACAAGATCCTATCTCCAGTAAACAGTTCGTTCAGGATTCCAACCCAGGCACTGTGGCTAAGCCCGTGCTCTTCACCACCGCTACATTATTTGCATAATTACCCCTAAGGATACAAGCCATCTCACACCTGTAATTATACATAGAAACATATCATTACTCAGATGCTAGTCATATCTAACATTTGTACAGTAATTTCTTAACAAATCACTTTTACTCCTAGATACAATGCCCACTGAAGGACGGATTGTTACCCTTTCCCAGATTGTAATTAAGGCTGCCATTTACTGACTCAACTGAGGCTCAGTTATTTGGCTGGAAGTTTTATCTTCTCTCTTCTTACTTTCTTTAAATAAAAGTAAAAAATGTTTAGTGTAAAATTAAAACTGTACAAAGAGAATAAAGTGATAAATTAAAGTTCACCCCAACTTCCTCCTGTTATTCCCATTTCCAGAGGTAACACTGTCAACAGTTTTTGTATACCCTTTCGGAAATTGTCAGTGGGCACAGAGGCAAACAGTATTAAAGATTATATATGGCTTCTAATCCTTGCAACAAAATCCTTGTGATGAAGCTCTGGTTCTCTACAGATGGAAAAAAACTCTTAAAAGTAGGGTAGCTTTCCAAGGTCACCCAGGTATTAAGTAGGGAAGTTCAGTTGCCAGTCCAAGCCTTTCTGACCTGGACCCTGGGTCCTCCATTCCCTCTGCCCCAGGGCCCATAGCCTTCTCCATCCCATGCTGGTACTAGGATGGCCAATGGAACTGAGAGAGCAGTTCTATCAGTCCCAGAAGCAGGCCAATACTCTGCAGCTCCAGGCTTTTAGGGCAAGGAAGCCCCTTCTGGCAAGCCCCTCTAGGGAGAGTGGACTGGGCTGAGCCCTACTGAGGGGGAGGATGGGCAGCAGGCCTGGGAACTTTACTGAGGCAATTGCAAGGTTCACATCAGCCTAGGGATGCCTCCCAGGATGTCCTTCTCTCTGGGGGTCCCAGGAAGAACAGGGACCTTTATATGAGAACACTAGCCCTAGACTCCTGCTCTGGGAGGGGCTAAGCAGGAGCAAGGGAAGTATTACTTTATACCCAGGTATGAGGGAGTATAAGGGAGGCTCTAGACAACCCCTGCCCCCTGGGTAAGCTTTCCGAAGAACCCCCAGACCTATCCTCACCTCCACTTTTGCACAGAGCCTGCAGGGTTGGGACCTCAGGAGATGTGAATTGCTAAGGTTTAGCCATAGCTGCTGGGGCTTTGGAGACTTTTCCAAGTGGCTGATCACAGGGGGCATTCTGACCCAGGTGACCTGGGCTGTCCCAGCAGGGTCTGCATGTCTCAGGCCTGCAACCCAGTTCTCACATTTCCATTCTTATACGGCATCTGGAACATGGGCCAGAGCCAGGCAGGGACCCACCCTTCCCCAGGCCTCAGGGGACACCCTTTGGAGCCAATCCTCAGTGAGGTGCCCCCTTCCTATCTGACTAAGAGAGAGCTTGCATCGGGGATCCCTGAGGTCAGTACTCAGTGGAGGGAGAGAAAGCCAAATGCTGGACCAGGAGGAACCTGAGAATCTGAGGATGTGGCTCTGTTCCTGGATTGGCTTCTAACTGACTGAAGGATCTTGGACAAGTCATTTCCCCACTCTGAGCCTCAGTCTGCCTATCTGTAAAATATGAGAGTTGGACTTAATTTGGAATCATGAGAATCTGGGAATGAGCTTGGGTGAGTGGAGCTGGCAGTGGGTGTTTTGCTTTTTGAATTGAGCAAGATCTCTCTGGGAAACACTGTGGAAAGTAGGGATCCCAAAAGGATATTATTGGTCAAGAGGAAAGGATCCATGTGTGTTTATTGTGCTTTAGTGAGTGTACATGCGACTTATACACACATGTACAGGGGCATGGGTATATATGTAGGGTTGTGTGTGTGTTTGTGTACAGCAGCAAATTGTTCCCTCCTTCCCAGTTGGGATGGGGGAAGGGGCTGAGAAGACAGTCACTCATTAGGAGGCGGCTAATAGGCCCAAATGACCATGTCAGCAAAGGCTGAGCTCAGATGACTGTCCTCCCTGAGGAAGAAAGGGAGAGATGTGAAATAAGAAGAGGAGGGAGAAGAGAGCAAAGAGGAGAGGGAGAAGGAGGGGAAAAAATGAAGCTTTCCCAGGAGGAACTAAAGATTGGCCGTGTCCTGACTTTGTCCCCATTAATAAACACTCCCACCTGTGAGAAAAAAAGCTCCCATACCAGAGAAGGGGAACAGTGGAGAAGCTGGTGGGGGAGGGAAGGAAAACACACCTGTGTTCCTGCCCCACAGACACAGGTGTACCAGCCTGTACTCAGGCTCACATGCTCTGAGACCTGAGGACACACTGCTCAGCATACACTCTCAACATGTATCCATGCACGTGGCGGTCATGGGCTCCCCCATGGACAGGGCCCATGGGCACAGAAGTGTGGGCACCTGTGCATGAGAGAATGTACCTATGCATTCAGAAATGAAGAGGACACAGTTCCTGTCCCATATCCCCCCCCCCCAGTTAATATTTTAGTGGGAGAGGGGGCGGTACTAAGGAACCAGACCAGACTGTTCATACGGTGTGACATGTGCTGCACAGACGCACCTCTCAGGATCCTCTGGGGATCATCTTTTCCTGGAGCCATTTTCTTTTTTAAATTATTTTAATTTTTTTATTAAAGTATCATTACTATACAATCTTATGTTGGTTTCAAATACACAGCACAGTGGTTCAACAGTTACCCATATTATCAAATCCTCACCCTTCCAGTGCAGTCACTACTTATCAACGTAGTAAGATGTGCCCCTTAATCCCCTTCCAACATCCTCTCCAACCCCTCTCCCTTGGTAACCACTAGTCCCTTCTCTCGTGTCTATGAGTCTACTGCTATTTTATTCCTTCTGTTTTGTTTTTTTTACTCCACAAATAAGTTTGGTATTTGTCTTTCTCTGCCTGGCTTATTTCACTGAGCATAAATAATACCCTCTAGATCCATCCATGTTGTTGCAAATGGGAGGATTTGTTTTAATTTTATGGCTGAATAATATTTCATTGTGTATATGTACCACATCTTTTCCATTCATCTGTTGATGGATACTTAGGTTGCTTCCATATCTTGGCTATTATAAATAGTGCAGTGATAAACATAGGGGTGCATATGTCTTTTCAAATAGAGATCTTGTTTTCTTTGGGTAAATTCCTAGGAATAGGATAACTGGATCAAATGGTATTTCTATTTTAAGTTTTTTTTTTATGAAAGTAAGTTTATTTCATCTTCTATTTAACAACATTTAGATTGTGTTTGTAACCATGGGCTAATTTTTTTAATATAATTTATTTTATTATCATTAATCTACAATTACATGTGCAATATTATGGTTATTGAACTACCCCTTCATCAGGTCCCCCCAACCAACCCCATTACAGTCACTGTCCATCAGCGTAGTATTTTAAGTTTTTTAAGGAACCTCCATATTGCTTTCCACAAAGGTTTACATTCCCACCAACAATGTAGGAGGGTTCCCATTTCTCCTGGAGCCATTTTCATGCTGCGGGTGCGAAAGGGAGAGCCAAGGCCAGCATACTGAACTTCTCACTCAGCTGAGACCTCTGAGGGGACCCCTCAGAACACGTCCACCTTCCCCTACCCACCCTTCATCACACCCGATACCTGCTATTGCTTCCAAAGTCACTCGCTTCCAGATTGTGAAAACACAAATGGCATGCCTTGATATCAGCAAATCAGATTCATAGTCCATATACCCAGTGATGGTGGAGGAAGTCTCCAAACTTTGCAAAAGGATTATTTCTGTCTCACACTATTCACAAAGTAGATTCCAGAGGAATAAAGACTTGACTTAAAAAATGCTAGAAGACAATATGTTAAAATTAAATAATTACAGTTGGAGAAGGCTGTTTAAAATAAGACAAAAACTATAAAAGCCATTAAGGAAAACAATGACAAATATACTACATCTGAATTTAAAACTGCTGCCTGATAAAAGATCAAAAATAACAGCCAAAGCATAACAGATACTAACATCCAGGATAAAGAACTCTAACACACCAATAAGAGAAAGATTTTTAAAAATCCATTAGAAATATGGGCAAGGTATATGATCAGGCAATTTATAAAAATAGAAATACAAAATATCCAATAAGCTTAGGAAAATATGCTCAACATCAGAGAAATGCAATCATAATTAGACAAATGCAAATTAAAACAAATATAATATTTATTTTTGATTGATCCATTAGATTAGCAAAAATTCAAAAGATTGTTAGTATACAACATTGGAGAGAGGGTATAAAAACATGAGTTGTCTCATCAGCAACTGGAAGTGCCATAGACTGATCCTGTCCTTTTGGAGAGAACTTGGCAGTTTCTATTAAAATTAACAATGCCCATCTTTGTCCTAGCAACTCTATTTCCAGATATCCATTATCCTAACGAAATACTCACGACTGCCCACAGAACCACATTACCAGGGTGTTTGCTGAGCATTATTTATAACAATGAAAAGTTAGAAGCAACCTAATAGTCCACTGGTGGGGCCTGGGTAAATAAAAAATGGCATCCCCATGCTATGGAATACTTAATATGTAGCAGTTAAAAATAATGAGGTATACAATAGCCAAGAAATGGAAGCAACCTAAGTGTCCATCAGTAGATGAATGGATAAAGAAGATGTGGTACATATACACAATGGAATATTATTCAGCCATAAGAAGAAAACAAATCCTACCATTTGCAACAATGTGGATGGAGCTAGAGGGTATTATGCTCAGTGAAATAAGCCAGGTGGAGAAAGACAAGTACCAAATGATTTCACTCATATGTGGAGTATAAGAACAAAGAAAAAACTGAAGGAACAAAACAGCAGCAGACTCACAGAACCCAAGAACGGACTAATAGTTACAAAAGGGAAAGGGACTGGGGAGGATGGGTGGGAAGGGAGGGGCAAAGGGGAAGAAGGGACATTACGATTAGCAGATGTAATGTTAGGGGGGCACGGGGAGGGCTGTACAACCCAGAGAGGACAAATAGTGACTCTATAGCATCTCACTACGCTGATGGACTGTGACTGTAATGGGGTTGGGGGGGGGAACACCTGATGAAGGGGGTAGTGTAATCACCATAATATTACTCATTTAATTGTAGATTAATGATATCAAAATAAACTTAAAAAAAATAATGAGGTAAATCTATATGTATTGATTCAGGAAAAACCCTCCAGGCCATATTTGTAATCAAAAAAGCAAATTGCAGAAAAATAAGAATACTTGTATGCAAAGATCAAAATACACCAAAAAACTGTATTTCTTTATGTGTAATGTGTACATACATGTGAATTCATAGGGAATGATCTGGAAGGATACCTAGTAAACTCAGCACAGCAGTGACCTCTGGGGAGGATTCTGAAATTGGAAAGAGTGCTTCATCTATATTTCTTACAGCAAGATGCATTCATGGCATACTTTTGAAATTTAAAATAAATTTTAGTAAAGATGCATTGAATGAACTAATAAAGAGATCAGCAGTGAGACTTGCCTTAAACACAAGATACCAAGAGTTTTATCCATTGAATGAAGAGAGGGGCTGTCTTTTGGCAGCAATTCGACTTTGGCAAATGTCATAAGGATATGACTTCCATTCCGCCCCTGGAATGTTAAAAGTGGGAGCTGTCCAGACTGACTGGCCAGAGTCCCTCGTTTTACAGAGGTAAAGAAAGATGGCTAGGGCCCAAGCCATATATGCAGAAAGATCACTAAAGGTTAATGGAAGGCAGAGAGTGGCAAGTTGACCATACTCTGTTTGACTTGTAATTTGTTGTCTTAGAGACAAGTCCAGACCAGGAGCCCCTGGCTATACTCACAGCCCCTGGATTCAGTCCCAGCAATTCATGACAAATACTGAGTGATGGCTGGCAGTAAGTCACCTTCATCGTGCAGTCCTTTGCCCTTGATAGGATCCTGCCTTGCTCATTTCCTCATTACAACTCTGAGAGGTAGTTTCTGCTGCTAACCCCATATCACAGGTGAGGAAACTGAGGCTTAGAGAGCATAAGACATAGCCAGGTTCCCTCAGATCGAGCAAGACTCAACCTCAGACATTTTAAATCCTCATTCCCAAATCTTCCTAGTGCATCAAAACCCCATCGGCTCTCTGCATGTTTTTCTGGGTATGAGCCTTATCCCCTGGCCTGACATTTGTTCTGGGAAGACTCCAGCGGCTGATCCCAGGCAAAGGACTGAACTGGGGCCTTGGGATGGTGATGAAGACCAAGAGAGGCAGTACCGCTCAGGCACATCAGATGCACGAGGGCTCCAGTCCCAACCCTAACTTAGTCACCTTAGGCAAGTTACTTAACATCTTTGCCTCTGTTTCTTCATCTGTAAAATAGGAATAATGTGAGGATCTCTCTTGGATGGCAAACATACAGAGATAGTACATATAAAGTCCTTAGTTTGGTGCCCAGTATATTATAAACTCTCACTAATATGCTGAAGATGCTGATGGTAAATATTTTTGATAGAACAGTCCTCCTGACCTGGTTAGCATGACTTGAATCTCAGTTTTAATGTACACTTGTACCACAGAAGGAGCTATATCAGAGAAAAATGTGACAGAATTGTCTGGGAACTGTGGAGGAACACTTGGATCTAGGGGTTGGTGAGCCAGCATCCAGCTGCAAATGGGGGAGAAGTTGGTCTCCAAACAGGAAAATATCCAAGCCAAATATCCTTGGAGTGGGTGGCAGAGAGGCAGTCAGAACTCATTGCAGAGGGAGGGAGGTGGCTGTGGTCGGTGCAAAATGGGGCCAGTGTGTCAAGCAGAGATGCCAGGAGGATGACCTAGGAGAGGGCACTGGAGGCTACTTAGGGTCCACAGTGAGGGTCAACCAGATGGGACCCATAAGCCAGAGTGTTTCTTGGACACAGATTTCTATTCCTCTGTACTTCTGTGTCTAAGAGAGAGCCAGGGAGGGATTAAATGGAAGGCCAAGGTATTCAAAAGACTGAATCCCCAAAGCAGTCTCCAAGTCTTGGCTGCTGACAGGGAACATCCAGAGTTGCCCAAGGTCAAGGAAAGGGGCTTTCTAAGACATCAGTTCCATAACATTTTCCAGGCTGTTTCCTGTTGCCTCTCTCTGAACCCTAGTCCCACAGAAGCCTAAGACTAAACAGTTACCAGATTACAGGGGCAGCAGGTGTGGAAGGAAGCTTCCTAACTCAGTCCAGGTGTGGGCACTCTTCTTCAGCAGCTGCTAAGTCAGCAGCCAACACAGGAACCACTATTAAGCCTCCTCCCTCACCTTCCACCTCCCCCCTCACATCCAATTAATCACTAAGCTGTCTTGCCAGTGGGTTTCAGCCCTGGAGAAGTTCACTATGGATTTAATGAGACCAAAGAAATGACAGTAGGATGTTCTTGGGGTGAAAGGGTTTATACCCAACTTTATTCCCATGGTGGCAGGTCAATCACTAGAATCCCGTCCACTCAGAGCGAGCCTGCATGCAGCAAGCCCGTCTCTGCCTCTGGGCCTCTCTGCCCCCGCAGCCGTCTCAGTCCCTGTCCTCGGCACTGCCGTCACTCCAGCTCTGCTCTCCTGAGGCCGTGCAGCCAGGAGCACTGTGTCACCCAGAGCACGGGGCGGAGCTCTTTATATAGTCAATAACGACGTATTGCCCACCCATGTGCAGTGAGCTAG
This sequence comes from Smutsia gigantea, assembly GCA_032199065.1. NCBI lineage: Eukaryota > Metazoa > Chordata > Mammalia > Pholidota > Manidae > Smutsia > Smutsia gigantea. Next base: position 87,871 of record JAVSCE010007927.1, on the reverse strand, counting down.
CCAACCATGGCCAGGTGAGAATTCTGGCCACAGGAACCTTCACTTGATCCACATAAGCCCTCCACAGAATTACTAACTTCTTTCTCCCTGCTCCCCATGTCCTTATCCCAGGCCACCATCTCTCACCTGGACCACAGCAACAGCCTCCTGGCTGGTGTCCAATCTTCCAATCCATCCCCCATGTGACTACAAGGATAATCTTTCTAAAATATGTAGCTGAACAAGCTGCTCCTCAGTTAAAACCCTTCAGGGGCTACTCATTGCTCTGGGGATCAAGGTCAAGCTCAAAGTCCTTTTCAGGGTTTGTAAGGTCCCTGCTTTCCTCTCGGTCTTCTTTCTTACCATTCACCATCTTACAAACTTCAGGCACTCTCCTCAGAACTACTGAACCAGAATCTACATTTTAACAAGAACCTAGGTGATTCTTATGCATGTTGAAGGTTGTGAAGCACAGCTCTAGATTACTAGCTCAAAAACTCCCTGATAATTATAATCAGCTGGGATATTTATTTAAAAGGCAAATTCCTGGGCCCCATCCTAGCCCCACCATATCAGAATTTTCAAGGTACAGGCCTGAGAAGCTGTGTATTTGTCTTCTCAGTGGGTTTCAGCCCCAGGCAAGTTCACCATGGATTCAATGTGACCAAAGAAATGACAGTAGGACATTCTTGGGGTGAAAGGGTTTATACCCAACTGTATTTCCACAGTGGCAGGTCAATCACTAGAATCCAGTCCACTCAGAACGATTCTGCATGTAGCAAGCCGGTCTGTGCCTCTGGCCAGTCATCCTCTGGGCCTCTCTGCCCGCACAGCCGTCCCAGTCTCTATCCTCAGGGCTGCCACTACTCCAGCCTCTGCTCTGCTCTCCTGCAGCCTTGCAGCTGTGCCACTGTGTCGCCCAGAGCACTGGGTAGGGCTCTTTATATATAGAGTCAATAACAATGCATTGCCCACACATGTGTAATGAGCAAGCCAACCAGGGCCAGGTAAGAATCCTGGCCACGGGAGCCTTCAGTTTATCCACAGTATTTAACAAGCAGCTCAAGTGATTCTTTTCAGCAGGAAAGTTTGGGAATTATTATCAGTGGTTCCCAATCTTGGCTGCACATTCGAATCACAAGGGGGAGCTTTAAAACTATATCAATGATTAGAGATTCTGGTCTGAGGTGCAGCCTGGCATCAGGATTTTTCAAGTCATCCCCAGGTGATTCCTGTGTGATGTCCAGATAGGTTGCTGCCACATCTATCCACTCTGGCCCCACATGTTTGACTCAAAGCTTCCACACTGAGTAGATGGCTTCTGAATGCAGGCACATGGACTAGTGGCATGGGAACCCCCTGAGAAGCTCAATGAAGGCTGAGACCAGGGATGCCACAGGTCTAGAATCCAGGCATCTCAGTGGGGAATGGTCTCCAGGTCAGAGGGGGGGAACTTGGAGTGAGAGAGCCTTCCAACCTGGGGTCTTCACTGCCACAGAGGGAGGCGGCAGTAGTTTACAGGGTGTGGTGGCTGGGGCGAGATGAAGGAGAATCCCTGGATCTAGAGCAGAGCAGGTGCAAGCGGAAGCCTGGAGTCAAACCTGCAGAGCCAGGGTGCATAGATGTGGCAGCGGTGCTGCTTGTTCTCCCCATCTCTAAACAGTCCTCCTGAGTCTGGGACCCAGAGCCTCCCTGCGTGGGCTGTGGCTCTAGGATGCCATCCCACCCTGGCTTGGGACCTGGCTGCCATTTGAGCACATCGTGAGGGGGAGAGCAGGGACGAAGAGGCAGAGGAAGAAGAGGGCTCACTGACCTTCCCCAAAACCTACATTTGAGAGATCACGAAGTGCTGTCTGCCACACAATGGCATTTGATCCTCACAATTACCCTATGAGGGGCGGTGGGGAAGTTGGGGTTCCTATGGCCAGGATCCTCACTGAACTTAAACCACCTGATGATGTAACTGGCCTATTGCTAGGCTACCGCTTCCACACCTTTAGGCAATAAGCTATTATTGTGCTATACGGAGAGCTCGGCCCAGTGCTCTGGACGGAGGCAGAGATGCTAGTGCTCGACCTACTGCCGGGAGAACAAGCCGGGTAATAAGCCCTTTCACCCCAAAGAACATTTTGCTATCAATTTCTTTGGTCACATTGAATCCATAGCAAACTTGCCCGGGGTTGAAACCCATTGGCAAGACAGGGGCTTTTCTTCCTGTTTGCTGGTATGAAAACAGACTCAGAGAAGTAACATGCCCAAAGCCACATAGCTGGCTAATAGCAGAGAAAGACTGGACTCTGGATCATCTGGGATTTTTCCTCTAAGAGTCACAGATAGCAACTACCTTTCTCGTTCATGTTTTTGCCCTCACACCCAAGCAGTCATTTAGGCTCAGAAGCACCCACACACCACAGTGTTACACTAGCATACTTGCTTAGTGACACACTTTCAAAGATTTACACATTCATACTCACACTGGTGCACACTCAGCCTCCCAGGTGCCCACCTACACACGGCCACAGACACACACAGTCTCAGTCTCCAGCGGGCGTACTCACACAGGCACAGAGGCTCACCGCCTAAGCCTCTGGTCGTCCTCCCTCCTTCCTAAAGCTGAAGTCTCTGATCTCAACCTTGACTTCACTAAAAATGTGTGTTGGGCTGAGGGGAGTCTAGGCCTCTGAGGAGTGGCTGGGAGGCAGTTGTGTGCTCCCAACAGCCCACCTCTCATCCCCCCATGTGGCGGCTCCAGCCCCAAGGCACAGGCTGCGTGGGGCTGGGCAGCAGACAGGATTGAAGAGCAAGAGAGGCGAGACTAGAGATCAGAGCAGAAACCCACCATCATCCAGACCTCAGGCCATCCTGAGTCTGCTCCAAAAACCTTGGGCTCAGAAGTCACATTTAATTGGGTTTGAATCCAGTTCTACCACTTCCGAGTGATGTGGGTTTGTACAATTTATGTGACTTCTCTAAGTCTCAGCTTCCTCGTCTGTAAAGCAGGGCCGTTACACCTACCTGCCTGCGTTGCAGGACTGAGATGAAGATCAAACTGCAAACGCATCTGGCGTAACAGTGGAAAGTGTTCAATAACTGGGGGCTGTTTTTTGTTATCTTTGCTGTGTGTTATTATCATCAGTATTAAAATGTGGCCATTGTGGCCCATTGAAGATTGGCCAATGGCCAGGTGGGCAGAGGGGGCCTTTCTAAGGCAGAGCAGAAGGGTAAGGGTCGGGGTTAAAAGTAGGTTTTAGGATAGAAACCAGCAGTGGATGAGAGGGCTCCTTCTAGCTGGGATGAGGCATACCTTGAAGGGTTTTTGAGTGTGGCCTCTGCTGTGTCCCCTGGTTTGGAGGGCAGTTCCTGCCCTGTCAGAGGCAGATGGGAGCTGGGGCCCTTCCCTAGTCTTAGATGCCTGGCATCCCATCCCTCAGAAACTCAAACAGAAAGCAGGGCCCACCAATCAGCAGTGCCCCACACTGTCCTCTTTATCTCTGTCACCAGTGCCCCGAGCAGACACCACATCCTGCTTACCATTGCTCCCTGAGAAACTTCACTGCATTCTCCAGGAACCCCAGGAAGACTTGGAGGTTCAGACTTTTTCTCTCAGAAAGTCAGATTGGGAAGCATTTTCTGCGAATTGACCTTGAGATGGGGAACTGAGGCACAGAATCCTGAGCCAGGCCACAGGGAGAGTCCAGCAAAGCTGGACGTTTACTTCCATCCCCAAACACTGACCACCAGGTCTGACCAAAAGGTCTCTATGGGCCACCTGAGTTGAGGAGTCAAGATTTGCATCTTCTGGAGGTGAGGCCAGATTTAGTCAGGGGAGGCAAGCCTTTTCCAAGATAACCCCAGGCCTCTCTTAGATGAGACTGAAGGGAAGCTGGAGACGGCGGGGGCAGGCACTGAGACCAAGACTGCCCTCTCTGTGGCCTGGGCCTAGCTGAGGAGGCCAATTACCCACGAGCCCCTGTTCCCCAGGGTCCCATCACTAGGAGCAGCTCTCATCACCTCCAAGCCCAAGCGGATTCCCCTTTATCAGCCCCCCTGGCACCAGTCTGTCTGAGCCTCCCCTACCTCTGACGCCCTGGACGTTTGTTTTGGTATCTGTGGTGACTGTGGTCAGAGAATAATTGGGGTTGAAACACCCACTTGGACCCCTGAAGGGTAAACAAGCTGGGCTGGGGCAGCCCTGGAACCTATGTGAAGACAGACATGAAGACAGCAGGTCCAGAAAAGCCAGGCAAGCTGGTTGTGGAAGGCCTGGCAGAGAAAGGGAGGGGACCAGGTGGAAGGACAGGGAGCAGGCCAATGGTGTGCTGCTTCCAGGGCAGCTGCTGTGGGAGCTAGCGCTCTGATACCAGCCACGATCGCCCCCAGCCCCACCCCCCTGTAGCTGCCCTCAGGAAACTTCAGGTCTACTGAGGGCTTTCTCCTGGATCCAAGGAAGTCTCTTGTGCAGACTTCAGAAACAGTGCCACTTTCTGAACCTTGTCCCCACAGCCTGCAGATCAGTGGGTCCCCAGGCCCAGGAGTAATGCTTGGAGAAACACTGGTCTTTATTGATGACAACATCTTGACCTTGCCTTCAAGGATCCTAAGAGCAGGAGAGAGGGCCCTGCCTGGAGGTGGAAGTTCCCATCAGGATATGAAGGTCCTAGAGCCAGGAAGGGCACTCCAGGATCCCAGCTAATACCTGCAGAGAGCTGTGGGGAGGGGCTTCCAACAAGGATACCACGACAAGAACTGCCAAGGAGACGGATGTTCCAGTTGTTTTCCTAGGCCTCCAACTGATGCAGCTGGGGCTAAAGAGGCCTGGCTGTCCTTCAGGGCCTTGTTCTGCCAGCCCCACCCCTGAGGCTCTCAGGGTGTTTAAAGGGCCAGAGCCCTGCATCTCCTGTGGAAGCAGCTCAGTGGCTAGGTGGCACTGCAATGCCACGCATGCTCTGCACACAGTCATGAGCAGTGCTCTGCCCAGCCTCCACAGATGGCATAAGGTTGTATCCTCGAGTTGTATGTGGGAGGTTGAGGAGCTTAGAGAAGGGTCAGGCTGGGCGTCTCTGGCAAGCCATTGTTGAAGACACAGGTTTTCTGAATCTTAGGACCCTTTTGTGTCTCTGGGCAGCTAACTACTCTATGTGGATGAGGGAGGAAGAAGGAAGGAGTGGAGGACAGGGATCCTGGAGTGGAATGAGTCCAAGCAACTCACCCACCTGTGTGTTTGAATGGTCAGTCTGCGGCGTCAGAGAGTGCTCCAGATGCTGAGGGCTGGGCTTAGCTGGACTCCCCCTGACCCTATTATGCCAGTAGCTCCAGTCTTGGCTGCTTCTGAAGGTCTCCCAGACAAGAAAGAAGGATTGGGGAGTGATGGACTTAAGCCTGGGAAGCAGAACCTTGACAGGCTGGCTACACTTCAGGAAAGCTGGAACAGGGCCAGGAAATGGGGACTGACTGCATCCTCCCCCTCTAGGGTCCTGCTGCCCCCACATACCTGTGGTGCTCCCAACTCTTCTGAGATGATCCCATTTGAGGATGGCATCATGTGTGGTTTGATGTATGAGATGGTCCCGTGTTTTGGTCCTACTGAGCCTAAGAGCTCTTCCCTCACCTAATCTCCACCTAATTCCCATTGTTCTCTGCCCTAGGAGCCCACCTTCTCAAAGGCACTGCCTCACCCAAGTGCTGTCTCCTGCCTCCTGGAGCTGCTGTCCTAGGTCTTAGTTCTGCCATCTGGTGGACATTGCCATAACTACTGCCACCACCTTCTGAGGCCGTGGACTTCTCAGAGGCCTGACTAGAGAGGGCAGCACAGATCCCAGGGTTGGACTGAGCACTGGGGAGGCAGGCCGCTCTCCAAGCCCAGCAGGCACGCCCACATCCTGCTTCCTGAACAGCGGAACTCCCAAGAGCTGGGCTGAATGGCAGCCGAGGCTCTCACATGCCGAGCAGGATCCTCCAGGTAAAGTCTCCACCCACCCACAGCCTTAGGAAGCCCAAAGACCCCCAGCAGTTTCTCTGCCCTCTTGTTTCTCCTTCCAGAACTGGAGAGGTGCCCAAGGCCATCACCCTGTTTTCCTAGAGCTGAAAAGTTCCTGTGTATGTTCTTGGGTGGGGCACATATTTGAGAATGGAGGATGCTCTCCCTACCTTCCCTTCAGTCCTTTGCCTGGGGCTCCGTGCCTGGGACAGACCAGTGAACTCCCACAACCCCTGCAGAGCTGCCATGTGAACCCAGAGGTCTGAGGACCCACCTTGCAGGAGGAAGGATGGAAGCCCTCATTACAGGATTCCTCCACTTGCCCTGGCAATGGTGAATAATTTATGTACAAGGCAGAGTAGACAATAAATCAGCAGCAATGATTAACATGAGCTATTTTACGTGTGAGAAAGATCTGTGGCAGGAGGTTGCCAGGCTGCTGGTGATTAATGCTGCTGTTTGCCCTGGATTCTGGGCCTTTATATTCAATTATGGCCCTGGAGTGTGTAAGGGGCCCCTTGGATGGCATGGGGGAGATAGGGAGCCCAGGGAGGGAATGGCTGATGCCTAGAACCAAGGCTGAGGTGACAACAGGTAGCTTAGCCATGTGGGCACCTTTACTGATGAGAAAGTTAAGTTAGTGGGATGGAATAGTGGTCATCTCTAAAAACTAGTCGAGAGGGTGCCCTGAGAAGCACACGCAGACCAAAGGAGGCATCCTTGGGAGAGTCTGACCCTTTCAGAGTCAAATCTTGAGTTTCTGAGCCCCCCTACCTGCCCCCTGTGCTGCCACCTCTACCATCTAGGAGTGGGGTAACATCAGCCAGCCAGCTTGGGGTGGGGATGGTGATTAATGTTGGAAAACTTCCCTGTCAGCAACAGAGCCAGGGAGCCAGGTCCTGCCTTCACGTCCTGGGCAGAGATGGTGGCAGTGGGGCAGGCTGGAGAAGGCAGCTCCGGGTGCCCTCCTCCCAGCTGACCCAGGAAGCCCTGGGAGGCCCCCTCCCTGGATTCCCACACTTGGGCCTCTCATCCTCAGCCAGCTCCAGCTGGGCCCTGTCAGTGCTGGGGGTTCCAAAGACCAGTGGCGGCTTTGGGGTTAAATGATTTCCCCCAGCCCAGCCCCTCCCAGCCCTGGCTCCTATCAGCTCCTTCCTCCTCTTCCTCCTCCTTCTCTTCTTCAGTGACCTCTGTGCAGTGTGGCCCTCTCCCCCCTCAGAATCCAAAGGTTGTCACGAGGCCCAGGGTGGGTGTGCAGTTTCTTCTGGGAGCTGGGCTGACAGCTGAGTGCCTGCTCTAAGTCATTCTACCACCAGGCCAATGCTGCAGAATTCCAGTCCTGGGTCAGGAGGAGGTGCTGAAAGAATTGAAGGGAACATCATCACCCTGATGGAGGGTGGGATGGGGCACCAGAGGAGGCTGCCAGGGGCAGGCCAGAGTTTGTGGCTGGAGGGAGTCTCTGGTTCATCTCCGCTAAGCCCTCACCTCTTGCACACCCTGAAGCTTCACGGGAAGCAGTTCTAAGTCATAATGCCGTCTCCAGGCGTGAGCCTGTGTGGCTATGAAATTCTGCACGTCTGCCTCTCTCAGTCTCTGGTGAGTGTCTGGTTCTGAGGCTGTGTGTGTGTGTCTTAGCACCAGTTGTGTTTTTATGAGCCCCTGTGTGGTGAGTACGTGAACAAATTGAAACTGTCCCCGACCTTGGGCCCCACTCACAGCCCATCATTCCCTGACAACAGTCTTCCTCAGCCCCTAATCTTCTGTTTGCCTGACTCAGACCCTGGACTCCTTGGGACTCCATTAATGAGCCCTGGCCACCCCAGGACAAGCCCCAAATTAACCCTACTGCTGACCCCAACATGGACACCTGTAATTAGGCAAGGAGTGGCGGAGGCAGAGAAGGCCCTGGGGCTCAGTGGGGCTAGGGCAAGGCTGCACTGGGACAGGGAACCTAATGCCCAGGAATGCTCTAAAAGCTGTACGTGGCTCCAGGGCCCGACGCCTGGCTCACCTCTAATACCTCTCAAAGCCTCCCAGACGGGGCTCCAGGGAGATTACCCCATAGCAGGGCGCTGGAGGTGGGCAGGGCTGCTCCATGGGCCCACCCTGCTGGCTCTGGGCTGGGGAAGGGGAACGCTGCCCCCAGGGCCTCAGAGCCCAGCAGCCAGCCACAAGGTCTTTAGCTGCCTGAAGCCATGCCCATGACAGCAGCTGCCCAGAGAAAAGCCAAGTCCAGGCTGGCTGGCGCCCACCTCCCAGAGCAAGCCCCTCCCTCCCCGAAACTTGTTTTGTTTGCTCTGCGTAGCATGTCCGGTAGCTCCATCCGCATTAACCCCTGACCCCTACTGTAACTCTTCCTGGGCTCTGACAACCTAGTTTACCCAGTGGCTTCCTCAGGCGCAGGGGGGAGGGCACTACCTTTCCCCTCCCACCCAGCCCGTCGCAGGGTTAGCTGCACTCTCCTTGGGACACCGGATCCCAGGAGCTGCCAGCAGAACCATCGCCCATGAGTGTGCAACGGAGCGCAACTGATATGGCTGCAGCTAAGGGCCTGGAAAGTGTACCTTCATGGTTTGGGAGTGGGAGGCAACTGGGACAATTATCTCGAGAGGCAATCTGGCAGTTTCTATAAAAAATTTTTAATGGACCTATCATTTGACCTGGCAATTCCACTTCCAAGAATTTGTCTATATGTGTCCTGCCCATGTGCTCAGAGGAACAGAGCGAGAATATTTACTGTAGCATTGTAAGAGCTAAAAACTAAAAACATTGTAGCTGTCCACCAAGAGAACTAGCTAAAGAATGAAGCCACAGCTGTACATGGGATAGTATGCCGCCAATCCAAGGGACCATTTGCATGTTCCCATCAAGAGTGATCTTCAAAATATAAGGATAGCAAGGTGAAGAACAGAGTATAGAATATGCCTCCATTTGGGGTGAGGGGGGGGAAGAAAGGAAATAGGCAAACAAGTATTCACATACCTTTGAAAATATCCTTAAAAAAAAAATCTTTAAGAAATAACAGTGGCAGCCCATGGGAAGAGGAACTGAAGGCAACAGTAGGAGGGAGACAACATGTTTACTATTTTAATAATTGTTTCTGTGTACTATGATGTTTTGAACTTTGTACATATTTTACCTTTCAATAGTAAATTTATTATAAATACAAAAATAAATGAAATACATGGGGCCCAGCTACTTAATTTCCAGAAATCTAGCCTGCAGAAATACGCAAGTATACAAAGATTATACAGGGTAGTCTCTTGTTTAAATGTCATATACTGGAAACAACTTAAATGCTAATCACTAGGTAATTGTTTAAATACATCACCCATGGCATAAGCAAACTGTGGAATATCGAGTGGCTATACCAAAATGAGGTGTATCTACATTGTACTGGCATGGAAACCCTTCAAAGACAAATGCAAGGGAAACAGGCAAAAAATTGTAAAGCAATACAAAAATATCATTCCTTTTATGTGAACAAACAAGAAAAAAAGACAGAAAGAAAGAGAGAGAGAAAGAAAAAAGAAAGAAAGGAAGAAAGAAAGAAAAAAGAAAGAAAGGAAAGAAAGAAAGAAGGGAGGGAGGGAGGGAGGAAGGAAGGAAGGAAGGAAGGAAGAAAAAAGAAAAAGAAAAGAGTAAAACTATATGTTTCTCTGTGTACATAGATGAATCTCTAAAACTCTGGATAAATAAACATCAAATTGAAGTCAGAGGGAAAAATGGCATGAGGAGGTTCACAGGTCTTCCAGCACTTCATGTATAATTACAGAATAAAATAAACAAAGGCTTGAAAAAGAACAATAACACTAGAGTCACTCTAGTTTCCTCTGACCACATCAGCTTCTGGAACCCACATGACCACATGTTATTATCCTCTTGTTACAGAATGGAAAACTGAGGCTGAGAGAGATTATGCAACATCCCCAAGGTCACACAGCAAACCCAGGCTAGAGTCAGGCCCCAAAGCTCATAGCTTGTCCATGCCATCTTTCCTTGGGGGTGCCATTTCTTCCATGTTCTGAACCTCTTCAAGAGTATAGCCATCTGGATTGCTACATATGGTACATAGTGAGCTGCCTTCCCTTACTGTCCACCTCACCCCCTCCAGTCCCCAGAGGACCTGCTGGCAAGCCCAGCCAGGGGTGGGCTCCAGAAGCTGGCGCAACTCCCAGCCTTGGCATGGCTGCCAGCTTCCCCATCACCTGCTTCTGTTCTGGCTCCCTCTACCAGCGAGAGCTCAGTACCCGTCCCCCGCCAACACTGCCCCACCATAGAACACCCCCTTAATTACAGTTAATGGCAAAGACCATAAGAGCTTTATTAAGTTTATTATGGACCCAATTAACAGCTAACGCCCCATGACTACTGCCCCCCTCCACCAAAATCCCATTAAACATAATGAAGCAGCCTTTTTCCTCTCCTGCTGGGTGGGGTGCAAGGGGACAGAGAACTCTATCTTCCTGGGCCTGATTCTGCACCCTCAGGCCCACTGGACACGAGCTCAGGCCAGGAGCTTCCTGGGGACCAGGGCTGGGTCCCCAAGACAGAAATTAATCAGCAAGTATTTTGATTCCAGCCATTGAGCCTATACACACACACACACAGTCACACGCTCACATATACACACAGCCCGGCTGATGGTCAAACAATTCCTTTCTCAAAACAGAGATATGGAAACAAACATGGCCCTCCAGCACAACTCCATCCAGCACAAAGACATTATCCCTCCCTGCCCAAGCTCTTCAGAGCAGGGATGTCCAAGCTGAAAGCCTCTGCCTGGGCTGGTCACAGAGTGAGGGATCAGGGAGCTGGGAGTGAGGAAGACTGAGGATGAGAAGGAGACTCTTTCCCTTGGAGCCACACTTTCACCACATTCCAGCCTCTTTTCTGTTTTGGCTGATGGCTTCAAATACTTATGCAGCCCCCACAATAGGCCAGGCACAGTGTAGGGCCCTCTCTGCCACGTCACGTGAGCAGCACCACAGCCCAAGGGGGTAGGTGTTTCCCCCACTTTACACAAGAAGAAATTGCAGCCCCGAGAGACAGCCAGTTTTTGAAACAGGTGTTCTACATGATTTGCCTTAAAAGATCTCTTTTCTCTCCTGCAGCAAGCCACCTTTCCCATCTTAAGGCAGAAGGAACAGAGATCATGGAGCTAATTCTCTTGTTACCTACAAGTAGAGAACAACAGTATAGAGAGGTTCCAGGGACCATCATGGTGATCACAAGCCAGCCTTAGGGTGTAAGTCTTAACTGCACATCAACCTGGATGGAAGTGAGAGGACTAGAAAGGAGAGGACAGCCCCCCCAGTCCCTGCTGCCACAAGAGGCCCCTGAATGACTAGATCCTGAGCCAGGATCTGGCATGAATGAGAAGGCTGGTGGGAGGTGACAAGGGGTGTGTGAGCCACCACACTGGTTAAATCCCCAGCTACCCCAGTAATCAGAACTGTAAGACTTGGGGATTCTGGTCCCTGAGGATCTGTGCCAGGGCTCTCGGTCCATCGCCACTCCAAACCAAGAACTGCCTCAAGATGGGGTGTGGGGTGGCACACAAAGTCTCCAGGGACTTAGGTTCCTTTGCAGGGACTTAGGTTCCTTCACAGGGCCTTGGCCATGGATAAGGAGTAAGGAGTAAATGCTGAGACTGACAGAGCGGAATCAATGGCTGCCCTGAGCAAGGGGGCAGGGGCTCAGGAAGGAAGACCCTTGAACCTTTGCTTGGAAACAGGCTCCCTGTTCCCGTTCCTGCTCCCCCGCCCCCGGGTTGGCCCAGCCTGGAAGCAGCCACTTGAAATGGGTCCCAGGGAGCCTGGGAGAGGGGCTGGCCTGGCTCCAGCCTCCAAGTCCTGGCGCCCCAGCCAGACCCATTTCCCCAACTCCCCCTCAGGCTCAGCCCACACTGGGGTCAGGCGGTGAGAGGGAGAGCTTTCCCTCTAGACCCATCCAAGTCAGGGGCCCTCCCCACAACACACACCCAGCATGGCATCCCTCCAATTGTTTCATCCCTGAGGAGGGCGGGTGATGTGGGCAAGTCAGCACCCTCTCCTTTCCCAAGAGGCCATGGGGCCTGGGGAGGGGGCAGTCCTACTCTCCGGGGTTACTCTGGGGCAGGGCACTGGGGAGCCTCCCTGGGTGAGGTCCCTCCTCTTCCCTTTGCCCTAGATGAGTGTTCTCTGACACCAAGGCCCCCACCCCACCCTCTGAACAAACAGTACCACCCTCCCCACCCTCCTCACACTCAGAGGGATTGGTGCCCAGGTAACCTCAGCTACAGATATCCAGGATCAACCACCGGAAATGCTGGGGAGCCTCTGTGGGAATGGGGTCAGGTGGTGGGCCTCGGGGGGGTGGTTAGGTGGTGCTGAGACTCCGGGTAGGGGGCAAGTATCCATCATTTCCTGGCTATTCAAACTTAAGTCTCCCAACCTCTCTGAATCTCAATTTTTCATCTATAAAATGGGGCTGAAATTAGAACCAACTTCACAGGGCTTTTGTGAACATTAAAATTGTAACATATATAAAATGCTCAGCAAGAATCTGGAGATACTTAGAACACAATGAATGAGAGTTGTGTTGCTGTCTGCAGGGATGGGGTGGCCCCTAGGCTGGTGATAATAATAGCACGTCAGAGCACTGTAAGGACCACGACCCCCTCAACTGGGCTTGTGCTTGGTTCTTCCTGAGAAAAGAGGAGAGTGGTTGCATCTCCTCACCTTGGCCTCCAAGGCCTCCAATAACTACAGTCCACCCTAGCATGAGGATTTCAGAAGGCTGACTCGATCCTGGCTCATTCCCAGTAAGCCCTAAATGTGCCCCCCATCACATATCACATCTTACATGTTCCCCTTCCCCCCAGACACACACACACACACACACACACACACACACACACACACACACACACAATGTTCCTTCTTTCCCCTTCCTTTCCCTGGAGCAAGAAGGAAGAAAGAGATATCAGAGTTTGAAGGATGTGAAAATTAGCTGGAGCTGAGAGGTGTCAACTTCAAGGCAGCGCTCCCCACCCCCATCCCTTCTCTGCCTAAGGGACCGTGTTTCCACAAGTCTCTGCAGGGAGACCCCCACACCACCCCAGGTGTGGACTGATGCTGTCAGGCAAGGAGGACAGTGAGCAGGAGAGGTGGCTTGCCAGGAAAAGCAGCTACCCCAGCCTAGGAGCCTTTGCCAGGGGTACAGCTCCCACCCAGTCCACTCACTGCTCAGATTTGTGAGGCAGGAAGAGGCCAGAGGAAGGATCAGTCTAGCCTCATGGATCTGTTTCCTTGGCCAGAGCTGAAAGGGCCAGGGGCAGAGCCAGCTAGTTGGGCGATAACTCTTCCTGGGAGGCAAGAGGGATCTAGGACATTGTGCATCTCAAAGGGCCTTCCAAGCCCCACCACTGGCCTGTCTGAAGGTCTTGTTGGAGTCCCTGCCTCAATTTCCCCACCTCTCAAAGAGAGCCAAGAGCCGTTACTTGCTGTGCTTTCTGGGAGTGGTCTAATAGCAATGAGTGGGAGCTCCGGGAGAAAAGGCTCTCGCAGAGGAGCTTGTCCCCTCATCCAGTCTCTGTCATCGTTAACAGCCACAATTATTATTATTGGGAGAGACGGGCCAGAGGTGGTCAGGGACATGGTTGGGGTGAATGAAATGAAAAAGTCCTCGGTCTGCGCCATTTCGCCAGGTTAATACTCCTGCCTGTCGGCATGACAGCTGCAAGATTGATTACCCAGGCCTCCCGCTCTTTATAACTCGATCAGTCGAATTAATCTCTGGCTGTCGGCCCATCTGATGCCTGAATCACAAATTTAATTTGGAGGTGTGCAGCTCCTCCCATACCGGCTCCTCCTTTCCTCACAGCAGCCCTTCCTCCTCAGTCCATCCCCACTCCTCGTTCCTTCTCCTCCCCCTTCCTCTTCTTTCTCCCCACTTCTCTGTTCCTCCTCTCCTGCTTCCCTCTTCTCCTGGACCCTCCGGGGGCGGTGAGTGGAGGAGGGAGCGGGGAGTGGGTGGCCTGAGTCAGCAGCCCCTCTGCCCAGGCCAGGGGAGGGGTCATGCTCACCCGCCCACTGGGCAAGGCGCCCACCCCACCATGCTCAACCCCAAGCAGAGAAAGAGGCTTAGCTGACACTAAGTAAGACATATTAATGTACTAAAGACTTAATGAAGTTGGGGGGGAGGACGAGGGGTGGAAAGTGCTTGCTTTATTAGTTTATGGCCGATTAATGGGGACGCCATTACCGTGATGGAGATGGATTGCTGCTGTCAGCAGACTGGGCTGAGGGCCTGCCGCCGCTCCTTTCCTCGGGTGGTGGGTGCCCCAACAGTCAGAGAGAACTTCATTAGAAGCGCCTATAGGATCCCGCCTGGAGAGGCTCTGAGGCCAAGCTGGAGGGGTGGGGGCAGGGGCTCAGCTCTAGGCTCTGGGAGGGGAATCCAAGGGGCCGAGTGCTGGGAGCATGTATCAGTTGAGAGCTCACCCAAAGGCAGTGGGGCAGAATGGTGGCCTGGCTCTGGACCTGCACACCACAGGGGCTTGATATTGTCACCTGGGGGAAAGGAAGGGAGTAAGCTAAAAGGACAGAATAACCAGTGCCCGCTTGATCTGCTGAGACCCTTCCCAGGAAAGGGAGTGAAGAGCACAGAAAGCAAGCCCTGTTCCTTCCATCCTTCCTCAGAGGGGCACAGGGCACAAGGACCCCAGGTCCACTAACCTAGGGGATTGGGCCACCCATTATGGGACAGCAATCTGCGCTAACACTAGAATCCGTAGGACCAGAGCCAGACACTCGCCCCACACTCTCCAAACCACGTGGTAAGAAAGCCACATGTCATCTTACTACACTGATGGACAGTGACTGCATTGGGGTATGGGTGGGGACTTGATAATAAGGGTAAATGTAGTAACCACATTGTTTTTTCATGTGAAACTTTCATAAGAGTGTATATCAATAATACCTTAATTAAAGAAAAAAAGAAAGCCACATGCCTCAACTTCTGCCAGCTGCTGACCTCCCAGGCAGCCAATGGGAAACAATGAGGTGAAAGTCAGGGCGGATAGACTTAGGGGACAGCCATAAGGGCATGGGGGGCAGCTACTACTCAACCTCTCAGCTTTCTCAGGCCTGGGGGAGAGGGTGTCCCAGTCACTGGACAAGCTAATCCAAACACATCTTTGGTGGTGTTCCCTCACCTCTGTGACCCCAGCCATACCTTGCTTTCTGTGAAGATGGAGAAACAAGGCTGGGTCTAACACAGCTCTGCTCCGAGTGACCAATTTCTATTTGGAAGACTCCAGATGGCCCCAGACCTCAGGGTCTTCTATGAGCTCACATCTCTCAGAAGCATATGACATTTTGGTGTGGCCACTTTGATGTAGGAACATTAAACTTCCAGGTGTTTTTTTTATTATTGTCAAGTGATGTTCAAAACAAGCACCCCTCAGCCACCCCCAGAGTTCTAATTGTCCTGAGCTGCTCCCAACCCCAACTCATCCCAGAGAGGAATCAGCGATGAGAAAAGATTCTAGGATGGACTCAAAATCTGTCTGTTGACCAAAATACATGGTACTAAAAGTACATTTTTACACTTTGATAAAAGTTAGGCCAAACAACTTTGGCAACATGACTGAACTAAAATGCCCTGTTTAGTCCCTTTGCCCTTCTTGCTGTGTGTGATATTCTGGATGCATGTGCCTAGGTCCATGGGCTATTCATCTGAGTGCCAGCCCCTGGGTCGGAGTGTGCCATGTCCACGTGCTCCACAAGGGCCTGCAGCTTGGATGTCCGTCTGCACCACAGTGTGCACACTCCCTCCTGGCTACTGACATTGACACTCTGTGCCTGCTCAGGCCAAGGGCCAATCATTAATTTGGGGGTCACCACCAAGGCTCACTCACCAAGGTAGGAGATACCTGTTCATCCTAACTGGGAAATAAATATCCAGTTTCTGAGAGTAATTTAATTATTGGCTCCTGTGGACTAGTGGGTAATTAAATTCCATAGCTCCCAAAGTAATTAATTGCTATGCAAATAGTAATGCCCTCTGCTTTGGAGAGGAGGATCTCGGCCTGCGTTTGCCCTGCAATTAGAAGCTAATAATTACCCTGTCAGTTCCCAGCTCCTGCCGGGTAATTACCTACTAAAGCCGCACTGGTCACTGAAGGCCATGCCCATCACCTGCTGCTATGGCTCTAGCTTTGGTGTCTCCAACAGCCAGGGCAGGGTGTCGCCAGAGTGCTGGTTGATCTTGAGGTACTCCCTGTCCTGCAACATATCCACAAACCCCAGGATGCCCAGAGAGATGCCCCTTCTTCCGACCAAGGACAACAAAGGACAGAACCTCTCTAGCTTCCTTTTGCTAAAGAAAGCAGAGCCCCAGCTCCACCGTGTGTAAATTCCTGTTAGGTAGATTCAACTAACTTACTGAGAGATTCCTAGCTGTTGGAAACTTTCCCCAAAAGAATCTAACAGTTAACCTTCACAAAAATCATTTTTGCCAACTGATATTTTTTGATATGTCAACTGGGCTAGGCTAAGCTATGAGAATGGAAGAGAGGACAGCAGACACTTTCTAGCAAAAACGCACCTTCTCTTAGTTATTCAAGCAAACACTAATCTAGGTCTTGCTGAAAAGGGATTTTGAAGATATAATTAAAGTCCCCAATCAGTTGGCTTTAAACTAGGGAGATTATCCTTTGTGGGCCTGACCTAATCAGGTGAGCTCTTAAAAGGGACTGAGATCTTCCTAAAGAAGGAGAGTGACTGCAAACAGCAGCTGGATCTACATTTGCCCTCCCCTCCCTAGATCTTCCTTTCTTGACTGCCTATCGACAACAGTTTTGCCAGTGCCCAGGGGGCCCAGTTTATTCCTGATCTTTCCTTCCTGATTGCCTGGCCTACAGATTTTGGACTTGCTTAGCCAACCTCCATACTGGCATGAGCCAGTTCCTTGAAATAAATCTCCTTGTTACAATGTATATATACATGGCTGCACATATATAGGCTCTGCCCCTCTCAGGCCCACCTCCTTAGGAAAGAGGCAACATCAAGAACCTAGGATGCCAGTCCCCTCAATCACATCAGCCAATCTCTTGTAATAAGTCTCTCCTGGTTCTCAGCTTGACTGACACAAATTAGAAATGTGGAAATTGGAATCAGATGCAAGACAGTGGCTGACCAAAGATTCCATAGCCCGTAAGTGAGAAAACAAGGCTTGAAAGCCAGGCTCCTGATTATATCAATACTTCTCATTCAGCGAAATGATGTGGCTCCAGGTCCCCCAGGCAGGTTTTACCTGTGCGCAAGGGGGAAGTTGGTAATGGATTCTCCACACCTCATGACTCTTAGGTATCACTGTGGTTGACTTGATATTTCATTTCTTATCTGGGTCTTGTCCCCTCTGTCAGCTCTCAGCCCTCTGTCCCAGGGTCTCAATGTTCTTACTCCTTCCTGAGGACATGGGCCTAGGTGTGGCAGTGCCTCTGTGCTTTCTAAGCATTGTCATCCCCTTAGGAATAGCCAGATTTCACCTTCTGGATCCTCCTCCTCCTCCAGGTCTGAAGTCTTTCAAACGAAGAGTGTCCTGGCATAACCTCAGAGTTGGAGGATCCTTGGGAAAGCTGGATGCTGGGAAGTGGGTAGAGGTGGAGACTGGACTAAAGGAGACAAGAATGGGTCTCAGGAGTCTAGGAAAGAAGAGATATAAAGAGTAGGAGGGCCAAAGAGGGTGACAGTCCTCATCCTGCCTCACACTTGGGCATTTCCCCCTTACCCTTCAGGTCTCAGCTTCCTCCAGGGAGCTCTCCCTCACTCCCAGAAGAGGGGAGGCCAAATGCTCCACATCCTCTCTCTCCCATACTTCTGCCCCGAGCCAACGGAGCAGAAGACTGAGGACCCAGGCAGAGGTGACAGGCTTTGCAGGTCTACTCAACCCACAGGACTGTGTCTAGGACTGAAGGTGGCAGGAAGCATTACAGGTTTTGAGGCCAAAGTCTAACCCTGTGAATACTCTGGGATGAGCATGTGCCACCTAAGGCATGACCCCCACCGCCACTATTGGGAAAGGTGAGATAAAAATGGCAGGTAGAGGGTGGCATCAGGAAAGCCAGAGGTGATAAAAACGTTCCCCAAACTTCACATGGGGATGTGGGCAGGAACTACAGAGAAGTGTTCAAGATTCTCTGTGCCAGGAGGTGAATGTCATCGTATCAGTGAGGGTCTCATTGATTTGAGAGAAGCCAACCTTGGAGAGGTCCTTTACCCCCTCTCCTTGGTTTCACCTGCCCTGTCCCATTACAATAGAAGGAAAATAATAGTATCTCTTGGTCTGGAGTCTGTACCTTGCCATCTATCCCCAACTTCTGCTTCTGTTTTCTGTAGCAACAGGTAGGAGTCATGCTCACACCTGTGCCTTCATGAGGAGACAATTTATTGCCTCTTGCTAGAAATTCTAGGACAAGAATGTCCGAACACTTACACATTGGCACTCTACAGAGAGCAGTCCAGAGACTGGGGATCATGTCTTCCCCATCAGACTCCCTAAAAGCAGGGGACCATGTCTACTCCCTAAACAGGGCAGTTGATATTTCCCTCAATGTTGATATCTTCTCCCTCAATGCCTAGCCCCAAGGTCTGTAAACAGTAATTCTAAAAAATAAAAATAAAAAAAGTACCTATGAAGTGGCCTAGTAGGACAAGAGGTCTCAGAGCATAGCCAGGGGCTTCCCTCTGCATGATCTGGCCTCCTGTCTTAGCTAGTGCAGTTACTGCTCCACTGACAGCTCTTTAGAATCCATCCAGAGGTTTGGCCCCACTGTAATCTCTGGATGATGAATATTTCCCCTAATGAACTGATGGGAATTGGATTAGACCGAAATGCCTGTGTGCTTAGACTCTAGCTGATTAAACCCCCATCTGTGCAAGTCCTGCCTGTGAACACCTCGTTACATATAATTTTTTAAGTAGGGAAAAAGTTATGTTGGTATTCAAATTTTGCAAAGGAGCAGGAGGGTAAGTAGATGAAAAATGTCCAGACTTTTGGCAGGGTCTGGTTGTTTTAAATCTGACCAGGTTAGCACTCTCCACCCTAGGGCACCTCCACTTTCCAAGGGTCCCTCAGGGTTCAGGTGCCTTCACCTTAGCCAGGAGCCCTGCAAAGGATTCTCTGAGCCCATACCTATCTGTCCCTTGCAAGGAGTATTGACTGGGCAGAGTTGTTTGGGGAAAGGCCAGAGAGGGTGATGGGGTAATAGTGGGAGAAGTCAGACCTGTGGATTTAGTTCTCACCAGATGAAACTCCAGCTCTTTGTTCTTACTCCAAAAACACCCAGTCTCCTTCAAAGGAAATTGCAGAGAGTTTGGAGCCCCAACCAGGACAGGGACTCTGGGCTGTCTGGGGCCCTTTGTCGGTCAGGACCAAGGATAGCACCAGGATCTCCAAAACCCCTGGCCCCTCCATCCATGCCTTTTCCTTCCCTGCCAAACATGTTTCTTTCCTTTTCCTCCTCCTTCCCTTCCTCATATTCCTCCTTCTCTTCTTCCTCCTCCTTCTCTTCTCCTTTATTCTTCTTAATCCCAGAGACAGAGCCTGGCTCTGGTTCTTCACCACCAGTACTTTACCACGAAAAAATATTTAAGCACCTTGAGAAGCCTATCCTACCTAATCTCTCTTAAAAGGTTATCCTTATGACTGACTCTCCCTGACACTTACAAGAAAACACACAAGCTGAAATCTGGTGTCTATCAGGAAGGAAGGTCCAAATGATGGTGTTTGAAAGACTGGCTAGCCAAATCTCCTTGTCTCCAGTGGGGCCAGGCCTGCCTGATTTAAGTACTCACAGCATGACTGTGACTCTAACTCCATAGCCCTCCCCTCATCTCTCTGTCCTCCCACACATTCCCTCCCCCTTCCTTCCCCTTCACTCCTCTCCTCTATGTCTCTATGAAAAGTGGCAGCAGCTGCTAGAGAAGGCATACCCTTCAATGAACATCAGCAATTGTAGTGACTGAGTGTCCCAGCCTTCTTTCCTGGTTAATCTAACTTGGGAAGAGTTGAGGTGGGCTCTGGCTCTGCTGCCCATGAAAGGCAGAGAATAAATAACAAGCCAGAGGCATAAACAGATGTGCAGATATATGCAGCGGGCACTTCCCTGCCAAATTACTATGGATGGAACACGGGCAGTGGGCCAGGATGCCCCCACCCCATTTGGAGTTTGGCCACCTGGACCCATCCAAGCTCAACATCCATTTGGCAACATCTGAGTGAGGGGAGGCGATGCCAGGGAAGGGAATGGAAAGGCTGCAGGTGCCCTTAGGTTTGGTTAAGAGCTCCAGAGATTTATCCTGAAGACTCAGGTGGGTGGGGGTTAACATGATGGGGGAGCAATGGGGAGTTCGAACCAGGCCTGCCCTGCCGGTTCCCTAGAGTAGCTCCCCAGGACTTGAGGTGGCTTGAGGGCTGACTCTAACCACTCTGCATATACATATAATGGGCTGTATGCTGCCACTCTCCCTCCCACTTAAGGATTGGGAGTTCCTATGATCTTTGATCATATATGTCACTTTTCAGAGTTGGCACAGGGTATAAGTGGCAGACAGTGGCTGGATGACAGCCAATCAGAAACTGCCAGACATGAAAAGATGTCCCCAAAGATTCCTGCTGTAGAACAAGAGATGGAGGGAAAACTGGTTGGAATTTTTGTGGAACCAGGAGACAAAGCAGGTGAGCAAGAGGAGAAAGTAGGAGTGGGAATGTTTCCTAAGGGGGCCTCTCTCTATGGACACTCCCAGATCTAAATTCAGAGAGACACTAAGACACTGTCTGGGATTCATTCAGGTCACATGGAGTCTTTTCTCTTCATCAGTTATTGATTTGTCTTCCTCATGCCCCGCTATCTCATGTAGATTTGGGGAGCATGGATCAGTTTTTCCAGGACTGATTACTGCCCCTTCTCTTGATAAGGTGATACAGATTCCTGACAATGGGGATGGGAGAGATGTTCTCTGGTCAACTATGGCATTATGATGGACTTGAGTGGACTCCACTTTGTAAGCAATGGGAAGCAAGAGAGTTATATGATAAAGGTAGCAGCCTGAAAAGAAGAGACTGGCAGGGGAGTAGAAGGGTGGGTTAAAGGGAGGAGCAATGCAGAGTAGAGAGGCTAGTTATGAGCCTGTTTTCCTTGCAGCCTGATGATGGGATCCAGAGGCATGCAATGGGAAAGGAATATAGGGAAGGATTAAGGGAGAGTCAGCGGGACCTGGTGACTGAACAGGAATCCGAGGTGAAGAGGCACAGCATGGCCGCATAATTGATCGTCCGATCCAGAATAGTTTAGAGCATGAATGGAGTACTCTCAACCACTTCACCAGAAGGGTAGAAATACACTGGACAATCCTGGGCCAATCTGGACACACAGACACCTTGGTCAAAGGTGAGGACCAAGGTGTGGTACTTGGGCTACAGAACATGGAGGGTGACGCTGACCCAGGCAAGGAGTCTGGGAGGCAGAGCAGCGGGATGGAAGGGGGGCAAATGATGAGCTTGGAATTGGACTTATTGAGTTGGAAGTGTTTGGAGACATTTACCTGGAAATAACCAGCAGGCCACCCTCTTCTTAGCACCCATGGGCACTTGCTTGGAAATGTGGGTTTCAAGCTTGAAAGAGAAGTCAGAGGTAGATATACAGTGGGTATCTTTTGACCCAGTAATGCCACTTTTGGAAATACGAATCTCAGAAATACTCATTCTTGTGCAAAATGATGTACATTTAAGGAAGCTCACTGTGGCATTGTTTGCACAAGCAAAAACTTGGAAACAACAGGAAGGCCCACCAATAAGGAACTGGTTAAATCTACTAAAGAGTGCCATGTGAAATGTATCTATATGTATTGAGGTATATCCTTATGTACTGACCTGGAAAATATCTGATATTTTTTAAGTATAAAGAGTAAATAGCAGTATGACATGATAAATCTAAATATAACTGTTTTAAAACCTAACTTGTGTGTGTGTGTGAAATATGTGAAAGACCCAGAAGAATACACACCACACTATTAACAGCAGTAACTTACAAAGAAGAGAGTAGAATTAGAGGAAAGAGGGGCTTTTACTCGTTATTCTACACATTTCTGAGTGGTTTGAAACTGAAATTTGTATAAGCCTACATTCATGTACTATATTTTAAAGTAAATAACAATAAACAAGGATTTTTAAAAGACAGATTAAGGAGTTACCTTGTGAAAGTAATGATGAAGCTCTGGCAGGGATGAAAGCCACGACCTATTCCCACAGAAGGGGGAGTGAGGAGAAAGGAGGGAGGGCCAGAGAAGATACCCCAGAGTGTGCCCAAAGAAAGCGGACTCATTTCTCACCTCCAAGGATAAGAGAGACAGATGCTGCTCCACAACTGAGGCTGCCCAAATCATTCCCTCCAAACTCCAAGCTCCCCTCCAGCAGAACTGAGCCTATACGGGAGCCCAGCTTTGCAGGGCTCTAGATGTGTCCTAGGTGACCCACTGCTGTTCCAAACTCCATGCTGTTAGAGAAAAGCCCACTTCTTTCTTAAGTGCCACCCTTCCTTACATGACCAGCTCAATGCCAGGCACCACATTGCTCTGGATGACCCACCGCCAACCTAGGGGACCCCGCCCAGGCAGTCCTGACTTCTTCCTGCTTCTCTCCTCTCCCCTGATGCTGCCAAAACGCCCAGGACTTCTCCAGGTGAAGAGAATAATAGCCAGAAGTTAATTCCCTATTCTGGAGCAGGGCTGTGTGTTTGGTGGGGGGTTGGGAGGAGTGGAGTCAAGGGGACAGACAGCAGCCATGACTCACAGGGGCTCCTTCCCTGGGGAGATGGAGCTGACAGACCAGGGTGTGGGACGCTTTGAGGTGATTTTCTGACAAGGCTGTCAGCGCATTTCATTCCTCACTCTCAGCATGAGTCTCCTGCAGCTGAGCTGAGGCTTCTCGTCCTTTCTCTCTCTTCACCTCTCCATGGCTCTCTTCCATTTCCCAATGTCTCCTCCCCACTTGGCAATCCATTCTGGTGCTGACTTTCTGCCTTGGTGCCCTGCTTTCCAGCTCAGCTATGCTTTTTTCTTTCTCTTTTAACAGAATGCATAGTCAGCTTTTCTGTCGGGGTGTCCTAGCCCTGGGCTCCTTCCCAACCACAGCAAATTGTATAGATGATTGGGAGTCCAGGGATGCACAGCACATGGGTCAAGAAAGCAGTGTGTGTGTGTGTGTGTGTGTGTGTGTGAGAGAGAGAGATGAGAGAGAGAGAGAGAGAGAGAGAGAGAGAGAGAGAGAGAGAGAGAGAGAGAGAGAGAGAGAGAGAGAGAGAGAGAGAGAGAGAGAGAGAGAGAGAGAGAAAAGGCTTGCACCTTTTGGGTGTGTATATGCTGCTCAGGGGTGGGAGGATTCAGAGACAGTGTTAGGGGAGGTGGGGGCCCAGCTGAGCCTGTAAGGTCCCTCAGGTCTCAAAAGATTGTAGGACATCAGTATTGGCAGTGTCTACAGAGTTGTCCCATCAGTACCCCCAGCCTCCACTGCTTTATAATGAGAAAGCTGGGGACTGGAGAGTCTAAGTGACTTATGCCCCCTCACACAGCTCGCTAGTGGTGAACCAGGGTGAGAACCAAGGATCCAGACTCAAGACACAAGGCTGTGTCCACCACTCTATCAGAGACTTTAAAGGTCTTATTTCTCAGACACTGTAGATGACAGATTTGACTAGCAACTTCTCAAAGAGGTGGAAAAAGCTAGACTATCCTGGCCTTCAGGATGCTCAGGGGACAGGCAAGGCCCTGCCTCCGCGGCAGTGACACAAGGCTTTCCTCACCATCCTGGCTTCTCCCTCCCCGCCCCTGGGCACACCTGGGGCACATAGCAGTGGGCTGGGAACACTTTAAAAATCCAAGTTCATCTCCTTGGCTACAGACACTTCTTGCTTGACCCCAAGTACCATCTGCCTCATCCAAGGACCTCGCTTAAGATCAATTTGTCTTCTTTTTGTCCAAGCTCTGATTCCAGTCATCCCCGGGGGCTTCCTTTACTTTGTAGAAGTGCCCTCTGTCTCCCACCCAAATCTGGACTCCTTTTAATCCACAGTCCCTTGATATTGGAGTCACTTGCCTTCTTCAGGAACAACACAAGACCCCTTCCCCTTTATTGACTGGAAGAAAAATTAATCCTTAACACAAGCTCTAATCATTTTCCATAAATGTAAAACACCAGCATGGTGTCATCACCCTCCTACTCTGTCCAATACACTCTCTTCGGCTACATGTCCCTGTGCAAAGCTAGCATATGAAGGAATCTCCATCACCACACCATTGCTCCCCCAAATCCATCCCCACGCCTTCAAGAAAGGCCTGAGTTCCTGGGATATGAGTTTGTGAATGCACTAGGCTTTCTCCCATCTCTGTAATCACCTCTCCCAACTGCTGCCATCCCCAGGAAGAGAGAAAAAAAGGCTTGAAAAGAGGTTGGCAGGGCAATAAAAATGTCAGGGCCTTTCGTCTCTGCTCCCTTCTCTCGCCCTCCATCCTCTCCTGCTTTCTCCCTTCATCCCTCTCCCCCTCTCCATCTCCTCCCCTCCTTCCCTCTGCTGCAAACTCGGCTAGGAAGCAGCATTTGGGGTATGAGGCAAGAGAGGTTAATTATTGCTCCCCAGCCCCTCCCACCCCACCCCCCACAAGATGTATCTGACTGTCAGAAGGGGTGACAGATGAAGACAAAGTACAGGTACAGCTCCCAAGAACGGGCCCTCTATGTACCAGCCAAGGGTGGGAGAGGAGGGGGGCGTGATGCCCAAGTTTTAACCCCTCCAACTCCGGTCCACATAGCCAGGAAGGAGTGAGGGGAGTAGGAGAAGCAGGAGTTAGAACCTGGGTCCTGGTCAGAGCAGACTGAGCCCCAGAGACCTGTTGGCCTTCACCTGACATGTTCCAGCAATCTGCGGTTGGGGATGAGGAGGAAGCTGGGACCCTGTCCCAGAGGCTGCAGAATCAAGGTCACAAGCAATCATTCTGAGAATGTTACAGG
This sequence comes from Smutsia gigantea, assembly GCA_032199065.1. Lineage (NCBI taxonomy): Eukaryota > Metazoa > Chordata > Mammalia > Pholidota > Manidae > Smutsia > Smutsia gigantea. Next base: position 62,862 of record JAVSCE010007927.1, on the reverse strand, counting down.
TACAGAGAAGGGAGCTTGTGGAGCAGGGCAGGTAGACTTGGGGGCCCTGGAGCCCTAAGGAGAGGGACAATTCCACTATTCTCCCACCTCCTCCATGACAATGCCCCCCTCACCCAAGTCTGTCTCCAGGCATCTTTGTCAGGGTACTATCTGTGTTTGAGAATGAGAGTTGTGTGTCTGAACTTGTGTGTATTTGCGATGATGTAACTCCTCAGGCTCGAAATGACCTGAATACGTTGGGGTGGGGGTGTGCATGCACAATCACACTCCTTGGAAGAGGTGTCTGTTGGTACCTGTGAGGATGACTGTGCTGTGAGTGTTTGTGTAAGAGAGAGCTTTCGCCTGTAGGTATGACTGTGATAAAGGAGTATGTCTTCAGGAAAACATGGATGTGTGCTTGCAGGTACTGAGGGGCCCATCATTGGGAGGGTGTGGACAATGTGTGTCTTTCTGTGGGTGCATGATATGTGCCAGTATGCAGGGGTATTGTGCACACTGATGTTGGTGTGAGTGTGAATGTGATTGTATGTTTGTGTGCCAGCCTCTTCTTCTCACTGGCAGCCCTCCCTTTCCTGACTCTCCTTTCTCCATAAGCAAACGAGGTGAAATAATTACTTTTCCATCTAAATGCTCCATATTCAAGGCAGAATGAAAACAAAGTGATTTGATAAAATTGTCTTTAAGAAGGAAAAAAGGAAAACAAACGCCTGCTCTGCTCCTCTCCCTGGTGTTCAGGGAGGCCCCAAGCCCTTCAAAGTTAATTAAAGCAGGAACGAAAATTGCAGAATCACTTACCAAACCTTTTCCCATCTCTGCCTTAAAGGTAAGGCAGACCCCAGAAGCCCTGCCTCTGGCCCTGGTCCTTGAGGTCCCCCTGTTCTCAGGCTCAGCTTCTCCCTGGGACCAACCCTCATTCCTTACAGGAGCCCAGGCCTTCCTGCAGCCGTATCTGCAGAAGGGGGCTCTGCCCTTCCTCCTCCCAAAGATTCACTAAAGGGCCTTGTCCAGCCATTTGAAGTCCTTGATGGACACTGCCCTTCCTCCTCCCAGGACATAGCCTGCCCTCAGCCCCTGCTTGCCCTCCCCACAGATCCCCCGAGTCCCCAGCTGCTCTGCGCTTTATCTGTCTTCACTGACCCCCTGGCCTGGTCCTTAGCTCTAGCTCAGCACAGTTCTGGCTGCTTCCGCCTGGTCTGTGTCTGTTCCCCATCAGAGGCTCAGCCCTTCAGCAGCCAAGATAAAAGAGATGGATGGAGGTGAGTTTGGGTGACACCCCTCCCTGCAAGCCCAGAGCTAGAGCCCTAGTTCTGACAGGGGCTCCCTGAGGAGGGCTGGGTGGGAGGGTGAAGACTTCCAAGCTCTCTGGAAGCCCTGTCCCCACGCATCCCCACTCTGCCTTAGCCCTTCCCCTCTTCCTAAGGTCCAGTTCCTAAGGCCTCCTCCAGGCAGGCGCCAAGACAGCAATCATCCCATCCTCCAAAAACGCACTTCAGCAGGAAGCCCTGTCTAGACACCCTGTCCCCACCTCCCTGTGGCTCACCTGCCCAGAAATAGTAATAGTAAAATTGACCATTTGGTGAATACCTATTATGTTCCAGACACATTACTTATAAGCTCTCCAATCTCATCACAGCCCCTGCAGAGTAAGTTTTGTCACTGTTTTTCAGAGGAGAACACGGAAGAAGGAAAGCTAAAAATATTGCTCTAGGTATGCACTTAAAAAGCAGTAGAACTGACATTCAAACCTGTGCTGCAAAACCTCATGCCACCTCACTAGCCTATCCTTAAGCCCCACTTCTGCTCCCAAAGACCTATCATTGCCCTTCAGAGACTGCTGTCCCTCAGAAAACTCACTACTTCCAGAATTTAATCCTTTCTGACTCCAGTTCACACAGTGGGGGAGGGGCAGGGGAGCTGGAAAGCCAGAATTAGAATCTGGGTCCCTGAAAGGGCCAGCTGAATCCAGGAGACCTGGGGGGCCCTCTCCAGCTCTGCTCCAGTGATTGGTGTTGGGAGGAGGGGGCTGGGGAAGACAAGGAGTAATTGTCCCTAGGGTTCTCAACTCTCATCCTAGAAGACCCCATCACTTCTCATAGAAATTCTGTCTTTTCTCCAAGGGGTCTCCAGGACCCATTTCAGTACTAAGTCCATCTGCCTTTCAAGGCTGCCACCAAGGGGACAGGGTGAGACTTGACTGTGGGGTGATGTGTCACCAAAACTGACTTTCATAACTTCAACCTGTTCAGAGAGACTTAAGTAGCCCACATCACAGAGAAAATGTCAGAAAATAAATCCGGTGTAGGAAACAGCCTGTGTTTCCAGCTCCTCCTTCACTCCCTTGATGAGTGGGGATCTAAGAGCTCAACTCTGTAAAGAAAAGAGAGACTGAAGGCAGGGAGGGGAGGCAATAAAGGGACAGAAATCCTGATTTTAGGGTGAAGTAGTCCAGCACAAGAGGGTGATTAGAAAGGGCACAGGCATGAGGTGTCACCACAGACCAAAAGTAAGGATGTTATCTGAAGACTTGATTGCACCTTGATTGCACCTGGAAAACATCTAACAAAATGAGGGAAGAAAGGAAGAAATTATTCAGAAGCACCTTTCCTAATTTAGTCCCAAGAATGTGTATGCGAGGGTGGTGGATGTACCATGACCTTTTCCAGGTCCAGGCCTCAGCCTTGTTCAAATCCCCTGGGCTGAACACAAACTGGAAGCTGCTAAAGGCAGCTAGGAAGGCAATGACCCAGGTGGCTGGGACAAGGCTTCATGGAGCAGTGGTACTGTGAGCCATGCCTCACCCTGCCTGCCAGTGAGTCACCTAAGCCAGGCCAAGCCCTGGAGCTTGCTCTCTTCTCCTTTGCCCCCAGCACACCTGGGACCTAAGTTGAGAAGAGAGAGGACTAGAGAACAATAGGGACCCAATTATGGAGAAGGGAGGAGTGGGAGAAAGGGAGGGGTGGCACCATCTGAGCTGGCCTCCAGGTTCCACCCCAAGACTGCTCTATCGTTGCCACCAGAGCCTCTGTCTCTGCACCCCTCCTCATCTCCATCCCTAAGCCTGCCCTCATTCCTCCCCTCTGGCCCCATCCCTATTCACCAGCCCATCCCTCCCCAAGAATCCTCAAGCCATCCTCCATTATCTGCAACTGACTCCCAGAGCTTCCATCACTGCCTCCCAGACCTGATCCCTCCCAGTCTCTAAATGCCCCCATTGCTGACCTCAGAGCACCTGTTCCTACCCCAGCCTCCCACACCCCATTACTACTCATCCCCAGACATCATCCTTCTTCCTAAGGTGCTTTGCATGGAAAGGTGAGATTTGATCTTCATTAACATTTCATTACCCTAAGTGGACTTACATAGCTGTTCACCATTTAGAAAGAATCTAGTCATTTAGGGGGCTGCAGAAATAACAAAATATATCCTGGGAGGTAATAGGCCTATGGCTCCAGCCCCTTTCCCTCTGCTCTAAGCTGCCTGCACACTTAGAATAGTCCTAGGTGACAGGATCTGAGCTTTTGAGCAAAGGAAGCTCAAGGGACCTCCAAGACCACCAGAGGAATGTTTAAGTCTGTCTACCCCTCACATACACACACACAGAGTTACACATACATGTGCACATAATCCTGTAAACATACACATATATAACTAATGTAAGCATATATATGTTTACATGCACATCTTAGAATAGAATGTAAGTTCCATGAGGGCAGGAACAATGTGTTTTTCTGTGATGTATCTCAACCCCTATAAAATGTTGGCATATAAAAATATTTGTTGAAACAATGGCACATAATGGAACATATTCTTGCAAATAAATATATACATACAACAATACATCCATATATACAATGCATACACATACATATATGCACCTGCATAGTTATCCACACACACACACACACACACACACATATATATATATATATATATATGCATTTAGGTAATCCACATACATAACATGCTATGATGTACATGCATACATGTATACATATACACCATGTACAGTGTATGTAAACACACATATACACATATAACTACTACATGAACCTACTATATTGTATATAGATATCACATATATACTACACATACATGTGCACGTTTACATACATAAATGAATAAAAAATCGAAGCACCTTTGTAACTCAAACTTCTCTAATCAATTTAACTGTCTTAAGGCCCCTGGCCCAGGTCAGGCTGCCACAACCAGAAATATCCACCAGATGGCACTCTTTCGCCACTTCCTATACTTCACAAGTGCTACTCGAGAGAGGTCGTCTCTTTGGCCGAGTGCGAAGCCGGAGAATCCTAGGAGCTTCCCTCTCCTTCCCCTAATCACCAGGGCGGTGGGCGTGTCCTTGGTCTGCAAGCTCCACCCTCTCCGAAGTCTGATTGTCTCCTCCAGCCTGCAGGCTTCTGTTGGAGGGGTGGACTCCCCGTTGGCGTTCCAGTTCGGCTCAGCCCTCAAGCCTACCCCGGTTCACCAACGAGCCAGGGATTGAGCTTCACCCCGGACTCCCTCGGTTCAGACTAGCGCGATTAAAGGACCCTTCATTCGTAGTAACCCGCAACCAGATGCTGGCCCCATTCCTCAGGACAGCCCGAGTTGGGAGTCAGGGTCATTTGCGCACACGTGCCGCCCCCCTCGGCAAACTCCCCACACCCTGCTCCGAAAGTCCAGCCCAGATCAGCCAAAAGCAGGGAGGAGAATGGCCTGGCCCTGGGACGGAGTCCTTCGTCTAGGGAGGGTCTGGTCCGGGTTAACCCTTCCTGTCCTGGTCCGTTCTTGACTCTGGCTCTCTGGTTCGGAGCCGAAAAGAGGTGCATTCGCTGATCTTAAGCAAACTACTTAAAATCTCAGAGGTGGGGGATGTGGGGGAAGTGGGGTGGGACAGAGCCTCTCCCACCTCTAGGCCTGTGCCACTCCATGTCAGCTCTCCTGGAACCTCACAGGTCCGGCGTGAGCAACCTAGGCCGAAAATCTCGGAGAAGGCTTGGAAACCCGTGGGGAGGCGAAGCCGGGAGTTCTGGCAGCCGCTCAGCTTCCCACACTTTCCCTCTCCTCCCACGGGAGAGGCGGGAAATTATTTATTAAAACTCTGCCCGCGCTCTCATTTATTTGCGGTGAATAATCCTCGGCATCGCAACGCGTTTATTAAACCTTTCCCGTCCCTGCATTACTTTAATAATAAACCGCGTGTCACTTTCCAGCGACGTTATTAAAGCCGTCTGCGGAGCAGAGGTGGGAGGGGGCGGCGGCGGGGAGGCAACAGGGTTCCTCCTATTCCGGGCTGTTGAGGCCTGAACCAGCAGGACCGCGAGGGGTCACTGAGGGTGTAAGGAAGTTGCACCCAAATATCCTACAAGGTCTGTAAAACTATCAAGGAATACGGAGGCCCGGAGGCGCAGGGACCAATTTGCTCCGCAGGTGGGCGCGGTAATATCGATAGGACCGCCAGGGGGAGCCTTCGAGACTAGCTGGGCAGGAGTCCCTCGGGAAGAACTAGCCTACAGCGGATTCCAAGAGGCGGAAGGGCCTAGACCCACCTCCCCCTTTCAGCGCCAAGCTGACCTCCTTCTGGTCCGGACGCCAAACAGCACGACCCCTCTATCCCTGGCACACCGCTGACATCTCTAATCCTGCTTCCGCGGTCGCCTTGGAATTCGGCCCAAGCATCCAACCCGCTCGAGCTGACGAATGCAGTTCCTGGGGCCTCCAGGCTGCATCCATCCAGGACTCAGCAATGAGGGCTGTCCTCCGGCTTAGTCTCGGGATGAAGCTCGGCCAAGCCCCCGGGGTTCCGGACCACGCCCCTCCCGAGAGCCCAGGCTCCCTAAGTTGGGCCCCAGAAGACAAGCTCAGACACCGAGCCGACTGCAATCTCTCCAGTGGTGGCGCCAAGCTCCAGGCGGAGCCCAGGCGCGTGGGAGACTGTCGCCATCCACACACCGGGTCTTAACCTCGAGAACTTCAGTTTTCATGTTCTCCCTCAATCAGTCAATAAACTCTGTGCCTTACCAGTGTCCCTGGGCTAGGGAATGAGAGTGTAGAGAGAAATATGGGGAGGGGAAGAATGCGGCTCCATTAAGACCCCCAGCCAGATAGGACAGGACACATTTAGGGCTGATGAGGAAACAGGCTTACCTGACTTTGGTGTCAGACCGGAGATGGGTAATTAATTCCTAGGGGAACCCTAGGGTACAGCCCATACACGTGGCCAAATTTCTCCCCTCCTCCATCCAATTTATGCTTTTATATTGGGGTCCTACCCATATAGACCAGGTTCCCCACTGCCTAGGGAAGAGACCAGACTGAGATGAACAGAGGGACAGCGATCTATTTCTAGACCAGCTCCAGTGGAGTGTAGACTGGGAAGAACCTCCTTTCAGCCAGATGGCTCCAGCCTTCCTTCCTAGAGGGCAGGCTAGGCCCCAGCTCTAGCTTCCTCTCTGTACATCTGGCCAGCAAGTCTGTAGAGAGCAGGATCTGCAGTTTCTGGAAGCTAGAGTCCTACTACCACGGGAGGCCTCTCACGGAAATGGGGTCTTCATGTGCACATCCGCATGAACCATCTATGCATCTGTGCATCTCAGTTTGCTCATAAGTCTTTATTGAGTGCTTACTGTGCCTAGTCTTGTGCTAGGCATTGACCAATACAGGGTGATATAAGATATAGTGCTGGCTTCCAGGAGTTTCCAAAATGACAGGAGAAATTCGACATGACTAAATGTGCATCCTACTGCACTGCGCTAAAACCATGTTCCACTGTGTTCTCCTGGACAGAAAAGATGGTGAGCAGCAAACACGACTGCAGTTAGTAAGTTCAAGGAGAGGGAAATTTCTAGAAGGTGAGCTTTGAGGAAGGATAAACTGAGGTTGGCAAAAATTAGGGACTAGATAAATAACAGCAGGAATTGTAGGGAAGGGCAGTTAGAAAGACTGGCTGAGCAGTGCTGGAGGAAGAGCTGCCAGAAAGAAGTGGAGGATGTATTGTATTTCCCGCAATAGTGTCTGCACTTCTTTGTGTCTGCTCTGCACCTGCCATGCCCCAACCCAGCCAGGGGACTAGGTAACTGTTGCCTTCTGCCTGGTTGGTCGACACTGAAGACTTTTCTGGCCAGGGCATCTCCTGCATGAGCTTCTTTGCATCCCACCTCCCCTAGTCTCTGCCTCTCTCCTTACCTTCCTCCAATTTTTGCCCTCCCCCACACCCTGGAACCATGTCTCCCCACTTAGGGCATTAAAGCAACCTGTGAAAAGGCCCTGCCCACCCCTTCCCAGTTCTTTTCAAGAGCAGGGATGAACACTATCCCCACTCGCCCACCCCCATGGGCCTGAGCTCCAGACCTAGTAGTAATCCTCGCCCTCTTCACTCTCAGCCTCCTCCTCAGGAGCCAGATGCAGGGATGGCAGCTGGGAGATGCCTGTGGCGTTCAGCTGGTCTGCAAACACATGTGGGAAAAGGAGAGAGAACAGAAAAGGGGGTTGTCAGTGCCCACATATCCCAGTTTGTAGGAAAGCCGTGCTTGCACAAATGAACACATTCAATGGCTCAAATTACCACCAGTCCCCAGAGCCAAGGACTCCCCATTACCTGGTGTGAGCACTGTCAGGCTAGCTGAGGCCTCCACCTGGCCCAGGGCATTGCGGGCCAGGCAGCGGTAGGTGCCCTCATCACTGGGACGCACAGCCTGGATCTGCAGCCAGCTCGTCACCTCAAACCTCTGGGGTCCACCCCTAAACTGGAAACAGAGGAGGAGTCAACAGAGTCTTTTTAAAGAAACCCTGAGTTGCCTGAGAGAATCCTCTGCTCCCTGCCCCTACCTGCACAGAGATGTGGGGGTCATCCCCTGGCAGCTGAATGTCCAAGCCGTCCTTCCTCCACTCGATGGAGGCCATGGGGTAGGCAAACACCTCACAGCCAAATATCACGTCCTGCCCCATCACTTTCCAAATGTCGAATGGATGGGACACAATCTGGGGCTCTGGAGGTGGAGGTGGGAGGCCTGAGAACAGGGTGTCGTCACATGCAACCCAGCAAGGACCCCATATATGAACTACTGTGTTTGTGTTTGGGGGAAATACAATACATGCTGGGGTAAATACACATCCATGAACATAACATGACATGTAACACAGGGACATATAAATGTAGGTGCAGGTACACACAAGAGTACAAACTCAGATGGAGCTGTGCATGATTATGGGATGCACAAACAAGCACACAGACCCATACCTCAGCTTGGCAGCAACACTCTGTCCCTGACTGCACCCCTGTCCTCATTTCACCCTCTAGGCGCCTGTTCTGCTGTACTTGTAACCAGCACTTCCCCCCTCCCACTTTACTAACCAGGTCCAGGTTCCAATGGTTTGAAGAATAGCCCTCCCCAACCCCACCCTCAAGGGGCAGGGGGTCCACTTGGCAAAGGCAGAGAACCTGAAATCCGACCTGGGCAGCAGGCAGAAAGCCTGGAGTTGTGGAACAAGTGTGGGGGCCCCCCCACAGGGTGTTTGTGTTCCCTGGCAGCCCCAGCAAAGCCAGACCCCTCAAAGGGGCTCAGGAAGTGAAAGTTGCTAAAATGGCCAAAGAAAACCTGAGGCTGGCTTGAATGACCCTCAGCCCCCCTGAGATGAGGGGAAGGGGAGCTTGAAGAGAGCCCCCTCCTCGAAGAGACAAGGAGGGAGGTGGAGAGGTGGGGTTAACAGCTTGCTCTAGGAATCCGAGTCCACCCAAATGAAACCTGGTTGCATCTCACAGGAACCCAATTCTCACTGCCTGGGCTCCAGTGGTCTGGGCAAAGTCTGGGAGTCTCTTCACTCCCTCACTTTTGAGACCAATCATTGGCTTTGTGCCTGCTCCCTCAGAGGGTTGGTCCCTGTCAGACGAGTCTGGAACTTTCACGAGCCTCAACGCATTCATCTTGTCACCAAACCTCGGAGGGCCCCTTCAGGCGGCTGCCTCTGCGGACTAGCAACGAGATTAGACAGGCTCTTAGGCTGGACTCGAGGATACCCTGGCCTCATCTTTTTCGCTCCGCTGGCCAGAGACCAGTGCAGTCGGGGTCAGGGAGCAAGAACTCGAGGAACCCCTGGTGCTGGGGGTAGGGGCCCCGGGCCGTGCGTACCAGATTCGCAGGGCCCTGGATGCGCTACAGTGAGGTTGGCTTCAGGCCGAGCGCGGGCCGCCTCCTGCAGGCGGCAGATCTGCGCGTAGGTGCGGCCATCCGAACCGCAGAGCGGGCGCTGCGAGCGGCAAGCACACAGAGGCTCTGGCACCTCTCCGCGACTAAGGTCGCCGCCTGCGTCTAGCCGGCACTCGAGCTGCTCGCCACAGCGCCCGTAGAAGTGGGTGCTGGGGTCCAGGTCACAGAGTTGTCCCTCAAGGTTGGCGCATTCCCAGCAGCAGTCGCACGCGTCCCGCACCTGGCCGGCCAGGCAGCCCCGTGGCGCGGCGCACTCCTCTGGCCGACAGGGAGCGCAGCCTTCTCCCTCCACCAGCAGCCGCAGCCAGCCGCGCCGCAGGTAATCGGGGCCTGCAGACCGCCGCGCGCCCGCCGCGGAAGACGTCCGCACCAGCAGCAGTAGCAGTAACAGCGGCAGGGCCAAGGTAGCGGCGGGCGGCTGTGGCATGGTTAGCTGGAAGCCCTTCAGCACTCGGAGCTTCAGCGCCTGGGTGGCACCCTGCCAGGGAGGGAACTCAGGTCAGGAGGTCAGAAGCAACCTCACTACTCCTTGTACCTAAGTTTGACTCTAGCACTGCCCCCTCCCCTGCTACACTGGAGTCAAGTAGACCCTCCACACAGAGGCAAGGTGACCCTCTAGGAGTCATCCAGTTATGCTGGGGTGATAATCGATTGCGCTGTTCCTACAGAGTTGGCGAGAGGTGAGAAGAAGAGGTGGTAAAACTCAGGAGAGAGCATGCACACACACACACACACACACACACACAGAGCCCCCACCCAGCACCACCATACACCATCCAAGCTCTAGAAATGGATGGACCCAGGAGAACTAAGGAGTTGTTAATAAGAATGGGAAGGGATGGGGAAGAGATGGAGTGGGGTGATGTACTGGGGCCCAGAGCGCTCACCTAGTGTCCCGGACTAAGCCCTTTAGAGCAGCCGTGTCTCTGGTTCGAAAGAGGAGGCAGTGGAAAGAACGCGGAGGTTAACAATCGGCTAGACCCTCATGCCACCATTGCTGCTCGGAGGATCTCTGAGAGCCTGCGGACTTAGAGAGCAGCTCCTCCACCCCTTCTCCCCGCCCCCTCGACGTCGCACACCGCCCTCCCTCTCCGTCGTCTCAGAGCTCTGAAGCTGCCAATTTTATGCAGCCACATGGGACCCTCATGGGTCATTTCCTCCTAGCCTGAGCCAAAGTCACAGAGAGAACAGAAGAGCCGTAACAGGACACCGAAGCTGGCGAAGACCAGAGACGGGGTGGAGTGGGAGTTGGGAGTAAGGTATGGAGGGGTGGCTGGGAAGCTCGAAGAGTTGACTGAACCGCAAGCCCCGATCCATCTGATTTTACAGTCCCTAGGGTGTGCTAGAACAGCTGTATAACCAGAAGGCGGTAGGAGCTGTGGTACCAAGTTGGAAGCTCCTGGAGGGCAGGGCCAACTAACATCGTTTCCCCATAAGCCAGGGCCAGCTTCCCCACCAAGGCGCCAACCAGACTTGCGGCGCTTACATCGGCCTCCCCACATCCGGCAGGTGCTTCAGCCCGAGGATGAACAGGGTGTTAGAGGTCCGAGCAGACGAGCCGCCACAGGGAGAGATGGGCGGGGTGCCTCTCCAGCAGACCTCGCTCGGGATCGGGATTACAGGTTGTGGCTGCGAGGCATTCCGCCGCCACCGTGGCACTTTGGGCTGGGGGCGGGGAGGAAAGTATTCCTGGAGGCCCGCCCACCTTACCCGGGGTCTGCCAGACCCCGCCCCGGCCTTCCCCAACCAGTTCGCAGAAGCCGCGGTGCAGTCCAGTTAGTAAGGGGCGGTAACTGAGCTTTGCAGCCGGGGAGGTGATGGAATTTAGTCAGGCTCGGCCCAAAAGGACCCAACCCCTAGCCTAGCGGCAGGCGTTCTGGCTTCCAGGCCAGCCCCGGAGTTCAGAGTGGGGCCGCGATGTCCGGACTGCCCTGGGAGATCGGCTCCGCATGCGTACTGGAAGCCCGGCGATTTGAACTTTCGGGTACGGTGCCTACTTCTCCCTATGGACCTGAACTCGGCCAAGCCCTTTCACTTAGGGTTTCTCATCCGCGTACATGCAACTCATGGATGAAATGGGGGAAGGCAGGTACACCGTCACCCTGTTCCCTAAAACTGCCAGAGGGACGGGAAGCAGCTTCAGGCGAGGCCTCGCAACTGTCGCGAGAATGAGAACAGGAAGTCTAGAATTGGTACAGGAAAAGCCCGCGGGTTTTAAACAGGTAAAAGAATGGACGAGCCAGCTGTAGTTGGTAGTTATGGATAATTCCAGTCCTTAGCCTTGCGGGCATCTGGTGTCGACCTGGGCCAGAAGTGAACTGTAAGAGAACCGCAGGAAGCCCTGAAAAAAGGGAGCCTGGGCCACGGTGACTTGAAATCGAGGAGCTGACTAATGGAGCCACCCAAATTGAGGTCTCTGGCTCTGACTGAAGAAAGTACCTCGAGGGCGGGTTCGATGTCGGGGATACCAAGCGGAAGCAGTCCGGGATCTCTTAATGAATTGTTGCCGCCTTCTAAAAATCGGAGCCAGTATTTAAACAACAAACTTCACAGACCTAGAAAGTCTTCACTTTATTGTAGCTGGTTGCTTGCTTCCAGTCAGCTGTGCTCTAAGCGCCTGGTGTTAGGAATCGCGCCTGACTCATCACTGTATCTTGTGAACTCAGCCCCGCGCCTGGCGGCACAACAAATTCTCGGTAAATATTTCTGTATTACATGTGAAAGACTTTTCCTGAATGTGAAAATCAAGTTTAACCTGGATTTTCTGAGTCGCCGATGATGAAGACTGGATTGGCGGGGAAGGAGCGCCCTCTGGTGGGCTTGAGATTGGTGACAAGAACATGACTGAATACGGTAGGCACCAAAAAAATTGACTATATAGATGTGCTTTCATTAAGTAGAGATTTGACACATATTATACAAATACTTTTACAAGGCGATTTTTTACATAACACAATTTGAAAGCCTAGATACGTTCCGGGATCCTCATCATCTGGCGCTGTCCATTAAGGCTCCAAAACACATTCAATCACATCTATTTGCATTATAAATAGTAAAGAACCCCCCCCCCCCCAAATATTTTGCACATTCATACTTTAAAAATGTTGACCGGGTCATGCAAAGCTGTTGGGCTACAGGAAAGGATTCTCTAATCAGATGATGTGCGAACTGCAAGGAGATAAGCCAGGTGGCAACATCTTACATCCTTTGCATCTATGTGACGGAGACTGGATTCAGATGAGGAGGATGAAGTTAAAATTTCTTGAAGAAAAGATAGTCCTGCCTCTTTCCCCCAACTCTTTTCTGTAGATGCTTGTACTAAAGAAGGAATAATATATTGGTGTAGTTTGCTTTTCAGTGTGAATCATAGCCTGGAGTTAACAGGTTAATTTCTTAATACCTTCACTTTCTTTCAGCCACTCCCCCATGAAGTAATTGTTAAATATAATGAAAGAATGAAATGGGTTCTATACAGATGAACAACATAAGATGAAACAAGGCCTAAAGGATCAGTGTGTAACTTGATCAGAAACTATTTGGGAGGACCCACACATTCTAACCTGTCACTTCATGAACCCTGTTTTGACCCAGCCGGTGAAAATAGTGGGCTTGCAACTCTGAGGGAGTAGCTGAATTGAAACAGATGGTCCAGATCGACCCATTAGAGATGGATACAGAAGAATTGTGCTTTCTGTGAACATTAGAATCAGTTAAGTTTAAAAAGGCTTAGCATAGATAATTAAGACAGAATACCTCATAGCTACCTACTATGACAAACTGATGAACTTAGTCAAAGTGAAAAATATGTGTAGGAAAATAAGGTTAAGTGAAAAGGAGAAGTACATGGATACTGATCACAACCATGTCAATATTGTCATCATATATATCATCAATAAACACCCTAAGAGAATTTGGAATGCAGCAAATGCTTGTGTATAATGCTGGCTATTCCTTTACTTTGTAAAATTGTTTTTCATAATAAAAAAGTAGAGGCTACACAATGAATACTATTCAGCCATAAGAAAGAAACAAATCCGACCATGGATGGAGCTGGAGGATATTATGGTCAGTGAAATAAGCCAGGCAGAGAATGACAAGTACCAAATGATTTCTCTCATTTTTGGGAGTATAGCAACAAAGCAAAACTGAAGGAACAAAACAGCAACAGACTCAAACTCCAAGAAGGGACTAGTGGTTACCACAGGCGAGGGAGGGAGAAGGGGACTGAGGGGTATTATGATTGGCACACATGGTATTGGGGGGATCATGGGGAAGACAGTGTAGCACAGAGAAGGCAAATTGTGACTGTGGCATCTTACTACACTGTTGGGCAGTGACTGCAATGGGGTATGAGGGGGACACGATAACATGGGTGAATGTAGTAATCACGTTGTTTTTTTTCCTGTGAAACCTTCATAAGACTATATCAGTAATAAGTATTCTTAGTTCATTCCTAGGTATTTTATTCTTTATGATGCAACTGTGAATGGAATTGTTTTCCTGATTTCTCTCTCTGCTAGTTCATTGTTAGTGTATAGGAATGCCCAGATTTCAGCGTATTAATTTTGTATCCCGCAACTTGGCTGAATTCAGATATTAGATCTAGTAGTTTTGGAGTGGATTCTTTAGGGTTTTTTATGTACAATATCATGTCATCTGCAATAAGTATTATTGATATACACTCTTATGAAGGTTTCACATGAAAAAACAATGTGGTGTATATCAATAATACCTTAGTTATTATTGATATACACTCTTATGAAGGTTTCACATGAAAAAACAATGTGGTGTATATCAATAATACCTTAGTTATTATTGATATACACTCTTATGAAGGTTTCACACGAAAAAACAATGTGGTTACTACATTCACCCATGTTATCGTGTCCCCACCCACACCTCAATGCAGTCACTGCCCATCAGTGTAGTAAGATGCCACAGATTCAATATTTGCCTTCTCTGTGCTACACTGTTTTCCCCTTGATCCCCCACACCATGTGTACTTAACATAATACCCCTCAGTCACCTTCTCCCGCCCTCCCATACCATTCCCTTTTGGTAACCACTAGTCCCTCTTGGAGTCTCTGAGTCTGCTGCTATTTTGTTCCTTCAGTTTTGCTTCGTTGCTATACTCCACAAATGAGGGAAATCATTTGGCACTTGTCTTTCTCTGCCTAGCTTATTTCACTGAGTATAATATCCTCCAGCTCCATCCATGTTGTTGCAAATGGTAGGATTTGCTTCTTTCTTATGGCTGAATAGTATTCCATTGTGTAAATGTACCACCTCTTCTTTATCCATTCATCTATTGATGGACACTTAGGTTGCTTCCATATCTTGGTTAGTGTAAAAAGTGCTGCAATAAACATAGGAGTGCATATGTCTTTTTGAATCTGAGAAGTTGTATTCTTTGAGTAAATTCCAAGGAGTGGGATTCATGGGTCAAATGGTATTTGTATTTTTAGTTTTTTGAGGAACCTCCATATTGCTTTCCACAATGGTTGAACTAGCTTACATTCTCACCAGCAGTGTAGGAGGGTTTCCCTTTCTCTGCATCCTCACCAGCATTTGTTGTTCTTAGTCTTTTCAATGCTGGCCATCCTTACTGGTGTGAGGTGATATCTCATTGTGGTTTTAATTTGCATTTCCCTGATGATTAATGAATGTGGAGCATCTTTTCATGTGTCTGTTGGCCATCTGAATTTCTTCTTTGGAGAACCGTCTCTTCATATCCTCTGCCCATTTTTTAATTGGGTTATTTCCTTTTTGGGTGTTGAGGCATGTAAGTTCTTTACATATTTTGGATGTTAGCCCCTTGTCGGATATGTCATTTACAAATATATTCTCACCATCAACAGAACAAATAGGATGACTTTTTGTTCTGTTGATGGTGTCCTTTGTTGTACAGAAACTTTTTAGTTTGATGTAGTCCCATGAGTTCATTTTTGCTTTTGTTTCCCTTGCTCGAGGAGATGCATTCAGGAAGAAGTTGTTCATGCTTATATTCAGAAGATTTTTGCCTGTTGTCTTCTAAGAGTTCTATGGTTTCATGACTTACATTCAGGTCCTTGATCCATTTCGAGTTTACTTTTGTGTATGGGGTTAAACAATAATCCAGTTTCATTCTCTTGCATGTAGCTGTCCAGTTTTGCCAACATTATAAGTCCATGGCTCCTTTATCATATATTAATTGACCATGTATGGTTGGGTTAATATCAGGGCTCTCTAGTCTGTTCCGTTGGTCTATGAGTCTGTTCTTGTGTCAGTACCAAATTGTCTTGAGTACTGTGGCTTTGTAGTAGAGCTTGAAGTTGGGGAGTGTAATCCCACCAGCTTTATTCTTCCTTCTCAGGATTGCTTTGGCTATTCAGGGTCTTTTGTGGTTCCATATGAATTTTAGAACGATTTTCTCTAGTTGAAGAATGCTGTTGGTATTTTGATAGGAATTGCCTTGAATCTGTAGATTGCTTTAGGCAGGATGGCCATTTTGACAATATTAATTCTTCCCATCCATGAACACGGGATGTGTTTCCATTTATTGGTATCTTCTTTAATTTCCCTCATGAGTGTCTTGTAGTTTTCAGAGTGTAGGTCTTTCACTTCCTTGATTAGGTTTATTCCTAGGTATTTTATTCTTTTTGATGAAACTGTGAATGGAATTGTTTTCCTGATTTCTCTCTCTGCTAGTTCATTGTTAGTGTATAGAAATGCCATAGATTTCTTTTTTTTATAATTTATTTTGGTATCATTAATCTACAATTACATGCGCAATATTATGGTTATTAAACTACCCCTTCATCAGGTCCCCTCCACCAACCCCATTACAGTCACTGTCCATCAGCGTAGTGAGATGCTATAGAATCACTACTTGTCTTCTCTGAGTTGTACAGCTCTCTGCATGCCGCCCCACCCCAGCATTACGTCTGCTAATCGTAATGCCCCTTTTTCCCTCTTATCCCTCCCTTCCCATCCATCTTCCCCAGTCCCTTTGCCTTTGGTAACTATTAGTCCGTTCTGGGGTTCTGTGAGTCTGCTGCTGTTTTTTTCCTTCAGTATTTCTTCCTTGTTTTTTTTTATAAGTTTATTTTTATATCATTAATCTACAATTAAATGAGTAATATTATGGTGATTACACTACCCCCTTCATCAGGTCCCCCCCCCCAACCCCATTACAGTCACTGTCCATCAGCGTAGTGAGACGCCATAGAGTCACTACTTGTCCTCTCTGGGTTGTACAGCCCTCCCCGTGCCCCCCAACATTACATCTGCTAATCGTAATGTCCCTTCTTCCCCCTTGCCCCTCCCTTCCCACCCATCCTCCCCAGTCCCTTTCCCTTTGGTAACTATTAGTCCGTTCTTGGGTTCTGTGAGTCTCCCGCTGTTTTGTTCCTTCAGTTTTTTTTTTTCTTAGTTCTTATACTCCACATATGAGTGAAATCATTTGGTACTTGTCTTTTTCAGCTTGGCTTATTTCACTGAGCATAATACCGTCTAGCTCCATCCATGTTGTTGTAAATGGTAGGATTTGTTTTCTTCTTATGGCTGAATAATATTCCATTGTGTATATGTACCACATCTTCTTTATCCTTCATCTACTGATGGACACTTAGGTTGCTTCCATTTCTTGGCTATTGTAAATAGTGCTGCAGTAAACATAGGGGTGCATATGTCTTTTTCAAACTGGGCTGCTGCATTCTTAGGGTAAATTCCTAGGAGTGGAATTCCTGGGTCAAATTGTATTTCTATTTTGAGTTTTTTGAGGAACCTCCATACTGCTTTCCACAATGGTTGAACTAATTTGCAGTCCCACCAGCAGTGTAGGAGGGTTCCCTTTTCTCCACATCCTCGCCAACATTTGTTGTTGTTTGTGTTTTGGATGTTGGCCATCCTCACTGGTGTGAGGTGATATCTCATTGTGGTTTTAATCTGCATTTCTCTGATGATTAGCGATGTGGAGCATCTTTTCATGTGCCTGTTGGCCATCTGAATTTTTTCTTCTTTAGAGAAGTGTCTATTCATGTCGTCTGCCAATTTCTTAATTGGATTATTTGCTTTTTGTTTGTTAAGGTGCGAGAATTCTTTATATATTTTGGATGTCAACCCCTTATCGGATACGTCATTTATGAATATATTCTCCCATACTGTAGGCTGTCTTTTTGTTCTACTGATGGTGTCCTTTGCTGTACAGAAGCTTTCAGCATGATATCGTCCCACTTGTTCATTTTTGCTTTTGTTTCCTTTGCATGGGGAGATATGTTCATGAAGAAGTCGCTCATGTTTATGTCCAAGAGATTTTTGCCTATGTTTTTTTCTAAGAGTTTTATGGTTTCATGACTTACATTCAAGTATTTGATCCACCTTGAGTTTACCTTTGTGTATGGGGTTAGACTGTATTCCAGTTTCATTCTCTTACATGTAGCTGTCCAGTTTTTCCAACACCAGCTGCTGAAGAGGCTGTCATCTCCCCATTGTATATCCAAGGCTCCTTTATCAAATATTAATTGACTGTATATGTTTGGGTTAATGTTTGGATTTTCTGTTCTGTTCCACTGGTCTGTGGGTCTGTTTTTCTGCCAATACCAAATTGTCTTGATTACTGTGGCTTTGTAGGACAGCTTGAAGTCAGGGAGCATAATTCCCCCTGTTTTATTCCTCCTTCTCAGGATTGCTTTGGCTATTCAGGGTCTTTTGTGGTTCCATATGAATTTTAGAATTATTTGTTCCAGTTCACTGAAGAAAGCTGTTGGTAGTTTGATACGGATTGCGTTGAATCTGTAGATTGTTTTAGGTAGTATAGCCATTTTGACAATATTTATTCTTCCTAGCCAAGAGCATGGGATGCATTTCCATTTGTTAGTGTCCTCTTTAATTTCTCCTAGGAGTGTCTTGTAGTTTTCAGAGTACAGGTCTTTCACTTCCTTCGTTAGGTTTATTCCTAGGTATTTTATTCTTTTTGATGCAATTGTGAATGGAATTATTTTTCTGATTTCTCTTTCTGTTAGTTCATCATTAGTGTATAGGAAAGCAACAGATTTCTGTGTGTTAATTTTGTATCCTGCTACTTTGCTGAATTCAGATATTAGTTCTAGTAATTTTGGAGTGGAGTCTTTAGGGTTTTTTATGTACAGTATCATGTCATCTGCAAATAGTGACAATTTGACTTCTTCTTTACCAATCTGGATGCCTTGTATTTCTTTGTTTTGTCTGATTGCCATGGCTAGGGCCTCCAGTACTATCTTGAATAACAGTGGAGAGAGTGGGCATCCCTGTCTTGTTCCCGATCTTAGATAAAAAGCTTTCAGCGTCTCGCCGTTAAGTATGATGTTAGCTGTGGGTTTGTCATATATGGCCTTTATGATGTTGAGGTACTTGCCATCTATACCCATTTTGTTGAGAGTTTTAATCAGGAATGGATGCTGAATTTTGTCAAATGCTGTTTCATCATCTGTGGAGATGATCATGTGGTTTTTGTTCTTCTTTTTGTTGATGTGGTGGATGATGTTGATGGATTTTCGAATGTTGTACCATCCTTACATCACTGGGATGAATCCCACTTGATCATGGTGTATGATCCTCTTGATGTATTTTTGAATTCGGTTTGCTAATATTTTGTTGAATATTTTTGCATCTATGTTCATCAGGGATATTGGTCTGTACTTTTATTTTTTGGTGAGGTCTTTGCCTGGTTTTGTTATTAGAGTGATGCTGGCTTCATAGAATGATTTTGAAAGTATTCCCTCCTCTTCTATTTTTTGGAAAACTTTAAGGAGAATGAGTATTATTTCTCCTCTAAATGTCTGATAAAATTCAGAGGTGAATCCATCTGGTCCGGGGGTTTTGTTCCTGGGTAGTTTTTTGATTACCGATTCAATTTCTTTGCTGGTGATTGGTCTGTTTAGTTTTTCTGTTTCTTGCATGGTCAGTCTTGGGAGGTTGTATTTTTCTAAGAAGTTGTCTATTTCTTCTATGTTTTCCAGCTTGTTAGCATATAGATTCTCATAATATTCTCTTATAATTATTTGTATTTCTGTGGGATCCGTTATTATTTTTCCTTTCTCATTTCTGATTCTGTTTATATGTGTAGATTCTCTTTTTCTCTTAATGAGTCTGGCTAGGGGTTTATCTATTTTGTTTATTTTTTCAAAGAACCAGCTTTTGGTTTCATTGATTTTTTTTCTATTGTTTTATTCTTCTCAATTTTATTTATTTCTTCTCTGATCTTTATTATGTCCCTCCTTCTGGTGACTTTGGGCCTCATTTATTCTTCTTTTTCCAATTTCAGTAATTGTGTCTTTAGACTATTCATTTGGAAATGTTCTTCCTTCTTTAAATAGGCCTGGATTGCAATATACTTTCCTCTTAGAAATGCCGTTGCCGCATCGCACAGAAGTTGTGGCTTTGTGTTGTTGTTGTCATTAGTCTCCATATATTCTTTGATTTCTGTTTTGATTTGGTCGTTAACCCATTGATTAATTAAGAGAATGTTGTTAAGTCTCCATGTATTTGTGAGCCTTTTTGATTTCTTTCTAAAATTTATTTCTAGTTTTATACCTTGGTGATCTGAGAAGTTGGTTGGTAGGATTTCAATGTTTTTGAATTTACTGAGGTTCTTTTTGTGGCCTAGTATGTGGTCTATTCTGGAAAATGTTCCATGTGCACTTGAGAAGAATGTCTATCCTGCTGCTTTTGGGTGCAGAGTTCTGTAGATGTCTGTTAGGTCCATCTGTTCTAATGTGTTGTTCAGTGCCTCTGTGTCCTTACTTATTCTCTGTCTGGTTGATCTGTCCTTTGGAGTGAGTGGTGTGTTGAAGTCTCCTAAAACGAATGCATTGCTGTCTATTTCCTCCTTTAATTGTGTTAGTATTTGTTTCACATATGCTGGCGCTCCTGTGGTGGGTGCATATATATTTATAATGGTTATATCTTCTTGTTGGACTGACCCCTTTATCATTATGTAATGTACTTCTTTATCTCTTGCTGCTTTCTTCGTTTTGAAGTCTATTTTGTCTGATACAAGTACTGCAACGCCTGCTTTTTTCTCTTTGTTGTTTGCATGAAATATCTTTTTCCATCCCTTCACTTTTAGTCTGTGTATATCTTTGGGTTTGAGGTGAGTTTCTTGTAGGCAGCATGTAGATGGGTCTTGCTTTTTTATCCCTTCTGTTACTCTGTGTCTTTTGATTGGTGCATTCAGTCCATTTACATTTAGGGTGATTATTGATAGATATGTACTTACTGCCATTGCTGGCTTTAGATTCGTGGTTACCAAAGGTTCAAGGGTTGCTTCTTTACTATCTAACAATCTAACTTAACTTTCTTGTTAAGTTATTGTAAACACAGTCTGATGTTTCTTTATTTCTCTCCCTGCTTATTCTTCCTCCTCCATTCTTTATATACTAGGTGTTTTATTCTTTGCCTTTAGTTAGTATTTGGATGGTCTGCTTTCTTTGCTATGATTTTATTTTCTCTGGTGACATCTTTTTAGCCTTAGGTGTGCTTCCATCTAGAGCAGTCCATTTAAGATATCCTGTAGTGGTGGTTTATGAGATGCAAACTCTCTCAACTTTCGTTTGTCTGGAAATTGTTTAATCCCTCCATCATATTTAAATGATAATCGTGCTGGATACAATATTCTTGGTTCGAGGCCCTTCTGTTTCATAACGTTAAATATATCATGCCATTCTCTTCTGGCCTGTAAGGTTTCTGTTGAGAAGTCTGATGATAGTCTGATGGGTTTTCCTTTGTAGGTGATCTTTTTTCTCTCTCTAGCTGCCTTTCATACTCTGTCCTTATCTTTGATCTTTGCCATCTTAATTATTATGTGTCTTGGTGTTGTCTTCCTTGGGTCCCTTGTGTTGGGAGATCTGTGGGCTTCCGTGGACTGCGAGAGTATTTCCTTCCCCAGCGAGGGAAAGTTTTCAGCAATTATTTCTTCAAAGATACTTTCTATCCCTTTTTCTCTCTCTTATTCCTCTGGTACTCCTATAATGCGAATATTGTTGCATTTGGATTGGTCACACAGTTCTCTTAATATTCTTTCATTCCTAGAAATCCTTTTATTTTTCTCTGCCTCAGCTTCTCTGTATTCCTGTTCTCTGATTTCTATTCCATTAACAGTCTCTTGCATCTCATCCAGTCTGCTGTTAAGCCTGTCGATCGCTTGTCTCATCTCTGCATTGTCTTTCCTCACTTCCCTCACTTCCTCCCTCAGCTCTTGCACATTTCTCTGTAGGTCCATCAGCATGGTTATGACTTTTATTCTGAATTCTTTTTCAGGAAAACTGTGCATTTCCATCCCTTCAGGCTCCCTCTCTGGGGTTGTCTTGTTGATTTTAGTCTGGACCATATTCCTCTGTCTTTTCATGGCTATAGAAGTGGTCGCTGGTAGTTGCCACGTATGTCAGCTGGGCTCTTTAAGACTTTAAAAAGTTAAGAAAAAAAAGAAAGAAAGAAAAGAAAAAACAAAATAAAACAAAAACGCCCACCGCGAGTAGATTCTGTGGGGATGCTGTAGGTGGCACTGTTGCCCCACTAGTCCACAGCCGTGGCCGCACTGCCCCGTAGGGCCCTTTATAGCTCTTGCCGGGGTGGGAACGAATGGGAGGCTGTTGATCTCAGTGAGAAGTCTAAGTGTGGCCACGCTTTCCCAGTCGCCAGCTAAGTGCTCCGAAACTCCCCAGGAGTCCCAGCACGCTGGGCTGAGTGTGCCGGCACGATCCGGCTCCTCCACTGGGCTCCTGTCTCTTTAAGACCGCTGAAGAAAGCACGCGCTTTTCTTTTTTCTTTTTTTTCCTTCCCAGGAGCCGGCTGGAAGCACCCTGGCGTGTTCCCTGCTCAGATCCTGCCCCTCTGTCTGTCCAATCTCCGCTACACCGTGCTATGTGTGTTAGTGCTCCCTGCACAGATCACCGGTCGCAGGGTGTACTTCTACTCCCTCCCAGCTCTGAATCCTCTTCTCCCGCTGGTGCGCTGGGGTGGGTGAGTGCTCGGGTCCTGCCGGGTCGCGGCTCCATATCTTACCCGTCTCTTGGGGTGCCGAGTCCTCTCGGGTGTAGCTGCACGCTGTGTGCTTTCCTGTGTATTCTGGTCTCTCTTTTAGGAATAGTTGTATTTGCTGTATTTTCGTAGATAAATATAGTGTTGGGAGGAGATTTCTGCCGCCCTGCTCATGACGCCATCTTCCCGGAAGTCTCAATGCCATAGATTTCTGTGTATTAATTTTGTATCCTGCTACTTTGCTGAATTTAGATATTAGACCTAGTAGTTTTGGAGTGGATTCTTTAGGGCTTTTTATGTACAATATCATGTCATCTGCAAACAGGGACAGTTTAACTTATTCCTTGCCAATCTGGATGCCTTTTATTTCTTTGTGTTGTCTGATTGCCGTGGCTAGGACCTCCAGTACTATGTTGAATAGAAGTGGGGAGAGTGGGCATCCTTGTCTTGTTCCCAATCTTAAAGGGAAAGCTTTCAGCTTCTCGCTGTTAAGTATGATGTTGGCTGTGGGTTTGTCATATATGGCCTTTATTATGTTGAGGTACTTGCCCTCTATACCCATTTTGTTGAGAATTTTTATTATGAATGGATATTGAATTTTGTCAACTGCTTTTTCCGCATCTATGAAGATGATCATGTGTTTTTTGTCCTTCTTTTTGTTGATGTGGTATATGATGTTGATGGATTTTCAAATGTTGTACCATCCTTGCATCCCTGGAATAAATCCTACTTGGTCATGATGGATGATCCTTTTGATGTATTTTTCAATTCGGTTTGCTAATATTTTGTTGAGTATTTTTGCATCTATGTTCATCAGGGATACTGGTCTGTAATGTTCTTTTTTTGTGGTGTCTTTGCCCAGTTTTGATATTAGAGTGATGCTGGCCTCATAGAATAAGTTTGGAAGTATTCCCTCTTCTTCTACTCTTTGGAAAACTTTAAGGAGGATGGGTATTAGGTCTTCACTAAATGTTTGATAAAATTCAGCGGTGAAGCCATCTGGTACAGGCATTTTGTCCTTAGGTAGGTTTTTGATTACCAGTTCAATTATGTTGCTGGTAATTGGTCTGTTCAGATATTCTGTTTCTTCCTGGGTCAGTCTTGGAAGGTTGTATTTTTCTAGAAAGTTGTCCATTTCTTCTAGGTTATCCAATTTGTTAGCATATAATTTTTCATAGTATTCTCTCATAATTTTTTGTATTTCTGTGGTGTCTGTAGTGATTTTTCCTTTCTCGTTTCTGATTCTGTTTATGTGAGTAGACTCTCTTTTCTTGGTAAGTCTGGCTAGGGGTTTATCTATTTTGTTTATTTTCTCAAAGAAACAGCTCCTGCTTTCATTGATTGTTTCTATTGTTTTATTCTTCTCGATTTTATTTATTCCTGCTCTAATCTTCATTATGTCCCTCCTTCTACTGACTTTGGGTCTCATTTGTTGTTCTTTTTCTAGTTTCGTTAATTGTGAGTTTAGACTGCTCATATTGGATTGTTCTTTTTTCCTGAGGTAGGCCTGTATTGCAATATACCTTCCTCTTAGCATGGCCTTCGCTGTGTCCCACAGATTTTGCGGTGTTGAATTATTGTTGTCATTTGTCTCCATATATTGCTTGATCTCTGTTTTTATTTGGTCATTGATCCATTGGTTATTTAGGAGCATGTTGTGAAGCCTCCATGTGTTTGTGGGATTTTTCATTTTCTTTGCGTAATTTATTTCTAGTTTCATACCTTTGTTGTCTGAGACACTGGGTGGTACAATTTCAATCTTTTTGAATTTACCGAGGCTCTTTCTGTGGCCTAGTATATGATCTGTTCTTGAAAATGTTTCATGTGCACTTGAGAAGAATGTGTATTCTGCTGCTTTTGGGTGTAGAGTTCTGTAGATGTCTGTTATGTCCATCTGTTCTATTGTGTTGTTCAGTGCCTCTGTCTCCTTACTTATTTTCTGCCTGGTTGATCTGTCCTTCAGAGTGAGTGGAGTGTTGGTCTCCTAGAATGAATGCATTGCATTCTATTTTTCCTTTTAATTCTGTTAGTAATTGTTTCACATATGTAGGTGCTCCTGTGTTGGATGCATAGATATTTATGATGGTTATATCTTCTTGTTGGATTGACCTTTTTATCGTAATGTAATGTCCTTCTTTGTCTCTTGTGACTTTCTTTGTTTTGAAGTCTATTTTGTCTGATACAAGTACTGCAACTCCTGGTTTTTTCTCCCTGTTAGTTTAATGAAATATCTTTTTCCATCCCTTCACTTTTAGTCTGTGTATGTCTTTGGGTTTGAAGTGAGTCTCTTGTAGGCAGCATATAGATGGGTCTTATTTTTTTATCCATTCAGTGACTCTATGTCTTTTGATTGGTGCATTCAGTCCATTTACATTTAGGGTGATTATCGATACGTATGTACTTACTGGCATTGCAGGCTTTAGATTCGTGGTTACCAAAGGTTCAAGGTTAACTTCCTTACTATCTAAGAGTCTAACTTAACTCACTTAATATGCTATTGCAAACACAATCTAAAGGTTCTTTTTTTGGTTTTTTTTTCCTCCTCGTCCATTCTTTACATATTAGGTATCATATTCTGTACTGTTTGTCTATCCCTTGATTGACTTTGGGGATAGTTAATTTAATTTTGCATTTGCTTAGTAATTAGCTGTTCTACCTTCTTTACTGTGGTTCTATTACCTTGGTGACAGCTATTAAACCGTAGGAACACTTCCATCTATAGCAGTCCCTCCAAAATACACTGTAGAGGTGGTTTGTGGGAGGTAAATTCTCTCAGCTTTTGCCTATCTGGAAATTGTTTAATCCCTCCTTCAAATTTAAATGATAATCTTGCAAGATAAAGTATTCTTGGCTCAAGGCCCTTCTGCTTCATTGCATTAAATACACCATGCCACTCCCTTCTGGCCTGTAAGGTTTCTGTTGAGAAGTCTGATGATAGCCTGATGGGCTTTCCTTTGTATGTGATCTTATTTCTCTCTCTGGCTGCTTTTAATAGTCTGTCCTTATCCTTGATCTTTGCCATTTTAATTACTATATGTCTTGGTGTTGTCTTCCTTGGGTCCGTTGTGTTGGGAGATCTGTGCATCTCCATGGCCTGAGAGACTATCTCCTTCCCCAGATTGGGGAAGTTTTCAGCAATCACCTCCTCAAAGGCACTTTCTATCCCTTTTTCTCTCTCTTCTTCTTCTGGTACCCCTATAATGCATATATTGTTCCCTTTGAATTGGTCACACAGTTCTTTCAATATTCTTTCATTCTTAGAGATTCTTTTTTCTTTCTGTACCTCAGCTTGTTTGTATTCCTCTTCTCTAGTTTCTATTTCATTTGTCGTATCCTCCACCATATCCAGTCTGCTTTTAATACCGTCCATTGTCCTCTTCAATGATTGGATCTCCGACCAGAATTCATTCCTGAGTTCTTGAATATCTTTCCATACTTCCATGAGCATGTTAATGATTTTTATTTTGAACTCCCTTTCAGGAAGAGTCATGAGGTCGATGTCATATAAATCTTTCTCAGGAGTTGTATTAATAATTTTACTCTGAACCAGGTTCCTTTGGCATTTCATATTTGTATATGGCGCCCTCTAGTGCCCAGAAGCTCTACTCCCTGGAGCTGTTCAGCCCCTGAAGCAATGTCGCGAGTTACAGGGGAGTGGTATTGGTGCCTGGGGGCGGAAAGAGCTGTTTACTGCTTCCAGCTGCTATGCCTGTCTCCACTGCCTGAACCAGTGGGCCGAGTACAGAGGTATAAGCCTCTATGCTTTGCATTTGTAGTTGCTATAGACAGATCTTCCCTCTGGCTGGGCTAACACCAGGGTAGGGTTTGTCAGGTTGTGAGCCAGGTGGGGCTGGCCGGAGAAAGGCGCAGTAGGCTGTGTATCACAGAGGGGGTCCTTGGATCTATGTAGCCAGCCAGGGAGCTGGAGCACCTGAAGATCGTCTAAGGAGGAAGAATTCTTTTTCCTCCTTGAATATGAGAGTCTATATGGTAAAGCTCCCAACCTGCTTGGCAGAATGCACCTGGACAATTTTGTCTACCTGTCCTCTCTCCTGAGCAGTAAGCTCTGTGCAATCCTTTCCCTTTAGTAGCTCTTTTGCTAAGGGCTTCCTTGTTAGGAAGTCTCTCAGACTGCCTGCCTTTCTTTTGTCCCAAAGCAGCCTGTTATGGATCCCTGCTTTCCACAAGTGACTGTAATCTCAGTCTCTCCAGGAATTCTGCCTATCTTAGCTTTCCATCCCCATAATGACAAGAGTATCATGCAAGCATTATGAAATGTAGGTTTGTGCTCCCAGAGCAGATCTCTGGAGTTAGGTATTCAGCAGTCCCAGACCTCCACTCCCTCCTTACTGTTTCTCTTTGTCCTGCCAGTGAGCTGGGGTGGATGAAGGGCTTGGGTTCCACCGGGCCACCGCTTTGGTACATTACCCTGTTCTGTGAGGTCTGCTCTTTTCTCCAGGTGTATGCAGTCTGGCGCAGTCCTTTTTCCTGTTGCTCTTTCAGGATTAGTTATATTAATTATATTTTCATATTATATGTGGTTTTAGGAGGAAGCCTGTGTCTCACCTCTCACACCGCCATCTTTAATCCCTCTCTCAATAATACCTTAATAAAAAAAAAGTAGAGGCTATTTTTGTAGGTAAATTACGATGTTGAGATATATGTAAAAAGTTGGGATGCCAGGGGGGAAGATAAGCATTATAATCTAGCTACAAATACTGTCACCAAATGAAAGCTGCCATACCCACGAGACTCGCTCTCTGGAACACCTAGGCATTAGGCACGTTGAATGAGCTTTAAGACACGCAGAAAGTTTCTTCAGTTTACCCTTTTTGTATCCCATGAGACAGCTCCCTTCCACCCCTCCAATTTCCCATCCACTTTTGACATGGAGACTAGCTCCATCTGACCTGACAGCTTGGTCCCATTTTGTGTTGATAAACTTTGAAAGGATGTTTAAATCATTTAGACTTTCTACATTTCTTGTTCTCCTTTTGTTTTTAATTTCCTTTATTAATTTTGAAGTATAACAGAAAAAGCAGACAAGTGCACAAAATATGTAGTTGAATTATTACAAAATGAACACTTGTGTGAATCATCATCCAGGTCAAGAAATAGAACATTGTTAACACCCCAGAAGCTCCCATCATGCACCCTCCCAATCATTAATCCCTCTGTTTCCCCAAGATAACCACATCTTACACTGTATTTTAATTTTACCTTGTTTTTTACTTTTATATAAATTGGTATCTAGGAATGGAATTGCTGCTTCATGTGATACACATGCATTCAGTATTAGTAATTATTACCAAACCGTTTTTCCATTTACATAGTCACCAACAATATATGAAGTTCCTATTGTGCCATATCCTTGCTAACACTTGGTATTGTCAGTCTTGTTAATTTTAGCATTAAGTAAATATTTTAGAGCCTAAGATTCTAAGATGGCCAGTTCTGCAAGGATTTACTCCCTGGATTTTTTTTTAAGTCTATTTGAAATAATTTTAGATGTGCACAGAAGTTGCAAAAATAGCACAGATAGTTCCCATATACCTTTACCCACTCTGCCCCAAAGGTAACATTTTATATAACCGTAGTATAATTATTAGTACCAGGGCCTTGACATTGTTATAATACTATTAACTAAACTATGGGCCTTACTCAGATTTTGCCGGTTTTTACATGTATTTGTGTCTGTGTTTATAATTGAAGTTTTATCGTATGTATAGGTTTGTGTAACCATGAGGTAAATAAATGAGGCAAAAGCTCATGCCAAGGGAAAAGCTAGCAGAATCTATAATACTAGATGAAATGTAATTTAATATGTAAATAGCTTTTAAAATTATTATCAGAAGTCATTGAAGGGAAAGGAGGCTAGTTGTCAGGAAAGCTAAATACTTTTACACATTTTCAAATTCTTTACCTACCCGTTGGGCAGCTGTGGGCATGAACAGATTTCCCAATCACTGGTTGAAGTCCACTTTTAATTAGGGCACACTCAGAAGGATTTGGTAGACAGGTGGTGACTGCCAAAGCAGCAGGCTCTTCAATCCTGCCTTAATTCTTACTTGAAGAATTTTCTGTGAGGCCAATAAGGTAACTTTCTGCTGACACCTCTACAGTGATTCCTCATTCTTTCCACCATTGTATGTAATGTTCAGATGATACCCCAGTTTCTCTGTTTGGCCCAGACCTCTCTCCTGAGTGTCACACCAATGTATCCAAACTGATGATTACACTTCTGGTATTTTCTTCCAAGCAGCCAGAGAAGGCGGCCATTAAAAGCTCCAGCCTACATCATATTATGGCTGCCAGAAAAAAAGCGTCAATGTTATCAAGTCATAGGGAAACATTTTATGAACTCTGCTTGAGTGCTATGCTCACAGGAGTTAATCACATGGCCAAGGCCTAGCCAGCCTGGAGTACAAGTCTCCCCTGTAGCAGATGCAGTCTGTGCCCTACCCATTTATACTTAGCTATACCATAGGCTACCAGTGACAGTTCTTGTATAGTCTCATGGGTCTCTCTGCCTGAGGGAGTCCTCTGGCCCCTAGAGTGAGCTCAGCTAGCAAGGTAGGCTAAAAATGCCTCAGAGGTAGCTCAGCCATGTCCAGTGAGGACCAGGACTTAGAGGAGGAATAGCCCTGCTTCCTTTTCCTTCAGTGGGGTAATTCTGAGGTGTATTCTATCCAGTCTTGCAGAAGGGCTCCGCTGGGGTTGAGCCCCAGTTACCCTGTGGGGACCTGCTCACTGAGGCAATCTTTGTGTTTTCCCCCTTCCCCTTACTGCATTTCTGGGATAATCTCCCAAATAAATGGTACCCAATCCTTGTTTCAGGATCTGCTTTCTGAGGAACCACAACTAAGATAACTCCTGTAAAGGGAGGAGGCCATCTGTTTGAAAGCCCCATCATGACCATATAACCAGGAAAACATCTTAGACCCCAAAACTGCTTTTGGTTGTGACAGTGTCCTTGCTCACATCTAACTTTCAACCTTTGATCTTAAGACATATTAGAGTTTAATGTTGACTTCTGTGGGGAGTTGGGCAATAGGTTAACATCCCAGACTCCTCTGAGCTGGCTGGTTCCCTAAAACCAAGGAAGAATCTAAGGAATGAATGCTCAGAACTCCAAGGAAGAAGTGGTGGGATGCTTTCTCAGGGGCTGACGGAAAACAAAGAGGACTTATTAGGCAGGAATTACTTGGCTTTTAAGCAGTCAAACCACATAGAGAATTCTGGGTCGCAGGAGAGCATCAGAATATGGTGGGTAAAATGCTGAGCAGAGACTGACTGCCATCTCTGTTTAGTGTGGGCAGCTCACTACTAACAGAACAAACATGTTAGAAAGATCATGGGCTAAAAGGATGAAAATGAGACTCAGCATGAACCTCTGAGCATGTTCAAAAGTCCATAAGCTTTCCACATCAATATGCTCAGCCACACAAAACCCCAGATACCTTCGTGTGTTTTCTACCATTGTCCCCAAGGGTAAGATTCAGGAGGTGAGGTACCAAAAGGTAGCAATCAGGAGAACTATACCTAGCAAACCTGCTGGCTCCGTTCCCTGATTATGGGAGACACAAGTAGGGAATTTGTCGAGTAGAATCCCACCGAAGTTGAGCTCAAGAAATGTGTAGAAAATGGTGTTTTAAATTAAGGGTTGAGATCTTTGGGGTCCTGGGGCTTGCTGGCACACTGCTCACTACATTTTAAAATAATTTGGATTGATCACAGGAGAGAAGGCTGCTGTGACCAGGTCTTGTACTTCAGTAGCTGCCAAGTGCTAACACTGCCCCAATCATCAGGCAGGGTCTGTAGAGCGGACATTATCTGCAGTGGGTGACAGCCAAAAATGCTCCACGTCTAGGAAGGGCCTCATAGGAGAAGTTCTTATTTGAACTTAGAATTCAGGCTTCCAGTCAGCTTTGCTAGCAACTACGACCCATCTGAACCTCAATTTCTTCCAAGACAGAAGGGTGAATTCAGCCTTCAGACATTTGTATCGTATTTGGAAGTGTTTTTAAGTC
The DNA here is from genome assembly GCA_032199065.1 of Smutsia gigantea. Taxonomy (NCBI): domain Eukaryota; kingdom Metazoa; phylum Chordata; class Mammalia; order Pholidota; family Manidae; genus Smutsia; species Smutsia gigantea. The sequence continues at coordinate 32,633 of JAVSCE010007927.1, read as the reverse complement.
TTTACGTAATTGCAGATATTTCAATAATGAGAAGTTTTATATACAAATCCAGGATTTGGGGGCCAGAGCCATCAGGCTGGGATGTTCAAGGAGGCCTGGAGGAGAAGCCCCAGCTGCTCCTAGTGCTGAGACAGGCAGGTGAGAAAAGAGCTAATATCTGAGCTGCTGGTACTGACAGGATTTTTTTTTTTCTTTAAAGAAGAAGAAGAAAAAAAAAACCTCGGGAATCTGGGCCACCCAACAACCGTTCAAGATGAGTACTGGCTGCTGTTTTAGGTGGGGCTGGCCCTCTGCAGCTCACCACAGCCCTGATGGGTCCTACCTCCCTCATTTAAGACTCCTGCTTGCCCCTGTAGCCTTTGAGTTTGTGATCCTTGAACTAGATGGTTCCTCTAGCTCTAACATACAAAAATAACAACAATGATGGCTACTACTTTTCATATGGTTCCAATGTGCCTGGCACTGTGACAGGCAATTTACATACACTAGCTTGTTTGAGACTTACAAACCCTTGTAAGGATTATTAATCATACTTTGTAAATAAGAAAGGATCAGACCTGTAGATTATAGTTTACCCACTGTCACACAAATCTTAAGCAGCAGAGCCAAGATTTGAATCTTGGGCTGCCTAGGTCTAAGGCATGATTCTGTCCATCACACTAGCCTGACACCATCACTGCATCTTTGTCAGCCTAACTTTAGTGCAGGTGGAACCAGTACTGCAGCTGGTATTTTATAAATTTAAATACCCCATATTCAGGAACCAAGGTATAGAAATACATGGTGGTGTGTGTCCAGACGTCAGAAAATCAGGGGTGGGGAGGTGATGAGGAACATCGTTGGTCATAACATCTGACACACAGTATCTGACACACACACATCACAGTACCTGAAGCCAAAGTACTTCAGGCTTGGTACAAGAAAAGATGAGAGATGAACTGAGGCTTCTGGGGAGGCAGTAGGGGAAGCAGGTCAGTACCTTGTAAAGCCAGGCATTTTGAGAGGCCTCAGGGAGAACCCCCAGCTGCTCCTAGTGCTGAGACGGGCAAGTTGGTGATGAGAGCAGTATGGCTAATATCTGAGCTGCTGGTGTTGGCAAGAACTCTCCTGGCTATGGGCGGTAAGGGGAGTGGTGAGTGGGAATCAGGTGGCTCTCTGGGCAGAGGAGCAATATGAGCCTCTAAGCTGTGGGGCCTAGGGTCCCACCCTTGCCTTCCTTATTCTTGCCCCTGCTCCCTTCTTGCCTGAGTGGTCTGTGGTGACCTTTGCAGGTGAAAGTACCATCGGAGCGCTTACAGGTGCAGAAACGGCAATTTACCTAAGGCATTGGCCCGGACAGTGCATGGAGATGAGAAGGGAAAGGAGGAAAGGGATTGTCCAGAGGCCCTTCACCCATGCCCATGGGCTCAGCCACGACTTGCCTGGCGGAGTTGGTAGCAGGGAGGATGAGGCGTTGTCCGGGGGCAAGAGCCCCGCGCGGTTCTGTGGCCCAGTCCGGTGGGTGACCCCCAGTCCAGAGTCTGGTGTCTCGGCCGGGATCCCGCATCCCAATCCCGGAACGCCCCCTGCGGGGCCGAGTACGCGGCAGGCTGGTGGCGGCGCCGCGAGGGGAGGCCGGTGCAAGAGCTCCAGCCCCTGCCGGGCACTGGATGCGCCCCAAATCCACCTGCGTGAGGGTGCCCCGCCCGCGGGGGGGGAGGGGCGGGAGTCCGAGGCGGGTCGGATTCCCAGCCAGCTCTCTCCTCACAGGAGGCAGCCCATTATCTGGCGTCGTTAAAGAGCAATTAGATGGAAATTAAGCCGAGAACAAGTATTGATTATCTCATTAAGGCAGAGGGAGCCCTCCCTGTCGGTGAATGTTTACCGCCGCTCACCCCATTATCTGCAAGGTGAAAGCCTGTGGTCATCAAAACCCAGCGAAGTATCGATCTTACCTCCATTCCCGAACTGGTCCGATCCCCTCCCTCCTGGAGAAACTGGTTCTAGAATGGGTGACACCGGTGTGTGATGAAGTGAAAGAAGCGCTCAGACCCCTACTGTGTCCGTCTTAGCCCTCCTGTAGTTCCCTTCGTTTTCTGCTCCCAAATCATTATTTTTCCCTGATGCTACCGGGGGAGGGGGGGGGAGTGGGAGACCAGAGACAGTTCCCATCCCTCCAGGGCAGGAGAGAGGGGACTCCCCTAGTTTTACATCCAAGGTCCAAGGGAGAGAAAGTAGAGCTGAGAGTTAATGTAAATAATTTGCCCCTGTTGACACAGTATAGGGTGTCCCTGGACCCCTAAACCCTTACCCTGGAGGGAGAGGGAAAGGCTTATTTCTTCCTCACCACAGTCTACAAAGGAAAAGATCACCCCCCATAGACTCCCCAAGGCTTAGAAACCTCAGAGTTCAGAATGGGCTTCCTCAGGGTCCAAGATGATGTGACCTTAAGAGAAAAAACTTAGCATGTTAGAAAAGTTGTCATCTTTGCATCTAGGTGCCTGTGCAACCTCAGGCAAGTCACTTGTCTTTTTAGGCCATGCAGTCCTCAAAAGAATGGGTTCAAAGAGCTCCAAGTCTCCTGGGCCGCAAACAACACGATCTGTGGAACTAAATGCTGAGCTCCAGGCTTGCAGGTATTGAGGATGCAGCTGTGTCCCCAGCTCCTGCCTGTCCTCCAGTTTTTATGACCTTAAGGGGGAGAAGACATTGAACTGATAATAATGGAAATAATAAGTAACAACTATAATATTAATTAGAAGAATGCAGGTGCTATGAGGGTGTTTAAGAAAGAGGTGGGGGAGCTTGCACAGGAAGCAGATGTTTCAGTAAAAAGACAGAATACACCCGTTGCTCATTCATTCATTCAACAGAATTAGTGCCGGTGCCCCAGTACCCAGGTGAACAGTATAATGGTCCCTTCCGCCTGGAGCCCGTAGTCCGTTGGGAGACACAGACGTCAGTGATACAATCACAGAAATAAAGGTAAAAGCCCATATATGGTAGGTATACTGAAAAATATGACAGGGAACAATAAGAGATAACAAGAGAATTGACAGGGGAGAGGGGCTCAAGGAAACCTCTCCGAGAAAGCGATGGTCAGTCATTTAAGATCAGAAGTCCTTTAGTTGAGCCCGTGGGAAAGTAGGGGAAGTCCCGTGGAGAGGGGGCTCCCTTCCCTACTCGCTTTGCTTTGGAGCACGCCCACGTCGGAGACCGAACAGAGAATAGGGCTCGGGTCTCTGACACTTCCGGCGGGGGGCGGAGAAGGAGGCGGAGGGAGGGATGGCGGCGGCAGGTGTGCCCGGCCGGCACCCGGTGGGCCGGCGCGGAGAGAGCGGCGCTGCAGCGGTATCTGGGCTCATCGACCTGCCCGGAAGCCGGGCAACTATTAATCTTGGTTGACGGTTTCTAATGTCCTAATTGTGAGGTGGGGAGAGAGGCCCAGTCTGCCCTAAAGGTAGGAGCAGCTAATGGGCCTCTTCATCACCGCCAGGAGCGGGCCCTGGCGGAGCCCGAGCGGCGCTGCAGCAGGTGAGGCGCGGAGCTGGCGGCGGCTCTTAATGAAGCAGCCCGGCCTGGAGCCGACCGAGAGGAAAACTCGGGGAGGAAGGCCGTTCCAGGAGGTGCAGGGCTCGGGGGCTCACCTGGGCGCCCTACAGCGAGAAAGCTTCCTGGGGGCGCGGTGGCCGGTAAGAACTGCGTAGATAGACTCTTTTCGGAGGTGAACAGTTGGGCGGGATATGGGAAAAGGGAGTATCTGGAAGGTAGGGGCGCCCGGCAATAATCGAGGGCCGGGCGCAAATTGGACGTCCCGAAATGTTGGCTGACCTATAAGGCCTCTCTGCCTGACGTGTAGAGCGGGGAGATGTTAGAAGCCAAGTAAGTGTTCAGTCACTGGCCTCTAGGACGCCAATGTTTTCATACCGCCTTGTCTTTTCATAGCCGCGCCCCTTACCCCTCTGTGACTCAGTTTCTCTTCTGGAGCGGGTTTGTGAGCTCCCATCCCGTCCCTTCCTCCAGCATATGCTAGAGGGACCTGTCCTTAACTCAATCCTCCCAGTGCAGTCCTCTTCTCTCTCCCTCCGCCATCCTTGCCCAAATTGCCGGAGGGAAGAGAGTGGAAGAGAGGGGCTGGGCCCACACAGACGGTTGGCGCCGCTCCTCCGCTCTCCCCTGGGACCTGTGGCAGCCTGAAGCCCCAGCTTCTCTGGGGGGTTCGCTGTCTCCGGTTCGCTGTCAGCCTGTCTCCTGCTCCCAATCCCCTCCAGCCGCATCAGAAATGTATTGTATTCTCTCACCTAATCCTGTTCAATTATAGCATAATAAAACACATAATAAAAACCTAATTCATTTTTCTCCCGCGCCCCCCATCTCCCAGCATCTTCTTGCTCGGGATTAAAAATTTGTCTTCATGTTTGTGGCACCGCAGTCCCGGCACCTCCACATCTTTAATGTATGAACCAGGGAGCTAAGGGACCTGCTGGCTCTGCTGTCTTTGTGCTGGGAATGTGTCAGACAGTCATCTTAGCATGTGGCAAGGGAAGGAGGGAGCAGTGCAGACCTGCATGGGGTCCCAGCCACCCTTGCCCTTCCATGAGATGGGGGTCCTCAGAGGCCCCCATAATTCCTCTGGCAGGGAGGTAACATGTCCCTCCTTCCAAGGGACCCAGTGTGGCCTCCAGAAGGCACACTGTGGGGCAGGTCTTTGGGGATAGAGTTTACTAAGGAGAGTGGGCTACCTGGTTCAGCCCAGCCGGAGATGCAGAGCAGATCCAGGCAAGGAGGGGACCCACTGTCCTCAACCTCCACTCTCTCCTTTGCTTCTGATCTTCTGAGTTGGCCCAGCCAACACAGCTGTGGCTTCTAAGTTAGCACTACCACCCGCATTCCATTGGGGCTCTTGACCACATTATGAACAACCTGGATCATTGAAACAAGGTTAGAACTTCTCACAAGGAATTATTGAGAATTCAGTGAGATAAAATTTCCTTCAAAGGCACAGTAACTGGTGGGTTTACAGAGGGCAGGTCTGATACCCAAATACAAACCAGTTATATTCCCTCATTCCTTCTTCATTTCTTCATTCATTTAGGGCAGGGGTTCTCAAACTTTCTACATTCATGGAACCCTTAGTTTTTCAGTAATTTTTTTCACAGTACTGTAGGCCAGGAGAAATATCTAACAGTTCCCTTTAAGTACTTAAGTCCAAACAACTTGAAAAGTATGTCCTAGCTCCTTTGTAGCTGTTTGAAAAACTAATACACAGAAATCGGAAGAAAAAATTTTATGCCATTCTTAACCTTGGTAATTGAATGGGATGTGTGCCCCTGTTGGGCTCTACATTACTTCTCAAAAGAATCAGCTTGGATACTGCCCTCATTTCCTGTTCCACACTGACTTTTGTGTAGTTATTGCTGTTTGTCACAGCAACCATCAAAACCCCAGTTTTGCAAAAATATTGAAAGTAATGCAGCACAATCTAATTTTGAAACTGTGAACTCAAGCTAGTAATTTGTGCAGTGTCCAACAGAAGTCAAGTATTGTTGGGTTTCCCTTGAAAACTTAAAGATGTCCGTGGCAGTCCTGTGAGTTCATTGTGGCACTTCGTGGGGCCTCAGTACACAGGTCGGAAACCACAGATTTCCCAAACTACAGGGCTCAACAAGCCTTCTTAGTGGTCTTGGAAAGTTTGGGAAAGTTGAATGGAGGTCATCTGATTTGGCCAAAGGAAAAGGACTTGAATCTTATCCACAGTTCGGAAAAGAACTTATCCGAATAAATTCAGAGGAGTCTGACAGCCTAGGCGTCAAGTATTGAAAACTAGTTTGCAGAAATGGAGCCTTGAAAGAAATCATTAGCAGTGACCAGCAAATCCAGCAGGATGAACCAGACTCAGCAGAAGGCTGGAGTATCATGAAAAGTAATACTTCTAGGTCTAATATAGAATGATGTTTAATCTTACATCACTACTATCTGGCACCCCAGTGCACCCCCCTGGGCCTTGGTGCCCTGGAAAAGAGGCCGTGAAAATGAAGTTATATCACCAGAGGCCCAAGCAACTCTGTTGTGGGATCACTTAATAGGAATTGGATAAGAGTAAGGTGAAGGTGTCCCCTTTCTATCATGCCTTAAATGATGACAGCTCAGTGCCAGCCCCAAGAAGCTACAGAGGTAGAGGGTAGGTCAGCACCACAGGAAACTAACTGCTGAAGAGAAAAGTCACTGGTGTGTGAAAGGAAGCAGAAAGACAACAAAGTTGGAGACTGTGGCTCTGATTACATGCGAAATATTCTCTCCTTCACTGCTGTACATTTGGGACTTCTGTAGAGACACAGAAGGGGAGGGCTGAGCTCCTCTTGTTGGCCATCTTATATAGGGACAAATCTAGAAACAAGCTTCACTTTGCCTGAGGAATTGTTCAAGCAACACTATCCCCAAGATTCTGATATGCCTCCCTGGGAGTGCATATTTTCTCTGTCCTCCAGGCTAAAAATCACTAAAGCTGTAAACCATTGTTTTTGTGTGTGTGAATGTGTCACAAAAAGAAATTAGGTTTGTTGAAGAGTAAAACAGATTGAGAACCACCATGTTAGACCTTACCTAGGACCAACATATGAGTGGGGTTTAGGGCACTTTAGGATTCCAGATTCATTTGTTCAGCAAACATGTATTGAGTAGTGGCTGTGGATCAGGCACTATTATATGTGTCATGGTCATATAAAAGTGAAGATATGAGTTGCTGTTTAATGGGTATAGAGTTTCAGAGGTGCAAGATGAAAAAGTTATGGAGATCTATTTCACAACAATGTGAATGTACTTAACACTAACTACTGAACTGTGCACTTAAAAATGGTTAAGATGGAAAACCTGTCAGTGAAAATGGTATTAAAGATGGCGGCATGAGAGGTGAGACAGAGGCTTCCTCCTAAAAACTCAAAAAATATGAAAATAAACCTACATCAACTACTCTTGAAAGAGCAGCGGGAAAGAGGACAGCAACAAACTGCATACACCTGGAGACAAGAGCACCCCTCATAGAAAAGGGTAACGTACTAAAGCTGTGGTCCTGCGGGATCCAAGCCATTTCCCCACCCCAGCTCACCAGTGGGAGGAACAGGAATGGAGCAGGGAGGGAGTGGAGATGTGGGACTGCTGAATACCTAATTCTGGAGATCTGCTCTGGGAGCACAAACCTACATTTCATGGTGCTTGCATGATACTCTTGTAATTAGGGGGTTGGAAAGCTAAGACAGGCAGAATTCCTGGAGAGACTAAGAATCCAGCTGCTTGTGAAAGCAGAGATCCATACCCAGCTTCTCGGGGACAAAAGAAGGGCGGGCAGTCTGAGAGACTTCCTAACAAAGAAGCCCTTAGCAAGAGAGCTACTAAAGGGGCAAGGATTGCATGGAGCTTACTGCCCAGGAGAAAGGACAGGCAGACAAAATTGTCCGGGTGCACTCTGCCCAGTAGGTTGGGAGCTTTCACAATCTTCAGGTGCTCCACCTCCCTGGCTGCCTACACAGCTCCAAGAACCCCTTCTGTGACAGGCAGACTTGTGCGCCTTTCTTCTGGCCAGCACTGGGCTTGCAAACTGGGAAATCCTTCCCTGGTGTTAGGCCAGCCAGAGGGAAGATCTGTCTATAGCAACTAAAAACGCAAAGCACAGAGGCTTATACCTGTGTGCTCAGCCCACTGGTTCAGGCAGTGGAGACAGGCATAGCAGCCAGGAACCAGAAAACACCCCTTTCCTCCCCAGAGGCACCAGTACCACTCCCCTACAATCCCCTCATTGCTTCAGGGGCTGAGCAGCTCCAGAGAGTAGAGCTTCTGGGCACTAGAGAGTGCCATACACAAATATGAAACGCCAAAGGAACCTGGTCCAGAGTAAAATTATGAACACAACTCCTGAGAAAGATTTAAATGATATGGACCTTATGACTCTCCCTGAAAGGGAGTTCAAAATAAAAATCATAAACATGCTCATGGAGGTACGGAAAGATATTCAAGAACTCAGGAATAAATTCTGGTCAGAGATCCAATCATTGAAGAACACAATGGACGGTATTAAAAGCAGATTGGATACGGTGGAGGAGACAATAAATGAAAAAGGAACTAGAGAAGAGGAATATAAAGAAGCTGAGGCACAGAGATAAAAAAGGATCTCTAAGAATGAAAGAATATTGAGAGAACTGTGTGACCAATCCAAACGGAACAATATTCGTATTATAGGGGTACCAGAGGAAGAAGAGAGAGAAAAAGGGATAGAAAGTGTCTTTGAGGAGGTGATTGCTGAAAACTTCCCCAATCTGGGGAAGGAGATAGTCTCTCAGGCCCTGGAGGTGTGCAGATCTCCCAACACAAGGGACACAAGAAAGACAACAGCAAGACATATAGTAATTAAAATGGCAAAGATCAAGGATAAGGACAGACTATTAAAAGCAGCCAGAGAGAGAAATAGGATCACATACAAAGGAAAACCCATCAGGCTATCATCAGACTTCTCAGCAGAAACCTTACAGGCCAGAAGGGAGTGGCATGATGTATTTAATGCAATGAAGCAGAAGGGCCTTGAACCAAGATTACTTTATCCAGCAAGATTATCATTTAAATTTGAAGGAGGGATTAAACAATTCCCAGATAGGCAAAAGCTGAGAGAATTTGCCTCCCACAAACCATCTCTACAGTGTATTTTGGAGGGACTGCTATAGATGGAAGTGTTCCTCCAGATTAATAGCTGTCACCAGAGGTAATACAACCACAGTAAAGAAAATAGAACAGCTAATTACTAAGAAAATTAAATTAACTATTCCCAAAGTCAATCAAGGGATAGACAAAGAGTACAGAATATGATACGAATATATAAAGAATGGAATAGAATGAAAAAGGAGGAAACAAACAAACAAATAACCTTTAGATTGTGTTTGTAATAGCATATTAAGTTAGTTGTTAGACTTTTACATAGTAGGGAAGTTAAACTTGAACCTTTGGTAACGACGAATCTGAAGCCTGCAATGCCAATAAGTAAATACCTATCCATAATCACCCTGAATGTAAATGGACTGAATGCACCAGTCAAAAGACATAGAGTCACTGAATGGATAAAAAAACAAGACCCATCTATATGCTGCCTTCAAGAGACTCACTTTAAACCCAAAGACATACACAGACTAAAAGTGAAGGGATGGAAAAAGATATTTCATGCAAACAACAAGGAGAAAAAAGCAGGTGTTGCAGTACTTGTATCAGACAAAATAGTCTTCAAAACGAAGAAAGTAGCAAGAGATAAAGAAGGACATTACATAATGATAAAGGGGTCAGTCCAACAAGAAGATATAACCATTATAAATATATATGCACCCAACACAGGAGCGCCAGCATATGTGAAATAAATACTAACAGAATTAAAGGAGGAAATAGACAGCAATGCATTCATTTTAGGAGACTTCAACACACCACTCACTCCAAAGGACTAATCAACCAGACAGAAAATCAGTAAAGACACAGAGGCACTGAACAACACACTAGAACAGATGGACCTAAAAGATATCTACAGAACTCTGTACCCAAAAGCAGCAGGATACACATTTTTCTCAGGTGCACATGGAACATTTTCCAGAATAGACCACATACTAGGCCACAAAAAGAACCTCAATAAATTCAAAAATACTGAAATTCTACCAACCAACTTCTCAGATCACAAAGGTATAAAACTAGAAATAAATTTTAGAAAGAAATCAAAAAGGCTCACAAATACATGGAGACTTAACAACATTCTCCTAACTAATCAATGGGTTAACGACCAAATCAAAACAGAAATGAAAGAATATATGGAGACTAATGAAAATAACAACACAAAGCCACAACTTCTGTGGGACGCAGCAAAGGCAGTTCTAAGAGGAAAGTATATTGCAATCCAGGCCTAGTTAAAGAAGGAAGAACATTTCCAAATGAATAGTCTAAAGACACAATTACTGAAATTGGAAAAAGAAGAACAAATGAGGCCCAAAGTCACCAGAAGGAGGGACATAATAAAGATCAGAGAAGAAATAAATAAAATTGAGAAGAATAAAACAATAGAAAAAAATCAATGAAACCAAGAGCTGGTTCTTTGAAAAAATAAACAAAATAGATAAACCCCTAGCCAGACTCATTAAGAGAAAAAGAGAATCTACACACATAAACAGAATCAGAAATGAGAAAGGAAAAATAACGACGGACCCCACAGAAATACAAAGAATTATAAGAGAATATTATGAGAATCTATATGGTAACAAGCTGGAAAACCTAGAAGAAATGGACGACTTCTTTGAAAAATACAACCTTCCAAGACTGACCATGCAAGAAACAGAAAAACTAAACAGACCAATCACCAGCAATGAAATTGAATCAGTAATCAAAAAACTACCCAAGAACAAAACCCCCGGACCAGATGGATTCACCTCTGAATTCTACCAGACATATAGATAAGAAATAATACGCATTCTCCTTAAAGTTTTTCAAAAAATAGAAGAGGAGGGAATACTTCCAAACTCATTCTATGAAGCCAGCATCACTCTAATACCAAAACCTGGCAAAGACCTCACCAAAAAAGAAAATTACACACCAATATCCCTGATGAACGTATATGCAAAAATATTCAACAAAATATTAGCAAACCGAATTCAAAAATACATCAAGAGGATCATACGCCATGATCAAGTGGGATTCATCCCAGGGATGCAAGGATGGTACAACATTCGAAAATCCATCAACATCATCCACCACATCAACAAAAAGAAGAACAAAAACCACATGATCATCTCCATAGATGCTGAAAAAGCATTTGACAAAATTCAGCATCCATTCCTGATTAAAACTCTCAACAAAATGGGTATAGACGGCAACTACCTCAACATCATAAAGGCTATATATGACAAACCCACAGCTAACATCATACTTAACAGCGAGACGCTGAAAGCTTTTCATCTAAGATCGGGAACAAGACAGGGATGCCCACTCTCTCCACTGTTATTCAACATAGTACTGGAGGTCCTAGCCATGGCAATCAGACAAAACAAAGACATACAAGGCATCCAGATTGGTAAAGAAGTCAAATTGTCACTGTTTGTGGATGACATGATATTGTACATAAAAAAACCCTAAAGACTCCACTCCAAAACTACTAGAACTAATGTCTGAATTCAGCAAAGTTGCAGGATACAAAATTAACACACAGAAATCTGTTGCTTTCCTATACACTAATGATGAACTAACAGAAAGAGAAATCAGAAAAACAATTCCATTCACAATTGCATCAAAAAGAATAAAATACCTAGGAATAAACCTAACGAAGGAAGTGAAAGACCTGTACTCTGAAAACTACAAGACACTCCTAGGAGAAATTAAAGAGGACACTAACAAATGGAAATGCATCCCATGCTCTTGGCTAGGAAGAATAAATATTGTCAAAATGGCTATACTACCTAAAGCAATCTACAGATTCAACACAATCCCTATCAAACTACCAACAGCTTTCTTCAATGAACTGGAACAAATAATTCTAAAATTCATATGGAACCACAAAAGACCCCGAATAGCCAAAGCAATCCTGAGAAGGAGGAATAAAACAGGGGGAATTACGCTCCCTGACTTCAAGCTCTACTACAAAGCCACAGTAATCAAGACAATTTGGTATTGGCACAAAAACAGACCCACAGACCAGTGGAACAGAATAGAAAATCCAAACATTAACCCAAACATATACAGTCAATTAATATTTGATAAAGGAGCCTTGATATACAGGAGCCTTGGGGGAGATGACAGCCTCTTCAGCAGCTGGTGTTGGAAAAACTGGACAGCTACATGTAAGAGAATGAAACTGGACTACAGTCTAACCCCATGCACAAAGGTAAACTCAAGGTGGATCAAAGACCTGAATGTAAGTCATGAAACCATAAAACTCTTAGAAAAAAACATAGGCAAAAATCTCTTGGACATAAACATGAGCAACTTCTTCATGAACATATCTCCCCGGGCAAGGGAAACAAAAGCAAAAATGAACAAGTGGGACTATATCAAGCTGAAAAGCTTCTGTACAGCAAAGGACACCATCAGTAGAACAAAAAGACATCCTACAGTATGGGAGAATATATTCATAAAAAACGTATCTGATAAAGGGTTGACATCCAAAATATATAAAGAACTCATGCACCTTAACAAACAGAAAGCAAATAATCCAATTAAGAAATGGGCAGAGGACATGAATAGACACTTCTCCAAAGAAGAAATTCAGATGGCCAACAGGCACATGAGAAGATGCTCCACATCGCTAATCATCAGAGAAATGCAGATTAAAACCACAATGAGATATCACCTCACACCAGTGAGGATGGCCAACATCCAAAACACAAACAACAACAAATGTTGGTGAGGATGTGGAGAAAAGGGAACCCTCATACACTGCTGATGGGAATGCAAATTAGTTCAACCATTGTGGAAAGCACTATGGAGGTTCCTCAAAAAACTCAAAATAGAAATACCATTTGACCCAGGAATTCCACTCCTAGGAATTTACCCTAAGAATGCAGCAGCCCAATTTGAAAAGGACAGATGCACCCTATGTTTATCGCAGCAGTATTTACAATAGCCAAGAAATGGAAACAACCTAAGTGTCCATCAGTAGATGAATGGATAAAGAAGATGTGGTACATATACACAATGGAATATTATTCAACCATAAGAAGAAAACAAATCCTACCATTTGCAATAACATGGATGGAGCTAGACGGTATTATGCTCAGTGAAATAAGCCAAGCCGAAAAAGACAAGTATCAGATGATTTCCCTCATATGTGGGATATAAGACCAAAGAAAAAAACTGAAGGAACAAAACAGCAGGAGACTCACAGAACCCAAGAACGGACTAATAGTTACCAAAGGAAAAGGGACTGGGGAAGATGGGTGGGAAGGGAGGAACAAGAGGGAAAAAGGGGCATTATGATTGCAGATGTAATGTTGGGGGGGCATGGGGAGGGCTGTACAACTCACAGAAGACAAGTAGTGACTCTACAGCATCTCACTACGCTGAGGGACAGTGACTGTAATGGGGTTGGTGGGAGGGACTTGATGAAGGGGGTAGTTTAATAATCATAATATTGCACATGTAATTGTAGATTAATGATCCAAAATAAATTATAAAAAACGAGAATACTTAGGAGAAGCTAATAAAAGAAGAAGTGATAAAAAAAAGAAGAACATATGGGATGTGAACAATTTCCAGGGATGTGTTGTTTTAATTTGTCTGATTTTTCGCATACTATTCAAGATCAAATAGACAACATTCACCATGTTATTGATAAGTTTTCACAAATGCCTGGATTGTTAAATTAGTTTTCTTTGTTTCATTGGATATGGCCTGTAATTGTAGGTCTAATACTGTTATGCATTTGTATTCCTGTTCTCCTAGTGTGTGTGCAGAAGGCAGTTGTTGGTCTTTAAAGCCAATACAAGCATATGCTACTTTTCAAGAATTAACTTCGAGAAATAAGTGATTCCTTTTAAACAACTTTGTGAAATCATATACTGATTCCCCACCTGCATTTGCTGCAAGAAAATAATCATGTATATTGTGATTTTATCCAGAATTATAACTGCTGGCTGTCCTCTCTTTCGTATTTTATCTCCCTGTTTGGTCCCAGGAGATGGCTGGTTAGCCAGAGATGGGTAAGATTCCTCATGGGAGGAACAACCTAAGACAGGCACAGTCGCAAGGGACCTCAGGTGAGCAACGTGGGGGCCAACTGAGGTGAGGCATAGAACCTCACCCCTCCAGACGAGGGAGACATTGCCTGTGACAAGCTATGTCACAGGCCAAGCCCAGCTAATCATTATTCTGGTACCTTCCACAAATATATGCATATGCATTTGCATCAATTAAAACAAAAAAGGGAGAAATGTGGTATTCACTTACAATTTAAGTATAAAAATCATATGAATAATCATAGTTGACTTGATTGATTATAGTAACTGAATTCGTTTCTCTGATATGACTGCCTTTGCATTGTTCACCTTGTGAGAACTTGTTCACTATGTTCCTTGCATTGTTCACCTTGTGGGAGCTTGTTCACTGTATTGGAACTTGTTCATTGCATGGTGAGCAATAATGTCTTGTGTATTGAAAAGTTATTAAGAGAAAAAACCTCAAAAGTTCACATCGCAAGAAAAAATAATTTGTAACTATGTATGTTGAAGGATGTTAACTAAACTTCCTGTGATAATCATTTCACAATAAAAAAATAAAAAAACATGGAAAAAATGGTTAAGATGGATGATGAACAGTGACTGTAGTGGGGTATGTGGGGGGGACTTGATAATAGGGGGTCTAGTAACCGTAATGTTGTTCAAGTGATTGTACATTAACGATACCGAAATAAAAAAGTATGTAAGTTCTCCATTTTGGCATTATATATAACAACAAAATATCAACAACTTAAGAGAATAGTTAAGTGCATTGTTATATTAAAAAATGGTTAAGATGGTAAATTTTATGTTACATGTTTTTTATCACAGTGAAAAAAATAATGAAGATATGGTGCCTGCCCTCAGGAGGATTTTCATTTAAACTGGAGAGAATCATCTGTACAGGACCAATAATAATACATGTTGTAGTAAATACCAATCAGGGTGATTCTTAGTTCACAACAATTGCCCTACTTTGGAAACAGACCCAGTCACAGAGATGGACATGAAGTAATAATGTGTAATGTCCTTGCAACTTGACCCCAGGGTAGACAACTGTTCTAAGTTGTACCAATTTTTAAAACTTGAATGATGAGAGACTGGAGCTAGTTGAAGCTGTTATTTCAATGGTGGTGCCCATAAACTCCAGTTGCTGAGGTGCCTATAGCTGCTCAGCTTCCTGCCTTTTCGAAGGCCACGTTGGTTAGCTGCATCTCTGGTTCTGAAAGATACTGCAGAATCCTTCCAATACATTCCTTTCAATTCTTCCTTCTCCTATTTACTGAAGTTAGCCACAATCATTTCTGTTGCTTTCCACAGAATAACTTAAAACCCAACTCAGAAGTGCTCCTTCTGGGAAATAAAAGTTGTCAATTCAAGGAAAGAGTATTTAAAGCAGCCAAAGAGAGAAAAAAGATTACTTGTAAAGAAAACCCCATCAGGCTATTAGCAGACTTCTCAGAAACTTTACAGGCCAGAAGGGAATGGCACTATATATTTAATGTAATGAAACAGAAGGACCTCCAACCACGAATACTCTACCCAGCAAGATTATCATTTAAGTTTGAATCAGGGATTAAACAACTTTCAGATAAACAAAAATTGAAGGACTTCACCACCACTAAGCCAGCCCTACAGGATATGTTAAAGGAACTGCTCTAGATGGAAATGTTCTTAAGGCTAAAATAGCTGTCACCAGTGAAAATAAACCCACAGTACAGGTATTAGACCAATTAATTACCAAGCAACTATGAAATTAAATGAACTACTCACAAAATCAGTCAATGGATACACAAAAAGTACAGAATATGACACCTAATATATAAAGTGTGGAGGATGAAGAAGAAGAAGAGGGGGAAAAGTACCTCTAGATTGTGTTTGAAATGGAGTAATCAGTGATTTAAGATAGACTGTTAGATAGTAAGGAAGCTATCCTTCAGCATTTGGTAACCACAAATCTAAAGCCTACATGGCAATATGTACATATCAATAATCACCTTAAGTGTAAATACACTGAATGCACCAATCAAAAGACATGGAGTGGAGAGAAGACTTTCGGGAAGATGGCGGCATGAGCAGGCAGCAGAAATCTCCTCCCAAAACCAAATATATTTATGAAAATACAGCAAATACAACTACTCCTAAAAGAGACCAGATGGTACAGGATGACACCAGCCTGTAGCTACGCCTGAGAGGACTCGGCACCCCGCGAGGCGGGTAAGATACGAAGCCGCGACCTGGCGGGACCTGAGCACTCCCCCACCCCAGCATACCGGCGGGAGGAGAGGATTCAGAGCTGGGAGGGAGTGGAAGCACAGGCCTGCCGAATAACCAGTCCGGGTGATCTGCGCTGGGAGCACTGACACACTTCGTGCGGTGTATCAGAGGTTGGAGAGACAGAGGTACAGATTCCAAGACAGCAGGTCCACCCAGCCGGTTCCCTGGGACAAAATAAAAGCTCGCTTTTTTAGGGGTCTTAAAGAGACAGGGGCCCAACAGAAGAGCAGGATCGTCCCAGCGCACTCAGCCAAGCACGCTGGGAGTCCTGGGGAACTTCCATCCCCTTGGACTGTGGCTAGGAAAAGCAGTCGCACAGAGACTTCCCACAGAGATCAGCAGACTCCCATTCGTTCCCTCCTCGGCCAGAGTCACAAAGGGCCTGGTGGAGTGGCATGGCTGCGGAATAGTGGAGAAGCAGCACCACCTACAGGATTGTCACAGAAACTACACCCGGCAGGTTTTTTTTTTCTCTCTCTCTCTTCCCAGACAACCCCAGAGAGGGAGCCTGATGGGATGGATATGCACAATCTTCCGGAAAAAGAATTCAGAATAAAAGTCATAACCATACTGATGGATCTACAGAGAAATATGCAAGAGCTAAGAGAGGAACTGAGGGAAGTGAGAAAAGACAATACAGAGATGAGACAAGCGATCGACGGGCTTAGCAGCAGACTGGACGAGATGCAAGCGACTGTTAATGGAATAGAAATCATAGAACAGGAATACAGAGAAGCTGACGCAGAGAGAAATAAAAGGATTTCTAGGAATGAAAGAATATTAAGAGAACTGTGTGACCAATCCAACCAGAACAATATTCACATTATAGGAATACCAGAGGAAGAAGAGAGAGAAAAGGGGATAGAAAGTGTCTTTGAAGAAATAATTGTTGAAAACTTCCCCAAGCTGGGGAAGGAAATAGTCTCTCAAACCATGGAAGCCTACAGATCTCCCAACACGAGGGACCCAAGGAAGACAACACCAAGACACATAATAATTAAAATGACAAAGATCAAAGATAAGGACAGAGTATTAAAGGCAGCTAGAGAAAGAAAAAATATCACCTACAAAGGAAAATTCATCAGACTATCATCAGACTTCTCAACAGAAACCTTAGAGGCCGGGAGAGAATGGCATGATATATTTAACGTAATGAAACAGAAGGGCCTCGAACCAAGAATATTGTATCCAGCACGATTCTCATTTAAATTGGAGGGAGGGATTAAACAATTTCCAGACAAGCGAAAGCTGAGGGAATTTGCCTCCCATAAACCACCTCTTCAGGATATCTTAAAGGGACTGCTCTAGATGGAAGGACTCCTAAGGCTAAAAAGAGGTCACCAGAGAAAATAAAATCATAGCAAAGAAAGCAGACCATCCAAATACTAACTAAAGGCAAAGAATAAAACACCTAGTATATAAAGAATGGAGGAGGAAGAGAAATAAAGAATCATCAGACTGTGTTTACAATAAGTTAACAAGAAAGTTAAGTTAGACTGTTAGATAGTAGTTAGATAGTAGAGAAGCTACCCTTGAACCTTTGGTAACCACGAATCTAAAGCCATCAATGGCAATAAATACATATCTATTAATAATCACCCTAAATGTAAATGGACTGAATGCACCAAATAAAAGACACAGAGTTACTGAATGGATAAAAAAGCAAGACCCATCTATATGCTGCTTACAGGAGACACACCTCAAACCCAAAGATATACACAGACGAAAGGTGAAGGGATGGAAAAAGATATTTCATGCAAACAACAAAGAGAAAAAAGCAGGTGTTGCAGTACTTGTATCAGACAAAATAGACTTCAAAACGAAGAAAATAGTAAGAGATAGAGAAGGACATTACATAATGATAAAGGGGTCAGTCCAACAAGAGGATATAACCATTTTAAATATATATGCACCCAACATGGGAGCGCTGGCATATGTAAAACAAATACTAACAGAATTAAAGGAGGAAATAGACAGCAATGAATTTATTTTAGGAGACTTCAACACACCACTCACTCCAAAGGACTAATCAACCAGACAGAAAATCAGTAAAGACACAGAGGCACTGAACAACACACTGGAACAGATGGACCTAACAGACATCTACAGAACTATACACCCAAAAGCAGCAGGATACACATTCTTCTCAAGTGCACATGGAACATTTTCCAGAATACACCACAAACTAGGCCACACAAAGAACCTCAGTAAATTCAAAAATATTGAAATTTTACCAACCAACTTCTCAGATCACAAAGGTATAAGACTAGAAATAAATTTTAGAAAGAAATCAAAAAGGCTCACAAATACATGGAGACTTAACAACACTCTCCTAATTAATCATTGGGTTAACGACCAAATCAAAACAGAAATCAAAGAATATATGGAGACTAATGACAACAACAACACAAAGCCACAGCTTCTGTGGGACGCAGCAAAGGCAGTTCTAAGAAGAAAGTATATTGCAATCCAGGCCTATTTAAAGAAGGAAGAACATTCCCAAATGAATAGTCTAAAGACACAATTACTGAAATTGGAAAAAGAAGAATAAATGAGGCCCAAAGTCACCAGAAGGAGGGACATAATAAAGATCAGAGAAGAAATAAATAAAATTGAGAAGAATAAAACAATAGAAAAAAATCAATGAAACCAAAAGCTGGTTCTTTGAAAAAATAAACAAAATAGATAAACCCCTAGCCAGACTCATTAAGAGAAAAAGAGAATCTACACACATAAACAGAATCAGAAATGAGAAAGGAAAAATAATGATGGACTCCACAGAAATACAAATAATTATAAGTGAATATTATGGGAATCTATATGCTAACAAGCTGGAAAACATAGAAGAAATGAACAACTTCTTAGAAAAATACAACCTACCAAGACTGACCATGCAAGAAACAGAAAAACTAAACAGACCAATCACCAGCAATGAAATTGAATCGGTAATCAAAAACTACCCAAGAACAAAACCCCTGGACCAGATGGAGTCACCTCTGAATTCTACCAGACATATAGAGAAGAAATAACACCCATTCTCCTTAAAGTTTTCCAAAAATTAGAAGAGGAGAGAATACTTCCAAACTCATTCTATGAAGCCAGCATCACTCTAATACCAAAACCAGGCAAAGACCTCACCAAAAAAGAAAATTACAGACCAATATCCCTGATGAACGTAGATGCAAAAATACTCAACAAAATATTAGCAAACCGAATTCAAAAATACATCAAGAGGATCATACACCATGATCAAGTGGGATTCATCCCAGGGATGCAAGGATGGTACATACAACATTCGAAAATCCATCAACATCATCCACCACATCAACACAAAGAAGAACAAAAACCACATGATCATCTCCATAGATGATGAAAAAGCATTTGACAAAATTCAACATCCATTCCTGATTAAAACTCTCAACAGAATGCGCACAGAGGGCAAGTACCTCAACATCATAAAGGCTATATATGACAAACCCACAGCTAACATCATACTTAACAGCGAGAATATGAAAGCTTTTCGTCTAAGATCGGGAACAAGACAGGGATGCCCACTCTCTCCACTGTTATTCAACATAGTACTGGAGGTCCTAGCCATGGCAATCAGACAAAACAAAGACATACAAGGCATCCAGATTGGTAAAGAAGAAGTCAAATTGTCACTGTTTGCAGATGACATGATATTGTACATTAAAAACCCTAAAGACTCCACTCCAAATCTACTAGAACTAATATCTGAATTCAGCAAAGTTGCAGGATACAAAATTAACACACAGAAATCTGTTGCTTTCCTATGCACTAATGATGAACTAACAGAAAGAGAAATCAGAAAAACAATTCCATTCACAATTGCATCAAAAAGAATAAAATACCTAGGAATAAACCTAACAAAGGAAGTGAAAGACCTATACTCTGAAAACTACAAGACACTCTTAAGAGAAATTAAAGAGGACACTAACAAATGGAAATGCATCCCATGCTCTTGACTAGGTAGAATAAATATTGTCAAAATGGCTATACTACCTAAAGCAATGTACAGATTGAACGCAGTCCCTATCAAAATACCAACAGCTTTCTTCAGTGAACTGGAACAAATAATTCTAAAATTCATATGGAACCACAAAAGACCCCAAATAGCCAAAGCAATCCTGAGAAGGAGGAATAAAACGGGGAATTACGCTCCCTGACTTCAAGATCTACTACAAAGCCACAGTAATCAAGACAATTTGGTATTGGCACAGAAACAGACCCACAGTCCAGTGGAACAGAATAGAAAATCCAAACATTAACCCAAACATGTAAAGTCAATTAATATTTGATAAAGGAGCCTTGGATATACAATGGTTAGATGACAGCCTCTTCAGCAGCAGGTGTTGGCAAAACTGGACAGCTACATGTAAGAGAATGAAACTGGACTACTTTCTAACCCCATACACAAAAGTCAACTCAAAATGGATCAAAGACCTGAATGTAAGTCATGAAACCATAAAACTCTTAGAAAAAACATAGGCAAAAATCTCTTGGACATAAACATGAGCGACTTCTTTATGAACATATCTCCCCGAGCAAGGGAAACAAAAGCAAAAATGAACAAGTGGGACTACATCAAGCTGAAAAGCTTCTGTACAGCAAAGGACACCGTCAGTAGAACAAAAAGACATCCCACAGTGTGGGAGAATATATTCGTAAATGACGTATCCGATAAGGGGTTGACATCCAAAATATATAAAGAACTCACACATCTCAACAAACATAAAGTAAATAATCCAATTAAGAAATGGGCAGAGGACATGAATAGACACTTCTCCAAAGAAGAAACTCAGGTGGCCAACAGGCACATGAAAAGATGCTCCACATCGCTAATCATCAGAGAAATGCAGATTAAAACCACAATGAGATATCACCTCACACCAGTGAGGATGGCCAACATCCAAAACACAAACAACAACAAATGTTGGTGAGGATGTGGAGAAAAGGGAACCCTCATACACTGCTGATGGGAATGCAAATTAGTTCAACCATTGTGGAAAGCACTATGGAGGTTCCTCAAAAAACTCAAAATAGAAATACCATTTGACCCAGGAATCCCACTCCTAGGAATTTACCCTAAGGATGCAGCAGCGCAGTTTGAAAAAGACATATGCATCCCTATGTTTATTGCAGCACTATTTACAATAGCCAAGAAATGGAAGCAACCTAAGTGTCCATCAGTAGATGAATGGATAAAGAAGATGTGGTATATATACACAATGGAATATTATTCACCCCCAAGAAGAAAACAAATCCTACCATTTGCAACAACATGGATGGAGCTAGAGGGTATTATGCTCAGTGAAATAAGCCAAGCCGAAAAAGACACGTACCAAATGATTTCACTCATATGTGGAGTATAAGAACAAAGAAAAAATACTGAAGGAACAAAACAGCAGCAGACTCACAGAACCCAAGAACGGACTAATAATTACCAAAGAGAAAGGGACTGGCAAGGATGGGTGGGAAGGGAGGGATAAGAGGGAAAAAGGGGCATTACGATTAGCATATGTAATGTTGGGGGGGCACGAGGAGGGCTGTACAACTCAGAGGAGACAAGTAGTGACTCTATAGCATCTCACTATGCTGATGGACAGTGACTGTAATGGGGTTTGTGGGGGGGACCTGATGAAGGGGGTAGTTTAATCATAATATTGCACATTTAATTGTAGATTAATGATACCAAAATAAATTATAAAAAAAATAAATAACATAGATGTTTAATTGGTTAATATATAGACTAACATAACGAAGTCTTGCTCCATAAGTAACACTGTACGTTGAAGGAGCTGCTTGCTGCTTGTTAACAGGCACGGGTTATTTTCCTACTGAATATATGGATGGGGTTTGTGTGTGTAGCCCAAGCTATGCAAGGTTTCCCCACATTCTCCTGTACTTATTCAGTTGCAAAACCTCGATGAACTGAGGAGACTGGAAGGAAGAAGCTGGAGGAGGCTGTGGCAGGAAGCTGGGGCTGCCCTTGTCTCTCTGGCAGTCTGAGATGGGATTGCCATTGAGGAAAAAGATGTGTGTAAATTGTACAGGATGAGAGAAGGGATCGGCCCAGGAAGCTTCCTTGTGGGGAATGATCCAATTGGGTCAAGATTGCACTATAATTTCTGGCAAAAGGTTGCCCCTACATAAGGACCTGAGATCACGAGGGAGATTTACAAAGAGGAGACGGGGAGAGGCGCCTTAATAACTGCTGGGCACAGGCGTGTCTCTGCACATAGAGTCTGTTCACCCAACAGGCCATTTCTACCCAGTGCCGCTCACAGAACCACTCTTAGCAGAGCTCAGTAAACGTCTCCTAATTGTGGGATGCAAGGGTGGAAAGAGGAAGCGGGAGGCACCAAAGGCAGGGCCAATAGCCTCGGAGGCAGCAGGAAAAATCGGGGGTTGGAACCCAGAAGAGGCCTTGAGTCATTCCTCGGAAACCTAGTGCATTTCGAGCAGGAAGTCAAAGGGCGGGCGCTGGGGGCGCTCATGGTCTTCGAAACTGGAAAGGAGGGAGGGGATTTGGCGAATGTAGTGGTCCAGGACAGGTCACCCGGAAAGCAGATCTGAGACGTAGGTTCCACGCTCAGGAAGGGAAGATGAATTGTATTCCAGGCCTGCAGCGCTAAAGCCGTTGCCCGGGAAACGGAACAGAGGCGGAGCCTAGCCTAACCTTGACAGGGGCTGCAGCGGAGGGGGAACTCTGCTCCCGACTGACTTTGTCCGGGTGGGCGTGATCGTCCATGACTGACAGGTCCCTGGGGCGGGGCTGTTTTGAGACTGACAAGCTTGACTCTTGAGTGGTAGGGCTGCATACCAAACGCGGGCGCCTATAGGGTCGAAGTTGAAGCCGGCCTTAACCACCTATCTCCTAAGATGCCGGCTTTGCTAGTCCGAGTAACCTTAGAAAAGAGCATGATATGCCCACTTGGATCCCTCTCTATGGGCAGGCTAAGCCAGGGCTCCAAGGCTCAAAACATTTTCTTGAGAACATGGGCCGGGAGAATGGGAAGGTTGTAGTGTTAATAATAGGCGGGGTGGAGACTCTGGAGGATATGAGACCAGACGAGGGGAAGAAGGCCTAGGAGGTAGGCCAAGACATGGATTGATTCTGGCTCCCAGAGAAGGTTCCTGGAGTCTGAGCACTAGGAGGAAGACGAGAGGCCCAAGAAATGGGCCAGCTTATTTTCGGGTGAGAAAAATATGGCCTCTGCCCAAATGCTGACTTCAGAGGAAAATTCCAAATATGTGGAGACAGTTTGGAAAACATGCCTGACTAACATTTCCCTCTAGAGAGCCTTTGAAGTTAGCCTAAAGCTAACTTTTTTGCTTTAGAGAAGCTGGTGTGGAATTAGGAAGGAAAGGTGGCAGGAAAGCTGTCCTTCCTAACTAGCTCACAGGTGCCCTGGCCAGTCTTCTCTCTGACATGCTTTTGTGTTATCTACAGAGCACAGATGATCGTTGTAAAATGTTCTTAATGATTTTGTTTTAGAGATTCTCGCACCTCACTCCCCAACTCGGCTCATTTTAGATAGATTTTCCCAGTAAAAGTGCAAGGCCTCTTTTCAAGGGGATTACCAAAGGCCAAAGCTGTAACTGCAGAATGAGGCTTCAAGAGTTAACCTAGGGTCACAGTGCACTTGGTGGGAGGCGCTGATCCAGATTGGCAGAAAAGGATGGAATTGAAACTGGTTGTATAAATGTCATCCCATATTTAATCAAGAATGGTAATCTTTGCTAATACTCCTTCAGCTATAAAACCCTCATGGTTGGAAACTCCCCAGTGGCTTTAGTAAAAGGCCTTTGTACACTTGTGGGCCTATTAGTTTTGCTGGCCCCTAAACAAACTGTGCCCAGGGAGGAGATGCCCTGGAATGTCAAAGGGGCTAAGAGAGTGACCTCAGTTTTGGCTGGTGGCTAGCAGGTGAGGAAGAAGCATAGCACCAGGTCTTCAGAGTTACAGCTTGGCTTAAATTCTGGCTCCACCACCTCTTAGTTGTGTAGCTAGTAGGCAACTTTCTTAATATCTTTGCTAAGAATGAACATAATGTCTGGCCTCATAGGATGGTTATGAAGATCAAAAGAGATAATGGACTTAAAGCATTTGGCTTTATTAAGCCTGGAGTCCCACAGTAGGGCCAGTGTGCAGTTGCTGGTATTGACCCCACTGCCCATTCAAATAAATGTCTACTTCCCAAGAGGAGTGAGTGAGCCCAGGCCAAGGAAACAGGTTCACTTCAGACTGTTGTGGGACCATTCAGCCCTGAAAAATTTTCCCCACCTCCTAGGGTGAGAGCTCTGGAATGAAAAAGGGAGATGTGGGGTGTTTCCTGCAGGAAGTAGGGAATGGGTTTTGTTATAGATTCATTCATGTTTATTCTTTTGAATCTTTCAAAGCCAAGACTTAGGGTAAGAGGGGTACAACTATAAACTGTTTAATAGTAGCTCTTACCAGCAGTACATAGTTTTGAACTTTTGGCCTCATTTTTTCCAGAAAAAAAAAAGGTGGCGTTACATAAGCAGGGAGGGAATGGACAGCCCTAGAATGGGAAGAAGGATGGCAGATTGTCCCTCAGGCTTGTTACTGTGTTGTATCAATGGGGGTGTAGGTAGTAGGGGTGGAGGGTGTGTTGGTTCTCTAACAACTTCTCTCTGATGGACTTGGACAGTCCCTAACCCTCTAGCCTTCCTCTCTCCAGAGGCTACTACCCTATGCCAAATGCCTGAAGGGAGCGAAGATGCCCAGAGCCTGAACTGTTATGTAGGTAGGCCAAGACATGGATTGATTCTGGCCCCCAGGGAAGGTTCCTGGAGTCTGAGCACTAGGAGGAAGACGGGAGGCCCAAGAAATGGAAATGAAGCCAGGACTCTACCTGTTGAAGGAATGGAAGGTGGAAGTATTTACATGCCCTCTAGTACTTGGGCACCAATGGCAGGCTGATTTTTCTAATCTCAGAGTGCCCTCTGCTGGGGTCTCAGGCTCCCTGAAGAAGGGGAGGGAAGAGACTAAGACCTAGACTATGTGGGGTGAGAAGGGAAGGCAACAGGCAGGAGGCTCTTCCTGGGCACTGAGGACATGGAATCAAGTGACAGCCAAGAAGTAGACAGGTTTTCAGTTTATTGAGTAACACTGGCATGATAACTTTCATCACTGGTGGGGGATGGTTGGGGGGAACAGGAAAGTGCTCTTAGATGATTCCATTGGGGCCTTCACCCACCCCACCCACTGCTTCAGCCAGCTTTCCTTGGAATTGGAGCCAAGGTCCAACTCTGCATTCTGTGAGTTCACCACTATACATTCCATCCCTGAGCCTACCTCCCCATTGGACCAACTGTTGTTGCCTGGGCCCTTCCTCCTCTTGAGGGTGGAGACAGGGTAGAAGCAGGTCTAAGCCTCAAGAAAGAGGAGCTAACTAAGGTCAAGGTTCTGCTGAATGTCTACCAAAGGTCAATGGAACAAAAAATTCCATCTATGATTGTACACTCAGGGCCTCGTTGTCCTTGAGGGTGTCCTAGTTGTACCCACTCACATACCTGTGGAGTTTAAGCACCTTCTCATTGCTGTGGGTGGGAGCTCTTAAAGGGGAATACTTGCTCTGCCTTCATGGCTTTTTGGTTGGGGGAGGGGGTTGGTTGGGGGAAGGGGTTGGGATTGTTATGATGTCACAGCAGACCAAGACTTCTAGGATTGTGCCTAAAGATGCCCACATTGCATTGTGGGGGAGATGGAAAGATGGCAAGAATGGTACAAGATACTGACACTCCTTTGTTCCGATAGAGAAGAGGAGAGGAAGTGGTCTATTCCAGGGGATGCGTAACTCCCCTGCCTCCCTTATCTTGATATGTCTTCTTTTGCCAGCCCAGTTCCTGGGTCAGCTTTGGGAATTAGGAAGCAGAAATCTGAAGGATTCAGCCCAGTTTGGCCTGCTAGTGTCCTCAGTCTCTGTCCTGAGATCCTGGGGTTCCGCATGAGTCCATATGGGGCAAGGTACTGTCAGAAACAACTTGACCAGTAGAACTGTTTAGGCAAAGAAGTCCTGTAGCCTGGCCGGCTGACAGGTGGTAGGAGGCCAAGAAGGGAAGCCAGATATTAGGACATACCACGACAGCATGTCTGCTCTGAGCTTCCAGGACAGCACATACATACACATTCACATCAGGTGTGTATATATGTGGACACACACACAGGAGAGGGGATTATGTGATCCTGCTCTTTGAAACAGGGAGGAGAGAAAAAGCCTTATGGGGGCACCTCTCCCAACCGAGTGGATTGCTGGTCTCAAAGGTTGCACCCTCACCAAGCCCTCTGCCCAATACCAGGCCGACCGGCAAGTGGCAGGGATGGCAAGGATCCACTAAAGCAGCAGCCTGAGGAGGCGAAGGAGGGGGCCAGGGACTGACCCTCCCTCAGAGGCCCTTGTTGTAGTAGACCACTTCAGTGCTGGGGCTTTGCTCATGGACCTGAGCTCTCAGCTCTGGCTCCAGCCTGCTCACATGTATGGAGCTGCAAAATAACAGCACAGGCGGGCTGAGTGGCCCCCAAACCTAACCCCTATCAGGCAAAGAGATCACCACCTCTCCTCCTCCCATGCTGGAGAATCTTCTCCAACTGCCAAAAGGCCCAGGTCACTGTCATTCCCCCACCCCTAGAATAAATTGAGTGCCTGCCAGGCCTCCTCCTGGAACACACTGAAGGACGCTGAGGTCAGCTGGTGCCACAGACGTGGGGACCTGCCCAGAATCCCCAGCCAAGTCCGAGAGCAGCACTTACCTTCTCTGGGGGAACAGAGCACAGCACAGGGGGGTGGCGAATACCAGGCTGGAGAGGAGAGGGTTGGAAAGTTTTGTGAAGCTTTGACCTAAGTGATCCCTCCCTGCACCCCACCCTACTTCTGAGACAGCCCCTAGGGGTGGAGACTGATTTAAGCCAGCACTGACATTGGGTTCTGGCTGAGCCAGAGCCTCTAGTACAGTGACCTGGAGCTCTGCAGCCAGTGAGTGACAGCATCAGGAATTAAACATGCATGAAACTCCTGGATGGGACCAAATGTATATTTCCATGGTTTCCTCTTGGAGATAAAAGACTGGAACCCTTCAACTAGACTCATTACCTTCAAGGACAGCTATCACCCCCCAACACATAGTATGCTCTACAGGCGTCCAAGACCCCTACCAGCTGAATGTATGAATGAGTGTTGTATATAAACATCTTAAAATCAATAAATACCCACCCATACCATGGAAAGGGCACTCCCACACACCCTAGCTAACTCCCTGCACACTTACCAGAAACCCACCAGTCCCACCTGCAGGGGTGCCCCCAGCCAGGGGCGGTGCTGTGGGGAGAAAGGGAATGGAGTGGCATGTGTCCCTAATCCCCTACCCCACCCCTTTTCACCTTCCACCACTCTATCCCATCAGCCCTGACTTAGAGCCTCTGATTCATGGCTTTTCTTTCTCTCAAGCCCATAGCACGGTTGGGACCTCCAGATCACCATCCTCCACACTCCGGCCACACCTGTTTCCTGCCATCTTTCTTAGCCCTCATATCCCCCATCAGACATTCTCCCCTCTCATAATTGGTTCCCACATTTCCTCCAGGAGTTGCTTTCTTCAGGAAGCCTCCTCTAGCCCTTTACTCACTTCCTCCCTCCCAGTAACATGAATCTAACCCCTTTCCTACTCTGCATTCCTTCTTGATTCAGTACAGCCACAGGGACCACCATCCTGTTCTTCTAGTGGACCTAGCTGGTGCTTAGTATTTGTGAATAAATGATTCAGTGAATGAGCCAGAGGTCATATTCCTGTGCCTTGCTTCTCTTGTGTGCATGAGCCTGTGTGTGTGTGTGTGTGTGTGTGTGTGTGTGTGTGTGTGTGTGTGTTAGGTGAAAGAATCAGCATATCAAACGTGACTGTGGTAGTCCATCCTTGTGTGTGTCAGGGGCCTCTGGAGTGACACTTGTTCCTTTCAGGACAAAAACTCTCCTTCCTCTCTTTTAATTTCTCCTCCTGCTCCCGCAGTGTTCCTTCACCCCAACACCATCCCTTCTTGCCAAATGAATAAAGGTGAATGGGAAACGCAGGAGTGGGGCAAATGGGGGGCAAGTCTTAGGCTCAGGCCAGGCTGGAAATCTGGTTGAGGACTGGTCACTCTTGCTTCCAGCCACCACCACTTCTGCGATGGGAAAGATGAGGATGACCTACCTTCAGGAAGTCTTTCTTCTCTAGAGTGTCCATGATCAAGGGGGGGATGGCTGAGGGGAAAGCAGGGCAGGGAAGGAGGGATTTAGTGGGGTGAAAATACTCTAGGGAAGGGGGATTCCCCTTCACAGCACCTTGCACTCTCCCCAAAGCCTTACAGCCCCCAGAGTCCTCCAAACACCTGGAGAACATCACCCCTTCCGTTAGAACCCCCCATGTCTCAGCCAGTGCCACTGCCTCACCCATGGCAGGAATCGCCATGCAGATTCTTGATACCACCACCTGGAAGATTCCCTGCTTGGCTGCAGTCACCGAGTGGCCAAGCCTCTGACCCTCCTTATCAGTTACTGGGATGCCCATCTGCAGCTCCCTGAGAAAGAAGGGGGTGGGGGTCAGATCACAGGTCCCAAATCCCACGTGCAATGCCCTCAAGGTCATCTGTTCCCTGGGATCCCCTCAGATGTCCTAAATTCAAAGGCTGGTTCTCCCACCCCTGGATCCCAGAATCAGACTAAGACTGAGCTCAGCAGCTCATGCTGGGGAAGGTCCCCATTCTGGGCTGGTCTGCATGGCTGGATGGTGTGCCTGTGTGCACACTGGGCACGTACCTGCGGGAGCTGGGGCCACTCACCTCTGCCTCATCAGGGGGATGTTGATGCAGTTGGCAGCTGCCACAGCTGCAAAGGGCACAAATCTGCCAACTAGGGGAGGCAGGTGCTGGGGAGGAAAGATGCTATTCAGTGGCCTTTAGGGCTATGGAATGGTGAGGAACTCTGGGAAGAGCTATGGGGAGCCTGTAGGTTGAGGTGGAGGAGTGATGGGAAGAAGGAAGCAGATGAGTGAATAGGGGGCAGTGGAATGGGGGGGGGGCATTTACCTTGGTGAGGGATTTGAGTCCCAGGGCCGTTGCGACAGCCCCAGTGGTGGCACTCACATAAGCTGCTCCCAGCTGACTGTGGGTAGAAGAGCCAGGACACAAGGGAAGAGGTGAACAGTCCAGCATGTGACCCTTTCTCTCAGGGACATGCCAAATCCTCAGTTTATGAGGCATGGGAGGAGGATCTCATTCCAGAAAAACACCTCCCTTGCTCCAGTGTAGACTTGTCTGGAAGCCCCAACCCTCCCCTTGAAGAGGAGTGGGTCCTCCAAAGCATACAGTAGAGGACCTCATGCCATCAGGCTCAGAAAGTGGGAAGGTGAGCAGGCTGAGAGGAGGGTGCTGAGCCACTAGCTGCACAGGCTCTCTGGGAACAAGAGTGACAGGAGCCAGCAGTGGTGGCTGGGAGAGGAGTCCCTGGGGATGAGCTCTCACCCTATGGTGATGGGCGCATCACCACTGCGGTTGGAGTAGTTAACGACAGCATTGAAGGACTGGTTCACCCACTGCCAGAACACCACGGTTGGTGTCTTCCTGAAGGAACAAAGACATTTATTTTCTGCCCCCTCTACTGTGTCCCTCATCCTTGAACCCCAATAATGAAACTCCAAAAGTTATTTCCAAACCCTCAGGAGGGACCCAGTTGATGGCACCAAAACCTGCTTTGGTGATCCCTGCTTGACCCTCTCCACTTAATGCAAACATACCCACTGTCTTTGGGGTGGGAGGAAACCTGGGGATGAGTTCTGAGGAAAAGAAGGGATTCTAACACACGCTCTTGCCCACCTACTATTTTCTGCCCAAAGTGGCCCAGAGAGGAAGAACCTAGTCATCAGGCTACACTCTAGCTTGCACAGAACTCTCGGGGAGGGGACTCATGGGACAGGACCTGCCTGTAGAAGGTGAGCATGCAGCCGGTGATGGTCATGTTCATGGGCACCTGGGCTGACATGCGACCAATCAGGACCACCTTCTCCCCTGTGTCCGGATGGAAGGCAGAATCATACACATACTTGGCCCTCCACAGCTGGTCTTCAGTGAGCCCTGGCATCACCACACCAGCCCTGCAAATGTTGGCAGGGAGCAGAGAGACAATTCTAGGGGGAAAATCTGCCCTCCCAAGCCCTGCCAACCCAGCTCAGGTGAAGTCTGGGCAGAGGACCAGGCATTGGCCCCCAATCTCAGAATAGAGGAGCTCCTTGTCTCTAGGGGAGAATCAAGTCTTCCCAGAAGGGGGTGCTCTTATGTCTATTTCCCTTCAAGCCACACAGAGGGGTGCCCTTCTGTTTCTGCACAAATGCTGGGTCATGGGTAATGGTGGTTTCCAATGAGTCAAAAATGGTTGGGGGCATTGCAAGAGTTTTTTCTCCTGGAGACGAGGGTTATGCCCTCCAGTCTCCTTTGGACTCAACTTTGAGCCCTTCCATCCTCGCAGAGGGTGGCCCAGCAATGGGACAGGTCTGTATCAAGGATTTGTGAAGCATAGAGCGGTCCCCCACTGATAAATATGCCACCTCCTCAACCCAAACACCCTAAAATCCTTTGGGTTTAAGCTCTGTACTGTAGTAGTAGTCTGTGATTCCAGCAGATAGGGTTAGGGAATGAGAGGGTTGAGAAATGGGACAGGGTCTTTCTCAAGCTTGGGAATACAAGTGCAAAAAGTACTTTGTTAATGGCAGGGAATGAGACCCTGGGGTACAGGATCAGATGGGGTAGAGGGTCACCTGTAGTTCTGCACGATGTCCCGGGAAGCTTCCAGCTGTGCCCCAGACAGCAGCAGGTTTCGGGGGTCAGTAACGGTGAAGAAGTGCCGGGCTCTGCCTAGGAAAGTGCTTTGGTCCCAGCGAGGTTCCTGGATGTTGATATCTATGGGCAACTCACCCATTTTCTGCAGGGCATGGACCAGTCAGAGAACTCCAAGAAAAGGGTACAAGTGCTTCACCTAGGGGAGCCTTTGGTGGCCCTGCCCTGGTCCCTGGGCCTATTGCCAATCCCTTCTAGAACTAAAAGTAACTCCAGATAGGCAAGCAAGGGTGGGGGGAAGAGCTGTTTTCTAGGAAATGTCCTGGACCAGTGACCTGCAGCCACTGGAGGAGGCGGTGGGGGAGAGCAGATCCAGGAAAACAGATCTTGTGCTCTGGTCTGGTGCAGATTTTCATGGTTGAGGATTTACATAGCACATGAACAGCAACTAATCTCATGCAGCTACTCTTGACCTCTCTGCACACAAAAATACATGTTCTATGCATTACATACCCATGTTGTGTTAGCGTTATGCCCCAACTGCCTTGGGATCTAGATACAAACCCCCAAGGCTGTTTGGGAAGGTGGCATAAGCAATATTAGAGGACAGCAGGGGCTCATTGGCCACCCTAGGGCTTATCTATTCCAGATCTCAAACAGGGAACTTGTGATGCCAACCAGCTGTGTGTGCTTGTGGGCATGCACAAGTCCCCTCTCCAGCCCCAACATCCTCAACCCCTATGGAATGGCCCAATGTTCTTCTTGTTCCCCAGCTGGGCAGGGCTGGCACAGACACCCATCCACCTCTCCCAGAACCACCTGCCTCCAGAAAGGAGCAGGATTCAGTAAGTGCCCCCTCCACACAGCACAAAGCAAAACTTGAAGCAGCCATCTGGCTGTGTTGGGTAAAATCCTACAAAATGACTAATCCTCTCCAACCACACTTCCTCCCTCAAGAGCAGACACACCCTCCCCTCTCTTACAGACTCACACTAATATACCCACACAGAAAGCCACCGTGCCCGGCCCTACACATACATACAAATGGTGGGCACACCCTGCATACACACTAGCCCACAGAGACCGTTATTTGAATGCACACACAGAACCTCATACACATCAGTTGCAAATCCTTGAATGTGTGACCGCACAGAGCCCCACCCTGACATTCCTCCCCCAACCAACTTCCCCTCCTGCCCCAGGGACATCCTTAGAGCCAAAGATATTGAATCCGGATAGAACAGAGAGCAGACTTCAAGGCAGGCTTCCCTCCCTGGCTCCCACCCCCCTTCTTCCCTGACCCCCAAAGCCCTCCCAGGACAGCGAGCACTCACTCCTTCCCGGGCTCCTGGCCTCTTTAGATCTCAGACCCGCCTTCTTTTCTGCGCGTCGGCCCTGGCTTCCCATCCATCAAGTGTAACGTCACGCGTGGCGGAGACCAGCAGGAGGGGCGGGGACTCCCCCGCACGTCGCGTGGCGTGCCAAGGGATTGGCAGAGCCTGAGGGCGGTGGGTGTCGTTTGGGACGACACCCTCATCCCTGGCCTGGGGCCCAGAGCCAATCGGGATTCGAGAATCAGTTCTGGCCCTTCCACAGCCAGAAGGAGGAGGGCGGAGCCGCGGGCAGTCCCTGGCTGGACTCCGGAGGCACCCGGCCTCTGCTCCAAGGGGTCTAGGTGTCCAGGGCAAAGGCGAGCAGCGCGGAGGGACCATCCTCTGATGATGCGCCCGGAGACACTCGGATGACCGCGCGGCTTGTTCACTAGAAGGCTGCCTTGGCTGTGGCCTCTGCCTACTTGGTCCTCTGGGCTC